>OV816023.1:63156166-63662867 GCA_929113105.1 Agrypnus murinus | reverse complement strand
AGCATTTACCATCAGTTGGACGTCCGTTGTAATTGGACGTCCGTATACCGGACGTCCGATTGTATCACCTGTTCTTTGAATTTTTTTGGGATTACTAAAGCATCCTCGATCGTTTGGTGAAAATTTGTTTTAGACGTCAAATGACTGATTTTTACCGGAGATTGTGTATACCGTAGTTCAAGCAAATTCCATGAGATGCGCTAAATTCGACAAATATATACAGCTAAGTATAATGCAAACGGAAGGATCTACGTGTATAAGACGTCCGTATCCATCACGAGACCTACATTCTTGCTGGCAACATCGCTTTTGTATATTTCAAGATAACTTTGATATTATTCGTGCATTTGACGTCTCTTTGTCTCGGTAACAGGATACGGCTGACCTGATTGTTAACACATGTTTTGAAATATTTATTTTGCCGTTAAACGTAGTAGAAAATGGTAGAAAGTAATATTGCAATAGAAACGTAAATTTTATCTAAATACAGTAAATATCTAAACAACAAATTTAGATTTCATTTTTGTTTTTGGGTTTTCGTATTCAAATATTTTATAGAAGAATAATTATCATAAATCCTGAAGTCAATAGCTTTTCGATTTTCAAGCCATACAGCTTAATTATTTCTTGCATTGGTATTACTTACTTTTTAGTCTGAAGTTTAATTAACAATATCTTGCTAAACGAAAGCAAAAGATTATTATACGCATGTGTATTGTGAATAACTACACGGTTATACATAATATATTAAATATGAAATAATATGAAAACAATGTTTTGCCAGAGTTTCAATCGGGGTTTCGTAAACATTAATAAATCTGTGCTTCTTATTCTTTTAGATTTTACACAAGCGTTTGACTCTATTAACCATAATATAATGCTATCGATATTGCACTTCATTGGTTTTGGTGCATCATCTATATCTTTAATCGCCAACTAAATATAGTAAAGATTTTAATAAGATCAAGTCTTAAACAAAGATTCCAAGTTGTTATTACAAATGGTTCACTTATTCAATGAATCGTTGAGTGTAAATCAGTTCGTGTAAACGTTCAAATCAATTACAAGTAAATTATGGTGTGCCGCAGGGCTCATTTCTAGAGCAATTTTATTTAGCGTTTATGCAAGTACTAATTTTATTTTTCTATTTATTGTTTATATACAGATGCTACACAACTTGTTCCAACTTTGGACATAGGCCCCTCTATTCTCGTCAATTGTTTATGTTTTGAGCTGCTTCTTTCTAATGTAATCCAGCCACCTTTTTCAGATCTTTTTATCTTTTTCTGCGTTGCGTTGTGTTCTGTTCCATCTCAACCTTACGATGTTTTATTAGCTCTAGTTAGTGTCCAGGTTTGGCAGCCGTATCTAACGATCGGAAAAATAAATACATTGGTTGAACACTACCTTTAAATGTTGTGGCATTTTAAGATTTCTGAATATCAATTTTAGTTTTCCAAACGGTACCCATACCAATCGTGTTCTAATTATTCAACTACTTGATATTCTTTATTCGGCTACAGGATTTTCCCCAGATTACGTATTCATTGACCCACTCGAAGATGCAGTCTTTATGCAGAAATTCGATATATAATCCATATCTTTAATTTCTTCAGTGTTTTGCATTATTTTTGTTTTTTTGGATGTTCATCATTAAACCTATCTTTGTAGAGCTTTCTGCTAGATACTTGATCATTGTTTGTAATTCCTTGAGTGTTGTGGTAATTAAAACTTTGTCGTATTAAATGTAAGGCTAGTTAGTTCTTTATGTTTGTTACAAATCTTGTACAATCTAATGATCTAAACGCGCCCTACGTTGCAAGAATAAATAGCTTTGAAGATATTGTGTCCTCCGAATCGCCACACGGTTTAGTTGGTTACTACTGGTATTTTGTTCCAATTGTATTTTCTTTTATATAGATGTTATTAGATGTTATGAATTAGTTGTCTGTATCGAGAATCTATTCTACAGTTGTTCATGGCTTGTGATACAGCCCAAAGTTCAACATAGTCGAATGAGAGTATAGACAGGTGGTATTCATTTGCTTCTTTATGAGCGTTCTTACCGTTAGAAGAAGATCTAACGTGCTATATTCCTTCGTGAATCAAGCTTGTTCAACTGGTCGATACGAATCCATTTTAGGCGTTAATCGATTAATGATATTTTTATAAAGAAAACTTAAGATAGCAACGAGATAGGCCGATAGTTTTCTCATTCAACTCTGTTTCACTTCTTGTGTAATAAATGTTTAATAAAACCATCTCATTTATTTTTAAAAAGAAAGAAAATTTATTTTTAGATTTCAGAATAAAACTTGCAGACGAAGAAAATTCATACTTCCATTTGAACAAGTCGATGTATGGTACAGAAATCATGCAAAGATTCTATAGAAACTCCATCATTTCCATCTCAAGAAATAGATTAAGATGTTTTGGAAGATTATCTGATAGCTGTTAACGTGATCTTTGATAGTTTCAATCTGTGTATTTACGGTAAATTTGGTTGCTTTTTACTTTCATTGTTCTGTATCTTCGCTGCTGGTTTTTGTTGAATTTATTTGTAAATTTGAGTGACAAAAACATTTTGAGAGAACAGTTTTATGACAGTCTTATGTATATTATGTATGTATATTTGTTACTTCACCACTAATTATGTAGACATATTATTTTGTTAGTTATACAATATACTTTTGTTACAAATAATTGCAAGCAGAAAACAAAATCAAGATTATCTGATAGCTGTTAACGTGATCTTTGATAGTTTCAATCTGTGTATTTACGGTAAATTTGGTTGCTTTTTACTTTCATTGTTCTGTATCTTCGCTGCTGGTTTTTGTTGAATTTATTTGTAAATTTGAGTGACAAAAACATTTTGAGAGAACAGTTTTATGACAGTCTTATGTATATTATGTATGTATATTTGTTACTTCACCACTAATTATGTAGACATATTATTTTGTTAGTTATACAATATACTTTTGTTACAAATAATTGCAAGCAGAAAACAAAAATGAAAGTTTATTAGTAAATGATAAGAGACAAATAAATATGTATTACATGCGGGGCAGGCGCGGTAAGACGAGAGATGCGAACGCCTTATGATTGTAGGCCGGCCGCGGGTCGGTGGGACATCACAATAAATGATGTCTTACTTTTTATTACATATCTCGATTAATATTTATTTAAGATTCATAAATCAAAGACCATCGTAATTGCAAAAAAACCTGGTTACAATTTCACAAGAATACATGTTTTGTTAAATGCTACCTTTCCCGAGATAAAACGGTGTAAAGCAAAAACTAGTCGAGTTTAATTAGATTTGTGCAGTGCTTGAAACGAGAAATGTGCATAAATGTAAATCCTTCTCAATTTTCACTTATGCGTTTTAAGTGCATTTCCAAACGGAAGCTCTTATTAAGACTTTAAAATCAATAAGAATCTCTACAAAAATATACACAATTTTGTATTACAGAGGTAGCTTATATCTTCTATTTTCTAACTACGTACTTAACTCGAAATTTTTAAATAGTGCCCTTTTGCACCATAGGATTTTTGCACCAAAGCTACAATTCTATTTAATTTATACATTTTTACCTCGAAGTCCTACAAAATGTGTTTTTTGTAAGTTTCGGGGCTCCGAGCACTCTACTAACTAGTATGACCGCATGTCTTATCTAAATATTAACTTTTACTGTCTCCAGCGTTACTTTGTGGAACTCCATAATCATGAAATATAATATAAATACAAAGATTAGTTAAAGTTTCACAAGTTTTATTAATATCTTAAACCTGACAATATTGTTTCGAGACTTTGTGTCATTATCAAAGGTATATAAATATTGTCAGGTTAAGATATTAATAAAACTTGTGAAACTTTAACCAATCTTTGTATTTATATTATATTTCAAAAATATTAACTTCTTTGTTTCATCACTTATCCTGTCTTCACTAGATTTAGTTTTTCACACTACTTTTGTTGCTGCATTTAAAAGCTTTTTTCGGTCTGTTGTTAGTTATTTCGTTTATGTCTTTCCTAGTTTTTTTCTTGCTGGCAACACTCTTCTAGACTTTCTACTGTATACTTTCTAAACTGTCTTTTCCTTTCTATTTTGTTTATTAAATCAAATCTTAGCACGTGAACTTCGATATACACTACCTGAAATGAAGTAGTCTACTTCATTTTGGGTCGTTCCATCAAGAGAGATCCACATCTATTTTCGACTAGCTTTTATTTGAAGAAAACCTAGAATCTTTCGGATTCGCCAAAATTTCTTCCTAATTTGGCATTAAAGTCACCTAAGGTGATGGCTGGTTTTATCTTTTCTTCGTCTAAAGCTTTCGTTAGTTAGAAGGCTTCAATTTTTTCTTCTGCGTGTGCAGATATTAGCGCATAAACCTAAATCATCTTCAATCTGACCTTATATACCAACTTATTCAACTACGATAGAAGCGACCCTGTCGGATATGGTTTCAGATTTGACCACTTAAAATGCAAGTTCTTTCTTTATTGAGAATCTTACGCTTTCATATGCTTCGTTTTTCTCTGCCTTGTAGTAGAATGTGATTCCTTTTGCACCACGTTCATATTGATAATAAAAAAATACTGCGCCATTTTGTAAAGTAAGCACTACGAGTACAGGAAGGCAACCGTTTGTTTCGGTTCCTAAATACATTTGATATAACAACACATGCGAGTATGTAACCAACACACCACATACGTTACATGGGGCACGTTGTGCTAATACTAAAATCACTTCTTCCTTTTTATTATTTTTTACTTTTTATGAAAAGTACACACAGTTTCCTTGTTAAATCTTCTTGTCAATTTGAACCAGGTTCATGTTGATAATAATAAGAGACTGCGCCATATTGTAAAGTAAGCACTACGAGTAGAGAAAGGCAACCGTTTATTTCGGTTCCTAAATACATTTGGTATAACAACACATGCAAGTATGCAACCCACATATCACATACGTTACATAGGGCACTTTGTGTAATTACAAAAATCACTTCTTCCTTTTTATTATTTTTCTCTTTTTATGAAAAGTACCACACAGTTTCCTTGTTAAATCTTCTTAAATTTGAACCAGGTTCAACTTGATAATAATAAAAGACTGCGCCATATTGCAAAGTAAGCACTACGAGTAGAGAAAGGCAAACGTTTATTTCGGTTCCTAAATACATTTGGTATAACAACACATGCAAGTATGCAACCCACATATCACATACGTTACATAGGGCACGTTGTGTAATTACGAAAATCACTTCTTCTTTTTTATTATTTTTTTCTTTTTATGAAAAGTACCACACAGTTTCCTTTTTAAATCTTCTTAAATTTGAACCAGGTTCATGTTGATAATAATAAGAGACTGCGCCATATTGTAAAGTAAGCACTACGAGTAGAGAAAGGCAACCGTTTATTTCGGTTCCTAAATACATTTGGTATAACAACACATGCAAGTATGCAACCCACATATCACATACGTTACATAGGGCACTTTGTGTAATTACAAAAATCACTTCTTCCTTTTTATTATTTTTCTCTTTTTATGAAAAGTACACACAGTTTCCTTGTTAAATCTTCTTAAATTTGAACCAGGTTCAACTTGATAATAATAAAAGACTGCGCCATATTGCAAAGTAAGCACTACGAGTAGAGAAAGGCAAACGTTTATTTCGGTTCCTAAATACATTTGGTATAACAACACATGCGAGTATGCAGCCCACATATTACATACGTTACATGGGGCACGTTGTGTAATTACGAAAATCACTTCTTCCTTTTTATTATTTTTTTATTTTTATGTAAAGTACACACAGTTTCCTTGTTAAATCTTAAATTTGCACCTGGTTCATCTTGAGAATAATAAAAGACTGCGCCTTATTGTAAAGTAAGCACTACGAGTACAGGAAGGCAACCGTTTGTTTCGGTTCCTAAATACATTTGATATAACAACACATCCGATTATGCAACCCAAATATCACACACGTTACATGGGGCACGTTGTGTAATTACTAAAATTACTTCATCCTTTTTATTATTTGTTTCTTTTCATGAAAAGTACCACACAGTTTCCGAGTTAAATCTTTCTTAAATTTGCACCAGGTTCATATTGATAATAAAAAAATACTGCGCCATATTGTAAAGTAAGCACTACTAGTACAGGAAGGCAACCGTTTGTTTCGGTTCCTAAATACATTTGATATAACAACACATGCGAGTATGCAACCCACATATCACACACGTTGCATGCGGCACGTTGTGTAATTACTAAAATCACTTCTTCCATTTTATTATTTTGTTCTTTTTATGAAAAGTACACACAGTTTCCTTGTTAAATCTTAAATTTGCACCTGGTTCATTTTGATAATAATAAAATACTGCGCCATATTGTAAAGTAAGCACTACGAGTACAGGAAGGCAACCGTATATTTCGGTTCCTAAATACATTAGGTATAACAACAAATGCGAGAATGCAACCCACATATCACATACGTTACATGGGGCACGTTGTGTAATTACTAAAATCACTTCATCCTTTTTATTATTTTTTTCTTATTATGAAAAGTACCACACCGTTTCTTAGTGAAATCTTAAATTTACACCAGGTTCATCTTGATAATAGTAAAAGTCTGTGCCATATTGTAAAGTAAGCACTACGAGTACAGGAAGGCAACCGCTTATTTCGGTTCCTAAATACATTTGGTATTACAATACATGCGAGTATGCAACCCACATATCACATACGTTACATGGGGCACGTTGCGTAATTACGAAAATCACTTCTTCCTTTTTATTATTTTTTTCTTTTTATGAAAAGTACCACACAGTTTCCTTTTTAAATCTTCTTAAATTTGAACCAGGTTCATCTTGATAATAATACAATACTGCGCCATTATGTAAAGTAAGCACTACGAGTACAGGAAGGCAACCGTTTATTTCGGTTCCTAAATACATTTGGTATAACAACACATGCGAGTATGCAACCCACATATCACATACGTTACATCGGGCACGTTGTGTAATTACTAAAATCACTTCATCCTTTTTATTATTTTTTTCTTTTTATGAAAAGTACCACACAGTTTCCTTGTTAAATTTTAAATTTGCACCAGGTTAGTCTTGATAATAGTAAAAGTCTGCGCCATATTGTAAAGTAAGCACTTCGAGTACAGGAAGGCAACCGTTTATTTCGGTTCCTAAATACATTTGGTATAACAATACATGCGAGTATGCAACCCACATATCACATACGTTACATGGGGCACGTTGTGTAATTACGAAAATCACTCCTTCCTTTTTATTATTTTTTATCTTTTTATGAAAAGTACACAAAGTTTCCTTGTTAAATCTTAAATTTGCACCTGGTTCATCTTGATAATAATAAAAGACTGCGCCTTATTGTAAAGTAAGCACTACGAGTACAGGAAGGCAACCGTTTATTTCGGTTCCTAAATACATTTGGTATAACAACACATGCGAGTATGCAACCCACATATCACATACGTTAAATGGGGCAGGTTGTGTAATTACGAAAATCACTTCTTCCTTTTTATTATTTTTTTCTTTTTATGAAAAGTACCACACAGTTTCCTTTTTAAATCTTCTTAAATTTGAACCAGGTTCATCTTGATAATAATAAAAGACTGCGCCATATTGCAAAGTAAGCACTACGAGTACAGAAAGGCAACCGTTTATTTCGGTTCCTAAATACATTTGTTATAACAACACATGCGAGTATGCAGCCCACATATCACATACGTTACATGGGGCACGTTGTGTAATTACGAAAATCACTCCTTCCTTTTTATTATTTTTTTCTTTTTATGAAAAGTACCACACAGTTTCCTTGTTAAATCTTAAAATTGCACCTAGTTCATCTTGATAATAATAAAAGACTGCGCCATATTGTAAGGTAAGCACTACGAGTACAGAAAGGCAACCGTTTATTTCGGGTCCTAAATACATTTTGTATAACAACGCATGCGAGTATGCAACCCACATATCACATACGTTACATGGGGCACGTTGCGTAATTACGAAAATCACTTCTTCCTTTATATTATTTTTTTCTTTTTATGAAAAGTACCACACAGTTTCCTTTTTAAATCTTCTTAAATTTGAACCAGGTTCATCTTGATAATAATACAAGACTGCGCCATTTTGCAAAGTAAGTACTACGAGTAGAGAAAGGCAAACGTTTATTTCGGTTCCTAAATACATTTGTTATAACAACACATGCGAGTATGCAGCCCACATATCACATACGTTACATGGGGCACGTTGTGTAATTACGAAAATCACTTCTTCCTTTTTATTATTTTTTTCTATTTATCAAAAGTACCACACAGTTTCCCTGTTAAATCTTCTTAAATTTGAACCAGGTTCATGTTGATAATAATAAGAGACTGCGCCATTATGTAAAGTAAGCACTACGAGTACAGGAAGGCAACCGTTTATTTCGGTTCCTAAATACATTTGGTATAACAACACATGCGAGTATGCAGCCCACATATTACATACGTTACATGGGGCACGTTGTGTAATTACGAAAATCACTCCTTCCTTTTTATTATTTTTTATCTTTTTATGAAAAGTACACACAGTTTCCTTGTTAAATCTTAAATTTGCACCTGGTTCATCTTGATAATAATAAAAGACTGCGCTTTATTGTAAAGTAAGCACTACGAGTACAGGAAGGCAACCGTTTATTTCGGTTCCTAAATACATTTGATATAACAACATATGCGAGTATGCAAACCACACACCACATACGTTACATGGGGCACGTTGTGTAATTTCTAAAATCACTTCTTCCTTTTTATTATATTTTTCTTTTTATGAAAAGTACACACAGTTTCCTTGTTAAATCTTAAATTTGCACTTAGTTCATCTTGATAATAATAAAAGACTGCGCCATATTGTAAAGTAAGCACTACGAGTACAGGAAGGCAACCGTTTATTTCGGTTCCTAAATACATTTGGTATAACAACACATGCGAGTATGCAACCCACATATCACATACGTTAAATGGGGCAGGTAGTGTAATTACGAAAATCACTTCTTTCTTTTTATTATTTTTTTCTTTTTATGAAAAGTACCACACAGTTTCCTTTTTAAATCTTCTTAAATTTGAACCAGGTTCATCTTGATAATAATACAATACTGCGCCATTATGTAAAGTAAGCACTACGAGTACAGGAAGGCAACCGTTTATTTCGGTTCCTAAATACATTTGGTATAACAACACATGCGAGTATGCAACCCACATATCACATACGTTACATGGGGCACGTTGTGTAATTACTAAAATCACTTCATCCTTTTTATTATTTTTTTCTTTTTATGAAAAGTACCACACAGTTTCCTTGTTAAATTTTAAATTTGCACCAGGTTAGTCTTGATAATAGTAAAAGTCTGCGCCATATTGTAAAGTAAGCACTTCGAGTACAGGAAGGCAACCGTTTATTTCGGTTCCTAAATACATTTGGTATAACAATACATGCGAGTATGCAACCCATATATCACATACGTTACATGGGGCACGTTGTGTAATTACGAAAATCACTCCTTCCTTTTTATTATTTTTTATCTTTTTATGAAAAGTACACAAAGTTTCCTTGTTAAATCTTAAATTTGCACCTGGTTCATCATGATAATAATAAAAGACTGCGCCTTATTGTAAAGTAAGCACTACGAGTACAGGAAGGCAACCGTTTATTTCGGTTCCTAAATACATTTGGTATAACAACACATTCGAGTATGCAACCCACATATCACATACGTTAAATGGGGCAGGTTGTGTAATTACGAAAATCACTTCTTCCTTTTTATTATTTTTTTCTTTTTATGAAAAGTACCACACAGTTTCCTTTTTAAATCTTCTTAAATTTGAACCAGGTTCATCTTGATAATAATAAAAGACTGCGCCATATTGCAAAGTAAGCACTACGAGTACAGAAAGGCAACCGTTTATTTCGGTTCCTAAATACATTTGTTATAACAACACATGCGAGTATGCAGCCCACATATCACATACGTTACATGGGGCACGTTGTGTTATTACGAAAATCACTCCTTCCTTTTTATTATTTTTTTCTTTTTATGAAAAGTACCACACAGTTTCCTTGTTAAATTTTAAATTTGCACCAGGTTAGTCTTGATAATAATAAAAGTCTGCGCCATATTGTAAAGTAAGTACTACGAGTAGAGAAAGGCAACCGTTTATTTCGGTTCCTAAATACATTTGGTATAACAACACATGCAAGTATGCAACCCACATATCACATACGTTACATAGGGCACGTTGTGTAATTACGAAAATCACTTCTTCTTTTTTATTATTTTTCTCGTTTTATTAAAAGTACCAAACAGTTTCCTTGTTAAATCTTCTTAAATTTGAACCAGGTTCATCTTGATAATAATAAAAGAATGCGCCATATTGTAAAGTAAGCACTACGAGTACAGGAAGGCAACCGTTTATTTCGGTTCCAACATACATTTGATAAAACAACACATGCGAGTATGCAACCCACATATCACACACGTTGCATGCGGCACGTTGTGTAATTACGAAAATCACTTCTTCCATTTTATTATTTTGTTCTTTTTATGAAAAGTACACACAGTTTCCTTGTTAAACCTTAAATTTGCACCAGGTTAGTCTTGATAATAGTAAAAGTCTGCGCCATATTGTAAAGTAAGCACTTCGAGTACAGGAAGGCAACCGTTTATTTCGGTTCCTAAATACATTTGGTATAACAATACATGCGAGTATGCAACCCACATATCACATACGTTACATGGGGCACTTTGTGTAATTACGAAAATCACTCCGTCCTTTTAATTATTTTTTATCTTTTTATGAAAAGTACACACAGTTTCCTTGTTAAATCTTAAATTTGCACCTGGTTCATCTTGATAATAATAACAGACTGCGCCTTATTGTAAAGTAAGCACTACGAGTACAGAAAGGCAACCGTTTATTTCGGTTCCTAAATACATTTGATATAACAACATATGCGAGTATGCAAACCACACACCACATACGTTACATGGGGCACGTTGTGTAATTTCTAAAATCACTTCTTCCTTTTTATTATATTTTTCTTTTTATGAAAAGTACACACAGTTTCCTTGTTAAATCTTAAATTTGCACTTAGTTCATCTTGATAATAATAAAAGACTGCGCCATATTGTAAGGTAAGCACTACGAGTACAGGAAGGCAACCGTTTATTTCGGGTCCTAAATACATTTTGTATAACAACGCATGCGAGTATGCAACCCACATATCACATACGTTACATGGGGCACGTTGTGTAATTACGAAAATCACTTCTTCCTTTTTATTATTTTTTTCTTTTTATGAAAAGTACCACACAGTTTCCTTTTTAAATCTTCTTAAATTTGAACCAGGTTCATCTTGATAATAATACAATACTGCGCCATTATGTAAAGTAAGCACTACGAGTACAGGAAGGCAACCGTTTATTTCGGTTCCTAAATACATTTGGTATAACAACACATGCGAGTATGCAACCCACATATCACATACGTTACATGGGGCACGTTGTGTAATTACTAAAATCACTTCATCCTTTTTATTATTTTTTTCTTTTTATGAAAAGTACCACACAGTTTCCTTGTTAAATTTTAAATTTGCACCAGGTTAGTCTTGATAATAGTAAAAGTCTGCGCCATATTGTAAAGTAAGCACTTCGTGTACAGGAAGGCAACCGTTTATTTCGGTTCCTAAATACATTTGGTATAACAATACATGCGAGTATGCAACCCACATATGACATACGTTACATGGGGCACGTTGTGTAATTACGAAAATCACTTCTTCCTTTTTATTATTTTTTTCTTTTTATGAAAAGTACCACACAGTTTCCTTTTTAAATCTTCTTAAATTTGAACCAGGTTCATCTTGATAATAATAAAAGACTGCGCCATATTGCAAAGTAAGCACTACGAGTACAGAAAGGCAACCGTTTATTTCGGTTCCTAAATACATTTGCTATAACAACACATGCGAGTATGCAGCCCACATATCACATACGTTACATGGGGCACGTTGTGTAATTACGAAAATCACTCCTTCCTTTTTATAATTTTTTTCTTTTTATGAAAAGTACCACACAGTTTCCTTGTTAAATCTTAAAATTGCACCTAGTTCATCTTGATAATAATAAAAGACTGCGCCATATTGTAAGGTAAGCACTACGAGTACAGAAAGGCAACCGTTTATTTCGGGTCCTAAATACATTTTGTATAACAACGCATGCGAGTATGCAA
Organism: Agrypnus murinus; assembly: GCA_929113105.1. Classification (NCBI taxonomy): domain Eukaryota; kingdom Metazoa; phylum Arthropoda; class Insecta; order Coleoptera; family Elateridae; genus Agrypnus; species Agrypnus murinus. Next base: position 63,650,567 of record OV816023.1, on the reverse strand, counting down.
CCCACATATCACATACGTTACATGGGGCACGTTGCGTAATTACGAAAATCACTTCTTCCTTTATATTATTTTTTTCTTTTTATGAAAAGTACCACACAGTTTCCTTTTTAAATCTTCTTAAATTTGAACCAGATTCATCTTGATAATAATACAAGACTGCGCCATATTGCAAAGTAAGTACTACGAGTAGAGAAAGGCAAACGTTTATTTCGGTTCCTAAATACATTTGTTATAACAACACATGCGAGTATGCAGCCCACATATCACATACGTTACATGGGGCACGTTGTGTAATTACGAAAATCACTTCTTCCTTTTTATTATTTTTTTCTTTTTATCAAAAGTACCACACAGTTTCCCTGTTAAATCTTCTTAAATTTGAACCAGGTTCATGTTGATAATAATAAGAGACTGCGCCATTATGTAAAGTAAGCACTACGAGTACAGGAAGGCAACCGTTTATTTCGGTTCCTAAATACATTTGGTATAACAACGCATGCGAGTATGCAACCCACATATCACACACGTTGCATGCGGCACGTTGTGTAATTACGAAAATCACTTCTTCCATTTTATTATTTTGTTCTTTTTATGAAAAGTACACACAGTTTCCTTGTTAAACCTTAAATTTGCACCAGGTTAGTCTTGATAATAGTAAAAGTCTGCGCCATATTGTAAAGTAAGCACTTCGAGTACAGGAAGGCAACCGTTTATTTCGGTTCCTAAATACATTTGGTATAACAATACATGCGAGTATGCAACCCACATATCACATACGTTACATGGGGCACTTTGTGTAATTACGAAAATCACTCCGTCCTTTTAATTATTTTTTATCTTTTTATGAAAAGTACACACAGTTTCCTTGTTAAATCTTAAATTTGCACCTGGTTCATCTTGATAATAATAACAGACTGCGCCTTATTGTAAAGTAAGCACTACGAGTACAGAAAGGCAACCGTTTATTTCGGTTCCTAAATACATTTGATATAACAACATATGCGAGTATGCAAACCACACACCACATACGTTACATGGGGCACGTTGTGTAATTTCTAAAATCACTTCTTCCTTTTTATTATATTTTTCTTTTTATGAAAAGTACACACAGTTTCCTTGTTAAATCTTAAATTTGCACTTAGTTCATCTTGATAATAATAAAAGACTGCGCCATATTGTAAGGTAAGCACTACGAGTACAGGAAGGCAACCGTTTATTTCGGGTCCTAAATACATTTTGTATAACAACGCATGCGAGTATGCAACCCACATATCACATACGTTACATGGGGCACGTTGCGTAATTACGAAAATCACTTCTTCCTTTTTATTATTTTTTTCTTTTTATGAAAAGTACCACACAGTTTCCTTTTTAAATCTTCTTAAATTTGAACCAGGTTCATCTTGATAATAATACAATACTGCGCCATTATGTAAAGTAAGCACTACGAGTACAGGAAGGCAACCGTTTATTTCGGTTCCTAAATACATTTGGTATAACAACACATGCGAGTATGCAACCCACATATCACATACGTTACATGGGGCACGTTGTGTAATTACTAAAATCACTTCATCCTTTTTATTATTTTTTTCTTTTTATGAAAAGTACCACACAGTTTCCTTGTTAAATTTTAAATTTGCACCAGGTTAGTCTTGATAATAGTAAAAGTCTGCGCCATATTGTAAAGTAAGCACTTCGTGTACAGGAAGGCAACCGTTTATTTCGGTTCCTAAATACATTTGGTATAACAATACATGCGAGTATGCAACCCACATATGACATACGTTACATGGGGCACGTTGTGTAATTACGAAAATCACTTCTTCCTTTTTATTATTTTTTTCTTTTTATGAAAAGTACCACACAGTTTCCTTTTTAAATCTTCTTAAATTTGAACCAGGTTCATCTTGATAATAATAAAAGACTGCGCCATATTGCAAAGTAAGCACTACGAGTACAGAAAGGCAACCGTTTATTTCGGTTCCTAAATACATTTGCTATAACAACACATGCGAGTATGCAGCCCACATATCACATACGTTACATGGGGCACGTTGTGTAATTACGAAAATCACTCCTTCCTTTTTATAATTTTTTTCTTTTTATGAAAAGTACCACACAGTTTCCTTGTTAAATCTTAAAATTGCACCTAGTTCATCTTGATAATAATAAAAGACTGCGCCATATTGTAAGGTAAGCACTACGAGTACAGAAAGGCAACCGTTTATTTCGGGTCCTAAATACATTTTGTATAACAACGCATGCGAGTATGCAACCCACATATCACATACGTTACATGGGGCACGTTGCGTAATTACGAAAATCACTTCTTCCTTTATATTATTTTTTTCTTTTTATGAAAAGTACCACACAGTTTCCTTTTTAAATCTTCTTAAATTTGAACCAGGTTCATCTTGATAATAATACAAGACTGCGCCATATTGCAAAGTAAGTACTACGAGTAGAGAAAGGCAAACGTTTATTTCGGTTCCTAAATACATTTGTTATAACAACACATGCGAGTATGCAGCCCACATATCACATACGTTACATGGGGCACGTTGTGTAATTACGAAAATCACTTCTTCCTTTTTATTATTTTTTTCTTTTTATCAAAAGTACCACACAGTTTCCCTGTTAAATCTTCTTAAATTTGAACCAGGTTCATGTTGATAATAATAAGAGACTGCGCCATTATGTAAAGTAAGCACTACGAGTACAGGAAGGCAACCGTTTATTTCGGTTCCTAAATACATTTGGTATAACAACGCATGCGAGTATGCAACCCACATATCACACACGTTGCATGCGGCACGTTGTGTAATTACGAAAATCACTTCTTCCATTTTATTATTTTGTTCTTTTTATGAAAAGTACACACAGTTTCCTTGTTAAACCTTAAATTTGCACCAGGTTAGTCTTGATAATAGTAAAAGTCTGCGCCATATTGTAAAGTAAGCACTTCGAGTACAGGAAGGCAACCGTTTATTTCGGTTCCTAAATACATTTGGTATAACAATACATGCGAGTATGCAACCCACATATCACATACGTTACATGGGGCACTTTGTGTAATTACGAAAATCACTCCGTCCTTTTAATTATTTTTTATCTTTTTATGAAAAGTACACACAGTTTCCTTGTTAAATCTTAAATTTGCACCTGGTTCATCTTGATAATAATAACAGACTGCGCCTTATTGTAAAGTAAGCACTACGAGTACAGAAAGGCAACCGTTTATTTCGGTTCCTAAATACATTTGATATAACAACATATGCGAGTATGCAAACCACACACCACATACGTTACATGGGGCACGTTGTGTAATTTCTAAAATCACTTCTTCCTTTTTATTATATTTTTCTTTTTATGAAAAGTACACACAGTTTCCTTGTTAAATCTTAAATTTGCACTTAGTTCATCTTGATAATAATAAAAGACTGCGCCATATTGTAAGGTAAGCACTACGAGTACAGGAAGGCAACCGTTTATTTCGGGTCCTAAATACATTTTGTATAACAACGCATGCGAGTATGCAACCCACATATCACATACGTTACATGGGGCACGTTGCGTAATTACGAAAATCACTTCTTCCTTTTTATTATTTTTTTCTTTTTATGAAAAGTACCACACAGTTTCCTTTTTAAATCTTCTTAAATTTGAACCAGGTTCATCTTGATAATAATACAATACTGCGCCATTATGTAAAGTAAGCACTACGAGTACAGGAAGGCAACCGTTTATTTCGGTTCCTAAATACATTTGGTATAACAACACATGCGAGTATGCAACCCACATATCACATACGTTACATGGGGCACGTTGTGTAATTACTAAAATCACTTCATCCTTTTTATTATTTTTTTCTTTTTATGAAAAGTACCACACAGTTTCCTTGTTAAATTTTAAATTTGCACCAGGTTAGTCTTGATAATAGTAAAAGTCTGCGCCATATTGTAAAGTAAGCACTTCGTGTACAGGAAGGCAACCGTTTATTTCGGTTCCTAAATACATTTGGTATAACAATACATGCGAGTATGCAACCCACATATGACATACGTTACATGGGGCACGTTGTGTAATTACGAAAATCACTTCTTCCTTTTTATTATTTTTTTCTTTTTATGAAAAGTACCACACAGTTTCCTTTTTAAATCTTCTTAAATTTGAACCAGGTTCATCTTGATAATAATAAAAGACTGCGCCATATTGCAAAGTAAGCACTACGAGTACAGAAAGGCAACCGTTTATTTCGGTTCCTAAATACATTTGCTATAACAACACATGCGAGTATGCAGCCCACATATCACATACGTTACATGGGGCACGTTGTGTAATTACGAAAATCACTCCTTCCTTTTTATAATTTTTTTCTTTTTATGAAAAGTACCACACAGTTTCCTTGTTAAATCTTAAAATTGCACCTAGTTCATCTTGATAATAATAAAAGACTGCGCCATATTGTAAGGTAAGCACTACGAGTACAGAAAGGCAACCGTTTATTTCGGGTCCTAAATACATTTTGTATAACAACGCATGCGAGTATGCAACCCACATATCACATACGTTACATGGGGCACGTTGCGTAATTACGAAAATCACTTCTTCCTTTATATTATTTTTTTCTTTTTATGAAAAGTACCACACAGTTTCCTTTTTAAATCTTCTTAAATTTGAACCAGGTTCATCTTGATAATAATACAAGACTGCGCCATATTGCAAAGTAAGTACTACGAGTAGAGAAAGGCAAACGTTTATTTCGGTTCCTAAATACATTTGTTATAACAACACATGCGAGTATGCAGCCCACATATCACATACGTTACATGGGGCACGTTGTGTAATTACGAAAATCACTTCTTCCTTTTTATTATTTTTTTCTTTTTATCAAAAGTACCACACAGTTTCCCTGTTAAATCTTCTTAAATTTGAACCAGGTTCATGTTGATAATAATAAGAGACTGCGCCATTATGTAAAGTAAGCACTACGAGTACAGGAAGGCAACCGTTTATTTCGGTTCCTAAATACATTTGGTATAACAACGCATGCGAGTATGCAACCCACATATCACATACGTTACATGGGGCACGTTGTGTAATTACTAAAATCACTTCATCCTTTTTATTATTTTTTTCTTTTTATGAAAAGTACCACACAGTTTCCTTGTTAAATTTTAAATTTGCACCAGGTTAGTCTTGATAATAGTAAAAGTCTGCGCCATATTGTAAAGTAAGCACTACGAGTAGAGAAAGGCAACCGTTTATTTCGGTTCCTAAATACATTTGGTATAACAACACATGCGAGTATGCAGCCCACATATTACATACGTTACATGGGGCACGTTGTGTAATTACGAAAATCACTCCTTCCTTTTTATTATTTTTTATCTTTTTATGAAAAGTACACACAGTTTCCTTGTTAAATCTTAAATTTGCACCTGGTTCATCTTGATAATAATAAAAGACTGCGCTTTATTGAAAAGTAAGCACTACGAGTACAGGAAGGCAACCGTTTATTTCGGTTCCTAAATACATTTGATATAACAACATATGCGAGTATGCAAACCACACACCACATACGTTACATGGGGCACGTTGTGTAATTTCTAAAATCACTTCTTCCTTTTTATTATATTTTTCTTTTTATGAAAATTACACACAGTTTCCTTGTTAAATCTTAAATTTGCACTTAGTTCATCTTGATAATAATAAAAGACTGCGCCATATTGTAAAGTAAGCACTACGAGTACAGGAAGACAACCGTTTATTTCGGTTCCTAAATACATTTGGTATAACAACACATGCGAGTATGCAACCCACATATCACATACGTTAAATGGGGCAGGTTGTGTAATTACGAAAATCACTTCTTTCTTTTTATTATTTTTTTCTTTTTATGAAAAGTACCACACAGTTTCCTTTTTAAATCTTCTTAAATTTGAACCAGGTTCATCTTGATGATAATAAAAGACTGCGCCATATTGCAAAGTAAGCACTACGAGTACAGAAAGGCAACCGTTTATTTCGGTTCCTAAATACATTTGTTATAACAACACATGCGAGTATGCAGCCCACATATCACACACGTTACATGGGGCACGTTGTGTAATTACGAAAATCACTTCTTCCATTTTATTATTTTTTTCTTTTTATGAAAAGTACACACAGTTTCCTTGTTAAATCTTCAATTTGCACTTGCTTCATCTTGATAATAATAAAAGAATGCGCCTTATTGTAAAGTAAGCACTACGAGTACAGGAAGGCGACCGTTTATTTCGTTTAGTATAACAACACATGCGAGTATGCAACCCACATATCACATACGTTACATGGGGCACGTTGTGTAATTACTAAAATCACTTCATCCTTTTTATTATTTTTTCTTTTTATGAAAAGTACCACACAGTTTCCTTGTTAAACCTTAAATTTACACTAGGTTCATCTTGATGATAGTAAAACTCTGTGCCATATTGTAAAGTAAGCACTACGTGTACAGGAAGGCAACCGCTTATTTCGGTTCCTAAATACATTTGGTATAACAACACATGCGAGTATGCAACCCACATATCACATACGTTACATGGGGCACGTTGTGTAATTACTAAAATCACCTCTTCCTTTTTATTATTTTTTGGTATAACAACTTTTTATTATATTTTTTATTTTACATTTGGTATAACAACACATGCGAGTATGCAACCCACATATCACATACGTTGTGTAATTACTAAAATCACCTATTCCTTTTTATTATTTTTTGGTATAACAACTTTTTATTATATTTTTTATTTTACATTTGGTATAACAACACATGCGAGTATGCAACCCACATATCACATACGTTACATGGGGCACTTTGTGTAATTACTAAAGTCACTGCTTCATTTTTATTATTTTTTTCTTTTTATGAAAAGTACCACACAGTTTCCTTGTGAAATCTTAAATTTGCACCAGGTTCATCTTGATAATAGTAAAAGTCTGCGCCATATTGTAAAGTAAGCACTACGAGTACAGGAAGGCAACCGTTTATTTCGGTTCCTAAATACACTTGTTATAATAATACATGCGAGTATGCAACCCACATATCACATACGTTACATGGGGCACGTTGTGTAATTACGAAAATCACTCCTTCCATTTTATTATTTTTTTCTTCTTATGAAAAGTACCACACAGTTTGCTTGCTCAATCTTAAATTTGCACCTAGTTCATCATAATAATAATAAAAGACTGCGCCATATTGTAAGGTAAGCACTACGAGTACAGAAAGGCAACCGTTTATTTCGGGTCCTAGATACATTTGGTATAACAACACATGCGAGTATGCAACCCACATATCACATACGTTACACGGGGCACGTTGTGTAATTACGAAAATCACTTCTTCCTTTTTATTATTTTTTTCTTTTTATGAAAAGCACACAGTTTCCTTGTTAAATCTTAAATTTGCACTTGCTTCATCTTGATAATAATAAAAGAATGCGCCTTATTGTAAAGTAAGCACTACGAGTACAGGAAGGCGACCGTTTATTTCGTTTCCTAAATACATTTGGTATAACAACACATGCGAGTATGCAAACCACATATCACATACGTTACATGGGGCACGTTGTGTAATTACTAAAATCACTTCAACCTTTTTATTATTTTTTCTTTTTATGAAAAGTACCACACAGTTTCCTTGTTAAATCTTAAATTTACACTAGGTTCATCTTGATAATAGTAAAAGTCTGTGCCATATTGTAAAGTAAGCACTACGTGTACAGGAAGGCAACCGTTTATTTCGGTTCCTAAATACATTTGGTATAACAACACATGCGAGTATGCAACCCACATATCACATACGTTACATGGGGCACGTTGTGTAATTACTAAAATCACCTCTTCCTTTTTATTATTTTTTCTTTTTATGAAAAGTACCACACAGTTTCCTTGTTAAATGTTTCTTAAATTTGCACCAGGTTCATCTTGATAATAATAAAAGACTGCGCCATATTGTAAAGTAAGCACTACGAGTACTGGAAGGCAACCGTTTATTTCGGTACCTAAATACATTTGGTATAACAACACATGCGAGTATTCAACCCACATATCACATACGTTACATGGGACACGTTGTGTAATTACTAAAATCACCTCTTCCTTTTCAATATTTTTTCTTTTTATGAAAAGTACCACACAGTTTCCTTGTTAAATGTTTCTTAAATTTGCACCAGGTTCATCTTGATAATAATAGAAGGCTGCGCCATATTGTAAAGTAGGCACTACTAGTACAGGAAGGCAACCGCTTATTTCGGTTCCTAAATACATTTGGTATAACAACACATGCGAGTATGCAATCCACATATCACATACGTTACATGGGGCACGTTGTGTAATTACTAAAATCACCTCTTCCTTTTTATTATTTTTTCTTTTTATGAAAAGTACCACACAGTTTCCTTGTTAAATGTTTCTTAAATTTGCACCTGGTTCATCTTGATAATAATAAAAGACTGCGCCATATTGTAAAGTAAGCACTACGAGTACAGGAAGGCAACCGTTTATTTCGGTTCCTAAATACATTTGGTATTACAATACATGCGAGTATGCAAACCACATATCACATACGTTACATGGGGCACGTTGTGTAATTAAGAAAATCACTCCTTCCATTTTATTATTTTTTTCTTTTTCTGAAAAGTACCACACAGTTTCCTTGTTAAATCTTAAATTTGCACCTGGTTCATCTTGATAATAATAAAAGACTGCGCCTTATTGTAAAGTAAGCACTACGAGTACAGGAAGGCAACCGTTTATTTCGGTTCTTAAATACATTTGGTATAACAACACATGCGAGTATGCAACCCACATATCACACACGTTACATGGGGCACGTTGTGAAATTACTAAAATCACTTCTTTCTTTTTATTATTTTTTTCTTTTTACGAAAAGTACCACTCACTTTCCTTGTTAAACCTTAAATTTGCACCTGGGTCATCTTGATAATAATAAGAGACTGCTCCATATTGTAAAGTAAGCACTACGAGTACAGGAAGGCAACCGTTTATTTCGGTTCCTAAATACATTTGGTATAACAACACATGCGAGTATGCAACCCACATATCACATACGTTACACGGGGCACGTTGTGTAATTACGAAAATCACTTCTTCCTTTTTATTATTTTTTTCTTTTTATGAAAAGCACACAGTTTCCTTGTTAAATCTTAAATTTGCACTTGCTTCATCTTGATAATAATAAAAGAATGCGCCTTATTGTAAAGTAAGCACTACGAGTACAGGAAGGCGACCGTTTATTTCGTTTCCTAAATACATTTGGTATAACAACACATGCGAGTATGCAAACCACATATCACATACGTTACATGGGGCACGTTGTGTAATTACTAAAATCACTTCGACCTTTTTATTATTTTTTCTTTTTATGAAAAGTACCACACAGTTTCCTTGTTAAATCTTAAATTTACACTAGGTTCATCTTGATAATAGTAAAAGTCTGTGCCATATTGTAAAGTAAGCACTACGTGTACAGGAAGGCAACCGTTTATTTCGGTTCCTAAATACATTTGGTATAACAACACATGCGAGTATGCAACCCACATATCACATACGTTACATGGGGCACGTTGTGTAATTACTAAAATCACCTCTTCCTTTTTATTATTTTTTCTTTTTATGAAAAGTACCACACAGTTTCCTTGTTAAATGTTTCTTAAATTTGCACCAGGTTCATCTTGATAATAATAAAAGACTGCGCCATATTGTAAAGTAAGCACTACGAGTACTGGAAGGCAACCGTTTATTTCGGTACCTAAATACATTTGGTATAACAACACATGCGAGTATTCAACCCACATATCACATACGTTACATGGGACACGTTGTGTAATTACTAAAATCACCTCTTCCTTTTCAATATTTTTTCTTTTTATGAAAAGTACCACACAGTTTCCTTGTTAAATGTTTCTTAAATTTGCAACTGGGTCTTCTTGATAATAATAAGATACTGCACCATATTGTAAAGTAAGCACTACAAGTGCAGGAAGGCAACCGTTTGTTTAGGTTCCTAAATACTTTTGATATAACAACACATGCGAGTTTGCAACCAACAGACCACATACGTTACATGGGGCACGTTGTGCAAATACTAAAATCACTTCTTCCTTTTTATTATTTTTTACTTTTTACGAAAAGTATCACACAGTTTCCTTGTTAAATCTTAAATTTGCAACTGGGTCTTCTTGATAATAATAAGAGACTGCACCATATTGTAAAGTAAGCACTACGAGTACAGGAAGGCAACCGTTTATTTCGGTTCATAAATACATTTGGTATAACAACACATGCGAGTATGCAGCCCACATATCACACACGTTACATGGGGCACGTTGTGAAATTACTAAAATCACTACTTTCTTTTTATTATTTTTTTCTTTTTACGAAAAGTACCACTCACTTTCCTTGTTAAACCTTAAATTTTAACCTGGGTCATCATGATAATAATAAGAGACTGCACCATATTGTAAAGTAAGCACTACGAGTACAGGAAGGCAACCGTTTATTTCGGTTCCTAAATACATTTGACATAACAACATATGCGAGTATGCAACCCACATATCACATACGTTACATCGGGCACGTTGTGTAATTACGAGAATCACTTCTTCCTTTTTATTATTTTTTATCTTTTTATGAAAAGTACACACAGTTTCCTTGTTAAATCTTAAATTTGCACCTGGTTCATCTTGATAATAATAAAAGACTGCGCCTTATTGTAAAGTAAGCACTACGAGTACAGGAAGGCAACCGTTTATTTCGGTTCTTAAATACATTTGGTATAACAACACATGCGAGTATGCAACCCACATATCACACACGTTACATGGGGCACGTTGTGAAATTGCTAAAATCACTTCTTTCTTTTTATTATTTTTTTCTTTTTACGAAAAGTACCACTCACTTTCCTTGTTAAACCTTAAATTTGCACCTGGGTCATCTTGATAATAATAAGAGACTGCACCATATTGTAAAGTAAGCACTACGAGTACAGGAAGGCAACCGTTTATTTCGGGTCCTAAATACATTTGGTATAACAACACACGCGAGTATGCAACCCACATATCACATACGTTACATGGGGCACGTTGTGTAATTACTAAAATCACTTCTTCCTTTTTATTATTTTTTTCTTTTTACGAAAAGTATCACAAAGTTTCCTTGTTAAATCTTAAATTTGCAACTGGGTCATCTTGATTATAATAAGAGACTGCACCATATTGTAAAGTAAGCACTACGAGTACAGGAATGCAACCGTTTATTTTGCTTCATAAATACATTTGGTATAACTACACATGCGAGTATGCAACCCACATATCGCACACGTTACATGGGGCACGTTGTGAAATTACTAAAATCACTTCTTTCTTTTTATTATTTTTTTCTTTTTACGAAAAGTACCACTCACTTTCCTTGTTAAACCTTAAATTTGTACCTGGGTCATCTTGATAATAATAAGAGACTGCACCATATTGTAAAGTAAGCGCTACGAGTACAGGAACGCAACCGTTTATTTAGGTTCCTAAATACATTTGGTATAACAACACATGCGAGTATGCAACCCACATATCACATACGTTACATGGGGCACGTTGTGTAATTACTAAAATCACTTCTTCCTTTTTATTATTTTTTCTTTTTATGATAGGTACCACACAGTTTCCTTGTTAAATCTTTCTTAAATTTGCACTAGGTTCATCTTGATAATAATAAAAGACTGCGCCATGTTATAAAGTAAGCACTACGAGTACAGGAAGGCAACCGTTTATTTCGGTTCCTAAATACATTTGGTATAACAACACATGCGAGTATGCAACCCACATATCACATACGTTACATGGGTCACGTTGTGTAATTATTAAAATCACTTCATCCTTTTTATTATTTTTTTCTTTGTATGAAAAGTACCACACAGTTTCCGTGTTACATCTTTCTTCAATTTGCACCAGGTTCATCCTGATAACAAAAAAAGTCTGCGCCATATTGTAAAGTAAGCACTACGAGTACAGGAAGGCAACCGTTTATTTCGTTTCATAAATACATTTGGTATAACAACACATGCGAGTATGCAACCCACCTATCACACACGTTACATGGGGCACGTTGTGTAATTTCTAAAATCACTTCTTCCTTTTTATAATATTTTTCTTTTTATGAAAAGTACACATAGTTTCCTCGATAAATCTTCTTTAATTTGAACCAGGTTAATCTTGATAATAGTAAAAGACTGCGCCATATTGTAAAGTAAGCACTACGAGTACAGGAAGGCAACCGTTTATTTCTGTTCCTAAATACATTTGGTATAACAACACATGAGAGTATGCAACCCACATATCACATACGTTACATGGGGCACGTTGTGTAATTACTAAAATCACTTCATCCATCCTTTTTATTATTTTTTTCTTTTTATGAAAAGTACCACACAGTTTCCTTGTTAAATCTTAAATTTGCACCTAGTTCATCTTGATAATAATAAAAGACTGCGCCATATTGTAAGGTAAGTACTACGAGTACAGAAAGGCCATCGTTTATTTCGGGTCCTAAATACATTTGGTATAAAAACTCATGCGAGTATGCAACCCACATATCACATACGTTACATGGGGCACGTTGTGTAATTACGAAAATCACTTCTTCCTTTTTATTATTTTTTTCTTTTTATGAAAAGTACCACACAGTTTCCTTTTTAAATCTTCTTAATTTTGAACCAGGTTCATCTTTAATAATAAAAGACTGCGCCATATTGCAAAGTAAGCACTACGAGTACAGGAAGGCAACCGTTTATTTCGGTTCCTAAATACATTTGATGTAACAACATATGCGAGTATGCAACCCACACACCACATACGTTACATGGGGCACGTTGTGTAATTTCTAAAATCACTTCTTCCTTTTTATTATATTTTTCTTTTTATGAAAAGTACACACAGTTTCCTTGATAAATCTTCTTAAATTTGAACCAGGTTCATCTTGATATTAATAAAAGACTGCGCCATATTGTAAGGTAAGCACTTTGAGTACTGGAAGGCAACCGTTTATTTCGGTTCCTAAATACATTTGGTATAACAACACATGCGATTATGCAACCCAGATATCATACACGTTACATGGGGCACGTTGTGTAATTACTAAAATTACTTCATCCTTTTTATCATTTGTTTCTTTTTATGAAAAGTACCACACAGTATCCGTGTTAAATCTTTCTTAAATTTGCACCAAGTTGATCTTGATAATAAGAAAATACTGTACCATATTGTAAAGTAAGCACTACAAGTACAGGGAGGCAACCGTTTGTTTCGGTTCCTAAATACATTTGATATAACAACACATGCGAGTTTGCAACCAACAGACCACATACGTTACATGGGGCACGTTGTGCAAATACTAAAATCACTTCTTCCTTTTTATTATTTTTTACTTTGTATGAAAAGTACACATAGTTTCCTTGATAAATCTTCTTGAATTTGAACCAGGTTCATCTTGATAATAATAAAAGAATGCGCCATATTGTAAAGTAAGCACTACGAGTACAGGAAGGCAACCGTTTATTTCTGTTTCAACATACATTTGGTATAACAACACATGCGAATAAGCAACCCACATATCACACACGTTACATGGGGCACGTTGTGTAATTACGAAAATCACTTCTTCCATTTTATTATTTTTTTCTTTTTATGAAAAGTACACACAGTTTCCTTGTTAAATCTTATATTTGCACTTGGTTCATCTTGATAATAATAAAAGACTGCGCCTTATTGTAAAGTAAGCACTACGAGTACAGGAAGGCGACCGTTTATTTCGGTTCCTAAATACATTTGGTATAACAACCTATGCGAGTATGCAACCCACATATCACATACGTTACATGGGGCACGTTGTGTAATTACGAAAATCACTTCATCCTTTTTATTATTTTTTTCTTTGTATGAAAAGTACCACACAGTTTCCGTGTTACATCTTTCTTCAATTTGCACCAGGTTCATCCTGATAACAAAAAAAGTCTGCGCCATATTGTAAAGTAAGCACTACGAGTACAGGAAGGCAACCGTTTATTTCGTTTCATAAATACATTTGGTATAACAACACATGCGAGTATGCAACCCACCTATCACACACGTTACATGGGGCACGTTGTGTAATTTCTAAAATCACTTCTTCCTTTTTATAATATTTTTCTTTTTATGAAAAGTACACATAGTTTCCTTGATAAATCTTCTTTAATTTGAACCAGGTTAATCTTGATAATAGTAAAAGACTGCGCCATATTGTAAAGTAAGCACTACGAGTACAGGAAGGCAACCGTTTATTTCTGTTCCTAAATACATTTGGTATAACAACACATGAGAGTATGCAACCCACATATCACATACGTTACATGGGGCACGTTGTGTAATTACTAAAATCACTTCATCCATCCTTTTTATTATTTTTTTCTTTTTATGAAAAGTACCACACAGTTTCCTTGTTAAATCTTAAATTTGCACCTAGTTCATCTTGATAATAATAAAAGACTGCGCCATATTGTAAGGTAAGTACTACGAGTACAGAAAGGCCATCGTTTATTTCGGGTCCTAAATACATTTGGTATAAAAACTCATGCGAGTATGCAACCCACATATCACATACGTTACATGGGGCACGTTGTGTAATTACGAAAATCACTTCTTCCTTTTTATTATTTTTTTCTTTTTATGAAAAGTACCACATAGTTTCCTTTTTAAATCTTCTTAATTTTGAACCAGGTTCATCTTTAATAATAAAAGACTGCGCCATATTGCAAAGTAAGCACTACGAGTACAGGAAGGCAACCGTTTATTTCGGTTTCTAAATACATTTGATGTAACAACATATGCGAGTATGCAACCCACACACCACATACGTTACATGGGGCACGTTGTGTAATTTCTAAAATCACTTCTTCCTTTTTATTATATTTTTCTTTTTATGAAAAGTACACACAGTTTCCTTGATAAATCTTCTTAAATTTGAACCAGGTTCATCTTGATATTAATAAAAGACTGCGCCATATTGTAAGGTAAGCACTTTGAGTACTGGAAGGCAACCGTTTATTTCGGTTCCTAAATACATTTGGTATAACAACACATGCGATTATGCAACCCAGATATCATACACGTTACATGGGGCACGTTGTGTAATTACTAAAATTACTTCATCCTTTTTATCATTTGTTTCTTTTTATGAAAAGTACCACACAGTATCCGTGTTAAATCTTTCTTAAATTTGCACCAAGTTGATCTTGATAATAAGAAAATACTGTGCCATATTGTAAAGTAAGCACTACAAGTACAGGGAGGCAACCGTTTGTTTCGGTTCCTAAATACATTTGATATAACAACACATGCGAGTTTGCAACCAACAGACCACATACGTTACATGGGGCACGTTGTGCAAATACTAAAATCACTTCTTCCTTTTTATTATTTTTTACTTTGTATGAAAAGTACACATAGTTTCCTTGATAAATCTTCTTGAATTTGAACCAGGTTCATCTTGATAATAATAAAAGAATGCGCCATATTGTAAAGTAAGCACTACGAGTACAGGAAGGCAACCGTTTATTTCTGTTTCAACATACATTTGGTATAACAACACATGCGAATAAGCAACCCACATATCACACACGTTACATGGGGCACGTTGTGTAATTACGAAAATCACTTCTTCCATTTTATTATTTTTTTCTTTTTATGAAAAGTACACACAGTTTCCTTGTTAAATCTTATATTTGCACTTGGTTCATCTTGATAATAATAAAAGACTGCGCCTTATTGTAAAGTAAGCACTACGAGTACAGGAAGGCGACCGTTTATTTCGGTTCCTAAATACATTTGGTATAACAACCTATGCGAGTATGCAACCCACATATCACATACGTTACATGGGGCACGTTGTGTAATTACGAAAATCACTTCTTCCTTTTTATTATTTTTTTCTTTTTATGAAAAGTACCACACAGTTTCCTTTTTAAATCTTCTTAAATTTGAACCAGGTTCATCTTGATAATAATAAAAGACTGCGCCATATTGCAAAGTAAGCACTACGAGTACAGGAAGGCGACCGTTTATTTCGGTTCCTAAATACATTTGGTATAACAACCTATGCGAGTATGCAACCCACATATCACATACGTTACATGGGGCACGTTGTGTAATTACGAAAATCACTTCTTCCTTTTTATTATTTTTTTCTTTTTATGAAAAGTTCCACACAGTTTCCTTTTTAATCTTCTTAAATTTGAACCAGATTCAACTTGATAATAATAAAAGACTGCGCCATATTGCAAAGTAAGCACTACGAGTAGAGAAAGGCAAACGTTTATTTCGGTTCCTAAATACATTTGGTATAACAACACATGCGAGTATGCATCCTACATATCACATACGTTACATGGGGCATGTTGTGTAATTACGAAAATCACTCCTTCCTTTTTATTATTTTTTTCTTTTTATGAAAAGTACCACACAGTTTCTTTGTTAAATCTTAAATTTTCACCTAGTTCATCTTGATAATAAAAGACTGCGCTATATTGTCAGGTAAGCACTACGAGTACAGAAAGGCAACCGTTTATTACGGGTCCTAAATACATTTGGTATAACAACACATGCGAGTATGCAACCCACATATCACATACGTTACATGGGGCACGTTGTGTAATTACGAAAATCACTTCTTCCTTTTTATTATTTTTTTATTTTTATGTAAAGCACACACAGTTTCCTTGTTAAATCTTAAATTTGCACCTGGTTCATCTTTATAATAATAAAAGACTGCGCCTTATTGTAAAGTAAGCACTACGAGTACATGAAGGCAACCGTTTACTTCGTTTCCTAATTACATCTGATATAACAACACATGTGAGTATGCAACGAACACACCACATAGGTTACATGGGGCACGTTGTGTAATTACTAAAATCAATTCTTCCTTTTTATTATATTTTTCTATTTATTAAAAGTACACACAGTTTCCTTTTTAAATCTTCTTAAATTTGAACCAGGTTCATCTTGAAAGTAATAAAAGACTGCGACATATTGTAAGGTAAGCACTTTGAGTACTGGAAGGCAACAGTATATTTCAGTTCCTAAATACATTTGGTATAACAACACATGCGATTATGCAACCCAGATATCACATACGTTACATGGGGCACGTTGTGTAATTACTAAAATTACTTCATCCATTTTATTATTTGTTTCTTTATATGAAAAGTACCACACAGTTTCCGTGTTAAATCTTTCTTTAATTTGCACCACGTTCATATTGATAATAAAAAAATACTGCGCCATTTTGTAAAGTAAGCACTACGAGTAGAGGAAGGCAACCGTTTGTTTCGGTTCCTAAATACATTTGATATAACAACACATGCGAGTATGTAACCAACACACCACATACGTTACATGGGGCACGTTGTGCTAATACTAAAATCACTTCTTCCTTTTTATTATTTTTTACTTTTTATGAAAAGTACACACAGTTTCCTTGTTAAATCTTCTTGTCAATTTGAACCAGGTTCATGTTGATAATAATAAGAGACTGCGCAATATTGTAAGGTAAGCACTACGAGTAGAGAAAGGCAACCGTTTATTTCGGTTCCTAAATACATTTGGTATAACAACACATGCAAGTATGCTACCCACATATCACATACGTTACATAGGGCACGTTGTGTAATTACGAAAACCACTTCTACTTTTTTATTATTTTTCTCTTTTTATGAAAAGTACCACACAGTTTCCTTGTTAAATCTTCTTAAATTTGAACCAGGTTCATCTTGATAATAATAAAAGAATGCGCCTTATTGTACAGTAAGCACTACGAGTACAGGAAGGCGACCGTTTATTTCGGTTCCTAAATACATTTGGTATAACAACACATGCGAGTATGCAACCAACACACCACATACGTTACATGGGGCAGGTTGTGTAATTACTAATTACTCTCCTTCCTTTTTATTATTTTTTTTTATGGTAAGTGCCATACAGAGTCCTTTTTATATCTTCTTAAATTTGAACCAGGTTCATCTTGATAGTATTAAAAGACTGCGCCATATTGCAACGTAAGCACTTTGAGTACTGGAAGGCAACCGTTTATTTCAGTTCCTAAATACATTTGGTATAACAACACATGCAAGTATGCAACCCACATATCACATACGTTACATAGGGCACTTTGTGTAATTACAAAATTCACTTCTTCCTTTTTATTATTTTTCTCTTTTTATGAAAAGTACTACACAGTTTCCTTGTTAAATCTTCTTAAATTTGAACCAGGTTCAACTTGATAATAATAAAAGACTGCGCCATATTGCAAAGTAAGCACTACGAGTAGAGAAAGGCAAACGTTTATTTCGGTTCCTAAATACATTTGGTATAACAACACATGCGAGTATGCAGCCCACATATTCCATACGTTACATGGGGCACGTTGTGTAATTACGAAAATCACTTCTTCCTTTTTATTATTTTTTTATTTTTATGTAAAGTACACACAGTTTCCTTGTTAAATCTTAAATTTGCACCTGGTTCATCTTGAGAATAATAAAAGACTGCGCCTTATTGTAAAGTAAGCACTACGAGTACAGGAAGGCAACCGTTTGTTTCGGTTCCTAAATACATTTGATATAACAACACATTCGAGTATGCAACCAACACACCACATACGTTACATGGGGCACATTGTGTAATTACTAATTACTCTCCTTCCTTTTTATTATTTTTGCTTTTTATGGTAAGTGCCATACAGAGTCCTTTTTATATCTTCTTAAATTTGAACCAGGTACATCTTGATAGTAATAAAAGACTGCGCCATATTGTAACGTAAGCACCTTGAGTACTGGAAGGCAACCGTTTATTTCAGTTCCTAAATACATTTGGTATAACAACACATCCGATTATGCAACCCAAATATCACACACGTTACATGGGGCACGTTGTGTAATTACTAAAATTACTTCATCCTTTTTATTATTTGTTTCTTTTTATGAAAAGTACCACACAGTTTCCGTGTTATATCTTTCTTAAATTTGCTCCACGTTCATATTGATAATAAAAAAATACTGCGCCATATTGTAAAGTAAGCACTACTAGTACAGGAAGGCAACCGTTTGTTTCGGTTCCTAAATACATTTGATATAACAACACATGCGAGTATGCAACCCACATATCACACACGTTGCATGCGGCACGTTGTGTAATTACGAAAATCACTTCTTCCATTTTATTATTTTGTTCTTTTTATGAAAAGTACACACAGTTTCCTTGTTAAATCTTAAATTTGCACCTGGTTCATTTTGATAATAATAAAAGACTGCGCCATATTGTAAAGTAAGCACTACGAGTACAGGAAGGCAACCGTATATTTCGGTTCCTAAATACATTAGGTATAACAACAAATGCGAGAATGCAACCCACATATCACATACGTTACATGGGGCACGTTGTGTAATTACTAAAATCACTTCATCCTTTTTATTATTTTTTTCTTATTATGAAAAGTACCACACAGTTTCTTAGTGAAATCTTAAATTTACACCAGGTTCATCTTGATAATAGTAAAAGTCTGTGCCATATTGTAAAGTAAGCACTACGAGTACAGGAAGGCAACCGCTTATTTCGGTTCCTAAATACATTTGGTATAACAACACATGCGAGTATGCAACCCACATATCACATACGTTACATGGGGCACGTTGTGTAATTACTAAAATCACTTCTTCCTTTTTATTATATTTTTCTTTTTATGAAAAGTACACACTGTTTCCCTGTTAAATCTTCTTAAATTTGAATCAGGTTCATCTTGATAATAATAAAAGACTGCGCCATATTGTAAAGTAAGCACTACGAGTACAGGAAGGCAACCGTTTATTTCGGTTCCTAAATACATTTAGTATAACAACACATGCGAGTATGCAACCCACATATCACATACGTTACATGGGGCACGTTGTGTAATTACTAAAATCACTTCATCCTTTTTATTATTTTTTTCTTTTTATGAAAAGTACCACACAGTTTCCTTGTTAAATTTTAAATTTGCACCAGGTTAGTCTTGATAATAGTAAAAGTCTGCGCCATATTGTAAAGTAAGCACTTCGAGTACAGGAAGGCAACCGTTTATTTCGGTTCCTAAATAAATTTGGTATAACAATACATGCGAGTATGCAACCCACATATCACATACGTTACATGGGGCACGTTGCGTAATTACGAAAATCACTTCTTCCTTTTTATTATTTTTTTCTTTTTATGAAAAGTACCACACAGTTTCCGTTTTAAATCTTAAATTTGCACCTGGTTCATCTTGATAATAATAAAAGACTGCGCCTTATTGTAAAGTAAGCACTACGAGTACAGGAAGGCAACCGTTTATTTCGGTTACTAAATACATTTGATATAACAACATATGCGAGTATGCAAACCACACACCACATACGTTACATGGGGCACGTTGTGTAATTTCTAAAATCACTTCTTCCTTTTTATTATATTTTTCTTTTTATGAAAAGTACACACAGTTTCCTTGTTAAATCTTAAATTTGCACCTAGTTCATCTTGATAATAATAAAAGACTGCGCCATATTGTAAAGTAAGCACTACGAGTACAGGAAGGCAACCGTTTATTTCGGTTCCTAAATACATTTGGTATAACAACACATGCGAGTATGTAACCCACATATCACATACGTTAAATGGGGCAGGTTGTGTAATTACGAAATTAAAAATTGCACCTAGGTCATCTTGATAATAATAAAAGACTGCGCCATATTGTAAGGTAAGCACTACGAGTACAGAAAGGCAACCGTTTATTTCGGGTCCTAAATACATTTTGTATAACAACGCATGCGTGTATGCAACCCACATATCACATACGTTACATGGGGCACGTTGCGTAATTACGAAAATCACTTCTTCCTTTTTATTATTTTTTTCTTTTTATGAAAAGTACCAAACAGTTTCCTTGTTAAATCTCCTTAAATTTGAACCAGGTTCATCTTGATAATAATAAAAGAATGCGCCATATTGTAAAGTAAGCACTACGAGTAGAGAAAGGCAACCGTTTATTTCGGTTCCTAAATACATTTGGTATAACAACACATGCAAGTATGCAACCCACATATCACATACGTTACATAGGGCACTTTGTGTAATTACAAAAATCACTTCTTCCTTTTTATTATTTTCATCTTTTTATGAAAAGTACCACACAGTTTCCTTGTTAAATCTTCTTAAATTTGAACCAGGTTCAACTTGATAATAATAAAAGACTGCGCCACATTGCAAAGTAAGCACTACGAGTAGAGAAAGGCAAACGTTTATTTCGGTTCCTAAATACATTTGGTATAACAACACATGCGAGTATGCAGCCCACATATTACATACGTTACATGGGGCACGTTGTGTAATTACGAAAATCACTTCTTCCTTTTTATTATTTTTTTATTTTTATGTAAAGTACACACAGTTTCCTTGTTAAATCTTAAATTTGCACCTGGTTCATCTTGAGAATAATAAAAGACTGCGCCTTATTGTAAAGTAAGCACTACGAGTACAGGAAGGCAACCGTTTGTTTCGGTTCCTAAATACATTTGATATAACAACACATGCGAGTATGCAACCAACACACCACATACGTTACATGGGGCACGTTGTGTAATTACTAATTACGCTCCTTCGTTTTTATTATTTTTGCTTTTTATGGTAAGTGCCATACAGAGTCCTTTTTATATCTTCTTAAATTTGAACCAGGTTCATCTTGATAGTAATAAAAGACTGCGCCATATTGTAAAGTAAGCACTTTGAGTACTGGAAGGCAACCGTTTATTTCAGTTCCTAAATACATTTGGTATAACAACACATCCGATTATGCAACCCACATATCACATACGTTACATAGGGCACGTTGTGTAATTACGAAAATCACTTCTTCTTTTTTATTATTTTTTTCATTTTATTAAAAGCACCAAACAGTTTCCTTGTTAAATCTTCTTAAATTTGAACCAGATTCATCTTGATAATAATAAAAGAATGCGCCATATTGTAAAGTAAGCACTACGAGTACAGGAAGGCAACCGCTTATTTCGGTTCCTAAATACATTAGGTATAACAACACATGCGAGAATGCAACCCACATATCACATACGTTACATGAGGCACGTTGTGTAATTACTAAAATCACTTCATCCTTTTTATTATTTTTTTCTTATTATGAAAAGTACCACACAGTTTCTTAGTGAAATCTTAAATTTACACCAGGTTCATCTTGATAATAGTAAAAGTCTGTGCCATATTGTATAGTAAGCACTACGAGTACAGTAAGGCAACCGTTTAGTTCGGTTCCTAAATACATTTGATATAACAACATATGCGAGTATGCAAACCACACACCACATACGTTACATGGGGCACGTTGCGTAATTACGAAAATCACTTCTTCCTTTTTATTATTTTTTTCTTTTTATGAAAAGTACCACACAGTTTCCTTTTTAAATCTTCTTAAATTTGAACCAGGTTCATCTTGATAATAATACAAGACTGCGCCATATTGCAAAGTAAGTACTACGAGTAGAGAAAGGCAAACGTTTATTTCGGTTCCTAAATACATTTGGTATAACAACACATGCAAGTATGCAACCCACATATCACATACGTTACATAGGGCACTTTGTGTAATTACAAAAATCACTTCTTCCTTTTTATTATTTTTATCTTTTTATGAAAAGTACCACACAGTTTCCTTGTTAAATCTTCTTAAATTTGAACCAGGTTCAACTTGATAATAATAAAAGACTGCGCCATATTGCAAAGTAAGCACTACGAGTAGAGAAAGGCAAACGTTTATTTCGGTTCCTAAATACATTTGGTATAACAACACATGCGAGTATGCAGCCCACATATTACATACGTTACATGGGGCACGTTGTGTAATTACGAAAATCACTTCTTCCTTTTTATTATTTTTTTATTTTTATGTAAAGTACACACAGTTTCCTTGTTAAATCTTAAATTTGCACCTGGTTCATCTTGAGAATAATAAAAGACTGCGCCTTATTGTAAAGTAAGCACTACTAGTACAGGAAGGCAACCGTTTGTTTCGGTTCCTAAATACATTTGATATAACAACACATGCGAGTATGCAACCAACACACCACATACGTTACATAGGGCACGTTGTGTAATTACGAAAATCACTTCTTCTTTTTTATTATTTTTCTCTATTTACGAAAAGTACCACACAGTTTCCTTGTTAAATCTTCTTAAATTTGAACCAGGTTCATCTTGATAATAATAAAAGAATGCGCCATATTGTAAAGTAAGCACTACGAGTACAGGAGGGCAACCGTTTATTTCGGTTCCAACATACATTTGGTATAACAACACATGCGAGTAAGCAACCCACGTATCACACACGTTACATGGGGCACGTTGTGTAATTACGAAAATCACTTCTTCCATTTTATTATTTTTTTCTTTTTATGAAAAGTACACACAGTTTCCTTGTTAAATCTTAAATTTGCACTTGCTACCTCTTGATAATAATAAAAGACTGCGCCTTATTGTAAAGTAAGCACTACGAGTACAGGAAGGCGACCGTTTATTTCGGTTCCTAAATACATTTGGTATAACAACACATGCGAGTATGAAAACCACATATCACATACGTTACATGGGTCACGTTGTGTAATTACTAAAATCACTTAATCCTTTTTATTATTTTTTTCTTTTTATGAAAAGTACCACACAGTTTCCTTGTTAAATCTTAAATTTACACTAGGTTCATCTTGATAATAGTAAAAGTCTGTGCCGTATTGTAAAGTAAGCACTACGTGTACAGGAAGGCAACCGCTTATTTCGGTTCCTAAATACATTTGGTATAACAACACATGCGAGTATGCAACCCACATATCACATACGTTACATGGGGCACGTAGTGTAATTACTAAAATCACCTCTTCCTTTTTATTATTTTTTCTTTTTATGAAAAGTACCACACAGTTTCCTTGTTAAATGTTTCTTAAATTTGCACCAGGTTCATCTTGATAATAATAAAAGACTGCCCCATATTGTAAAGTAAGCACTACGAGTACAGGAAGGCAACCGTTTGTTTCGGTTCCTAAATACATTTGATATAACAACACATCCGAGTATGCAACCAACACACCACATACGTTACATAGGGCACGTTGTGTAATTACGAAAATCACTTCTTCTTTTTTATTATTTTTCTCTATTTACGAAAAGTACCACACAGTTTCCTTGTTAAATCTTCTTAAATTTGAACCAGGTTCATCTTGATAATAATAAAAGAATGCGCCATATTGTAAAGTAAGCACTACGAGTACAGGAGGGCAACCGTTTATTTCGGTTCCAACATACATTTGGTATAACAACACATGCGAGTAAGCAACCCACGTATCACACACGTTACATGGGGCACGTTGTGTAATTACGAAAATCACTTCTTCCATTTTATTATTTTTTTCTTTTTATGAAAAGTACACACAGTTTCCTTGTTAAATCTTAAATTTGCACTTGCTACATCTTGATAATAATAAAAGACTGCGCCTTATTGTAAAGTAAGCACTACGAGTACAGGAAGGCGACCGTTTATTTCGGTTCCTAAATACATTTGGTATAACAACACATGCGAGTATGAAAACCACATATCACATACGTTACATGGGTCACGTTGTGTAATTACTAAAATCACTTAATCCTTTTTATTATTTTTTTCTTTTTATGAAAAGTACCACACAGTTTCCTTGTTAAATCTTAAATTTACACTAGGTTCATCTTGATAATAGTAAAAGTCTGTGCCATATTGTAAAGTAAGCACTACGTGTACAGGCAGGCAACCGCTTATTTCGGTTGCTAAATACATTTGGTATAATAACACATGCGAGTATGCAACCCACATATCACATACGTTACATGGGGCACGTAGTGTAATTACTAAAATCACCTCTTCCTTTTTATTATTTTTTCTTTTTATGAAAAGTACCACACAGTTTCCTTGTTAAATGTTTCTTAAATTTGCACCAGGTTCATCTTGATAATAATAAAAGACTGCGCCATATTGTAAAGTAAGCACTACGAGTACAGGAAGGCAACCGTTTATTTCGGTTCCTGAATACATTTGGTATAACAACACATGCGATTATGCAACCCACATATCACATACGTTACATGGGGCACGTTGTGTAATTACGAAAATCACTCCTTCCATTTTATTATTTTTTTCTTTTTATGAAAAGTACCACACAGTTTCCTTGTTAAATCTTAAATTTGCACATAGTTCATCTTGATAATAATAAAAGACTGCGCCATATTGTAAGGTAAGCACTACGAGTACAGAAATGCAACCGTTTATTTCGGGTCCTAAACACATTTGGTATAACAACACATTAGAGTATGCAACCCACATATCACATACGTTACATCGGGCACGTTGTGTAATTACGAGAATCACTTCTTCCTTTTTATTATTTTTTATCTTTTTATGAAAAGTACACACAGTTTCCCTGTTATATCTTAAATTTGCACCTGGATCATCTTGATAATAATAAAAGACTGCGCCTTATTGTAAAGTAAGCACTACGAGTACAAGAAGGCAACCGTTTATTTCGGTTCCTAAATACATTTGATATAACAACATATGCGAGTATGCAACCCACACACCACATACGTTACATGGGGCACGTTGTGTAATTTCTAAAATCACTTCTTCCTTTTTATTATATTTTTCTTTTTATGAAAAGTACACACAGTTTCCTTGATAAATCTTCTTAAATTTGAACCAGGTTCATCTTGATATTAATAAAAGACTGCGCCATATTGTAAGGTAAGCACTTTGAGTACTGGAAGGCAACCGTTTATTTCGGTTCCTAAATACATTTGGTATAACAACACATTCGATTATGCAACCCAGATATCAAACACGTTACATGGAGCACGTTGTGTAATTACTAAAATTACTTCATCCTTGTTATTATTTGTTTCTTTTTATGAAAGGTACCACACAGTATCCGAGTTAAATCTTTCTTAAATTTGCACCAGGTTCAACTTGATGATAAGAAAATACTGCGCCATATTGTAAAGTAAGCACTACAAGTACAGGAAGGCAACCGTTTGTTTCGGTTCCTAAATACATTTGATATAACAACACATGCGAGTTTGCAACCAACAGACCATATACGTTACATGGGGCACGTTGTGAAACTACTAAAATCACTTCTTCCTTTTTATTATTTTTTACTTTGTATGAAAAGTACACACAGTTTCCTTGATAAATCTTCTTAAATTTGAACCAGGTTCATCTTGATAATAATAAGAGACTGCGCCATATTGTAAAGTAAACACTACGAGTAGAGAAAGGCAACCGTTTATTTCGGTTCCTAAATACATTTGGTATAACAACACATGCAAGTATGCAACCCACATATCACATACGTTACATAGGGCACGTTGTGTAATTACGAAAATCACTTCTTCTTTTTTATTATTTTTCTCTTTTTATGAAAAGTACCACACAGTTTCCTTGTTAAATCTTCTTAAATTTGAACCAGGTTCATCTTGATAATAATAAAAGAATGCGCCATATTGTAAAGTTAGCACTACGAGTACAGGAAGGCAACCTTTTATTTCGGTTTCAACATACATTTGGTATAACAACACATGCGAATAAGCAACCCACATATCACACACGTTACATGGGGCACGTTGTGTAATTACGAAAATCACTTCTTCCATTTTATTATTTTTTTCTTTTTATGAAAAGTACACACAGTTTCGTTGTTAAATCTTATATTTGCACTTGGTTCATCTTGATAATAATAAAAGACTGCGCTTTATTGTAAAGTAAGCACTACGAGTACAGGAAGGCGACCGTTTATTTCGGTTCCTAAATACATTTGGAATAACAACACATGCGAGTATGCAACCCACATATCATAAACGTTACATGGGGCACGTTGTGTAATTACTAAAATCACTTCATCCATCCTTTTTATTATTTTTTTCTGTTTATGAAAAGTACCACACAGTTTCCTTGTTAAATCTTAAATTTGCACCTAGTTCATCTTAATAATAATAAAAGACTGCGCCACATTGTAAGGTAAGTACTACGAGTACGGAAAGGCAACCGTTTATTTCGGATCCTAAATACATTTGGTATAAAAACTCATGCGATTATGCAACCCACATATCACATACGTTACATGGGGCACGTTGTGTAATTACGAAAATCACTCCCTCCTTTTTATTATTTTTTTCTTTTTATGAAAAGTACCACACAGTTTCCTTTTTAAATCTTCTTAACTTTGAACCAGGTTCATCTTGATAATAATAAAAGACTGCGCCATATTGCAAAGTAAGCACTACGAGTACAGGAAGGCAACCGTTTATTTCGGTCCCTAAATACATTTGGTATAAAAACTCATGCGAGTATGCAACCCACATATCACATACGTTACATGGGGCACGTTGTGTAATTACGAAAATCACTTCTTCCTTTTTATTATTTTTTTCTTTTTATGAAAAGTACCACACAGTTTCCTTTTTAATCTTCTTAAATTTGAACCAGGTTCAACTTTATAATAATAAAAGACTGCGCCATATTGCAAAGTAAGCACTACGAGTAGAGAAAGGCAAACGTTTATTTCGGTTCCTAAATACATTTGGTATAACAACACATGCGAGTATGCAGCCTACATATCACATACGTTACATGGGGCATGTTGTGTAATTACGAAAATCACTCCTTCCTTTTTATTATTTTTTTCTTTCTATGAAAAGTACCACACAGTTTCCTTGTTAAATCTTAAATTTGCACCTAGTTCATCTTGATAATAAAAGACTGCGCCATATTGTCAGGTAAGCACTACGAGTACAGAAAGGCAACCGTTTATTTCGGGTCCTAAATACATTTGGTATAACAACACATGCGAGTATGCAACCCACATATCACATACGTTATAAGGGGCACGTCGTGTAATTAATAAAATCACTTCTTCCTTTTTATTATTTTTTTCTTTTTATGAAAAGTACCACACAGTTTCCTTGTTAAATCTTAAATTTGCACCTGGTTCATCTTGATAATAATAAAAGACTGCGCCTTATTGTAAAGTAAGCACTACGAGTACACGAAGGCAACCGTTTATTTCGTTTCCTAATTACATCTGATATAACAACACATGTGAGTATGCAACGAACACACCACATGGGTTACATGGGGCACGTTGTGTAATTACTAAAATCAATTCTTCCTTTTTATTATTTTTTTCTTTTTATCAAAAGTACCACAGTTTCCTTTTTAAATCTTCTTAAATTTGAACCAGGTTCATCTTGATAGTAATAAAAGACTGCGACATATTGTAAGGTAAGCACTTTGAGTACTGGAAGGCAACCGTATATTTCAGTTCCTAAATACATTTGGTATAACAACACATGCGATTATGCAACCCTGATATCACATACGTTACATGGGGCACGTTGTGTAATTACTAAAATTACTTCATCCTTTTTATTATTTGTTTCTTTATATGAAAAGTACCACACAGTTTCCGTGTTAAATCTTTCTTAAATTTGCACCACGTTCATATTGATAATAAAAAAATACTGCGCCATTTTGTAAAGTAAGCACTACGAGTACAGGAAGGCAACCGTTTGTTTCGGTTCCTAAATACATTTGATATAGCAACACATGCGAGTATGCAACCAACACACCACATACGTTACATGGGGCACGTTGTGCTAATACTAAAATCACTTCTTCCTTTTTATTATTTTTTACTTTTTATGAAAAGTACACACAGTTTCCTTGTTAAATCTTCTTGTCAATTTGAACCATGTTCATGTTGATAATAATAAGAGACTGCGCCATATTGTAAAGTAAGCACTACGAGTAGAGAAAGGCAACCGTTTATATCGGTTCCTAAATACATTTGGTATAACAACACATGCAAGTATGCAACCCACATATCACATACTTTACATAGGGCACTTTGTGTAATTACAAAAATCACTTCTTCCTTTTTATTATTTTTCTCTTTTTATGAAAAGTACCACACAGTTTCCTTGTTAAATCTTCTTAAATTTGAACCAGGTTCAACTTAATAATAATAAAAGACTGCGCCATATTGCAAAGTAAGCACTACGAGTACAGGAAGGCAACCGTTTATTTCGGTTCCTAAATACATTTGATGTAACATATGCGAGTATGCAACCCACACACCACATACGTTACATGGGGCACGTTGTGTAATTTCTAAAATCACTTCTTCCTTTTTATTATATTTTTCTTTTTATGAAAAGTACACACAGTTTCCTTGATAAATCTTCTTAAATTTGAACCAGGTTCATCTTGATATTAATAAAAGACTGCGCCATATTGTAAGGTAAGCACTTTGAGTACTGGAAGGCAACCGTTTATTTCGGTTCCTAAATACATTTGGTATAACAACACATGCGATTATGCAACCCAGATATCACACACGTTACATGGGGCACGTTGTGTAATTACTAAAATTACTTCATCCTTTTTATCATTTGTTTCTTTTTATGAAAAGTACCACACAGTATCCGTGTTAAATCTTTCTTAAATTTGCACCAAGTTCATCTTGATAATAAGAAAATACTGTGCCATATTGTAAAGTAAGCACTACAAGTACAGGGAGGCAACCGTTTGTTTCGGTTCCTAAATACATTTGATATAACAACACATGCGAGTTTGCAACCAACAGACCACATACGTTACATGGGGCACGTTGTGCAAATACTAAAATCACTTCTTCCTTTTTATTATTTTTTACTTTGTATGAAAAGTACACATAGTTTCCTTGATAAATCTTCTTAAATTTGAACCAGGTTCATCTTGATAATAATAAAAGAATGCTCCATATTGTAAAGTAAGCACTACGAGTACAGGAAGGCAATCGTTTATTTCGGTTTCAACATACATTTGGTATAACAACACATGCTAAAAAGCAACCCACATATCACACACGTTACATGGGGCACGTTGTGTAATTACGAAAATCACTTCTTCCATTTTATTATTTTTTTCTTTTTATGAAAAGTACACACAGTTTCCTTGTTAAATCTTATATTTGCACTTGGTTCATCTTGATAATAATAAAAGACTGCGCCTTATTGTAAAGTAAGCACTACGAGTACAGGAAGGCGACCGTTTATTTCGGTTCCTAAATACATTTGGTATAACAACCTATGCGAGTATGCAACCCACATATCACATACGTTACATGGGGCACGTTGTGTAATTACGAAAATCACTTCTTCCTTTTTATTATTTTTTTCTTTTTATGAAAAGTACCACACAGTTTCCTTGTTAAATCTTAAAATTGCACCTAGTTCATCTTGATAATAATAAAAGACTGCGCCATATTGTAAGGTAAGCACTACGAGTACAGAAAGGCAACCGTTTATTTCGGGTCCTAAATACATTTTGTATAACAACGCATGCGAGTATGCAACCCACATATCAAATACGTTACATGGGGCACGTTGCGTAATTACGAAAATCACTTCTTCCTTTTTATTATTTTTTTCTTTTTATGAAAAGTACCACACAGTTTCCTTGTTAAATCTTAAATTTGCACCTAGTTCATCTTGATAATAATAAAAGACTGCGCCATATTGTAAGGTAAGCACTACTAGTACAAAAAGGCAACCGTATATTTCGGGTCCTAAATACATTTGGTAAAACAACACATGCGAGTATGCAACCCACATATCACATACGTTACATGGGGCACGTTGTGTAATTACGAAAATCACTTCTTCCTTTTTATTATTTTTTTATTTTTATGAAAAGTACCACACAGTTTCCTTGTTAAATCTTCTTAAATTTGAACCAGGTTCATCTTGATAATAATAATAGACTGTGCCATATTGTAAAGTAAGCACTACGAGTACAGGACGGCAACCGTTTATTTCAGTTCCTAAATACATTTGGTATAACAACACATGCAAGTATGCAACCCACATTTCACATACGTTACATAGGGCACGTTGTGTATTTACGAAAACCAATTCTTCTTTTTTATTATTTTTCTCTTTTTATGAAAAGTACCACACAGTTTCCTTGTTAAATCTTCATAAATTTGAACCAGGTTCATCTTGATAATAATAAAAGAATGCGCCTTATTGTAAAGTAAGCACTACGAGTACAGGAAGGCGACCGTTTATTTCGGTTCCTAAATACATTTGGTATAACAACACATGCGAGTATGCAACCCACATATCACATACGTTATATGGGGCACGTTGTGTAATTACGAAAATCACTCCTTCCTTTTTATTATTTTTTTCTTTTTATGAAAAGTACCACACAGTTTCCTTGTTAAATCTTAAATTTGCACTTAGTTCATCTTGATAATAATAAAAGACTGCGCCATATTGTAAGGTAAGCACTACGAGTACAGAAGGGCAACCGTTTATTTCGGGTCCTAAATACATTTGGTATAACAACACATGCTAGTATGCAGCCCACATATCACATACGTTACATGGGGCACGTTGTGCAATTACGAAAATCACTCCTTCCTTTTTATTATTTTTTTATTATTATGAAAAGTACACACAGTTTCCTTGTTAAATGTTAAATTTGCACCTGATTCATCTTGATAATAATAAAAGACTGCGCCTTATTGTAAAGTAAGCACTACGAGTACAGGAAGGCAACCGTTTATTTCGTTTCCTAAATGCATTTGATATAACAACACATGTGAGTATGCAACCAACACACCACATAGGTTACATGGGGCACGTTGTGTAATTACTAAAATCAATTCTTCCTTTTTATTATATTTTTGTTTTTATGAAAAGTACACACAGTTTCCTTGTTAAATCTTCTTAAATTTGAACCAGGTTCATCTTGATAATAGTAAAAGAATGCGCCATATTGTAAAGTAAGCACTACGAGTACAGGAAGGCAACCGTTTGTTTCGGTTCCTAAATACATTTGATATAACAACACATGCGAGTATGCAACCAACACTCCACATACGTTACATGGGTCACGTTGTGTAATTACTAATACCGCTCGTTGGTTTTAGTTATTTTTGCTTTTTATGTTAAGTGCCACACAGAGTCATTTTTAAATCTTCCTAAATTTGAACCAGTTTCATCTTGATAGTAATAAAAGACTGCTCCATATTGTAAGGTAAGCACTTTGAGTATTGGAAGGCAACCGTTTATTTCGGTTCCTAACGTTGTGTAATTTCTAAAATCACTTCTTCCTTTTTATTATATTTTTCTTTTTATGAAAAGTACACACAGTTTCCTTGATAAATCTTCTTAAATTTGAACCAGGTTCATATTGATAATAATAAAAGACTGCGCCATATTGTAAGGTAAGCACTTTGAGTACTGGAAGGCAACCGTTTATTTCGGTTCCTAAATACATTTGGTATAACAACACATGCGATTATGCAACCCAGATATCACACACGTTACATGGGGCACGTTGTGTAATTACTAAAATTACTTCATCCTTTTAATTATTTGTTTCTTTTTATGAAAAGTATCACACAGTTTCCGTGTTAAATCTTTCTTAAATTTGCACCAGGTTCATATTGATAAAAAAAATACTGCGCCATATTGTAGAGTAAGCACTACGAGTACAGGAAGGCAACCGTTTGTTTCGGTTCCTAAATACATTTGATATAACAACACATGCGAGTATGCAACCAACACACCACATACGTTACATAGGGCACGTTGTGTAATTACGAAAATCACTTCTTACAAAATCACTACCACACAGTTTCCTTGTTAAATCTTCTTAAATTTGAACCAGGTTCATCTTGATAATAATAAAAGAATGCGCCATATTGTAAAGTAAGCACTACGAGTACAGGAAGGCAACCGTTTATTTCGGTTCCAACATACATTTGGTAAAACAACACATGCGAATATGCAACCCACATATCACACACGTTACATGGGGCACGTTGTGTAATTACGAAAATCAATTCTTCCTTTTTATTATATTTTTGTTTTTATGAAAAGTACACACAGTTTCCTTGTTAAATCTTCTTAAATTTGAACCAGGTTTATCTTGATAATAATAAAAGAATGCGCCTTATTGTAAAGTAAGCACTACGAGTACAGGAAGGCGACCGTTTATTTCGTTTGGTATAACAACACATGCGAGTATGCAACCCACATATCACATACGTTACATGGGGCACGTTGTGTAATTACTAAAATCACTTCATCCTTTTTATTATTTTTCTTTTTATGAAAAGTACCACACAGTTTCCTTGTTAAACCTTAAATTTACACTAGGTTCATCTTGATGATAGTAAAACTCTGTGCCATATTGTAAAGTAAGCACTACGTGTACAGGAAGGCAACCGCTTATTTCGGTTCCTAAATACATTTGGTATAACAACACATGCGAGTATGCAACCCACATATCACATACGTTACATGGGGCACGTTGTGTAATTACTAAAATCACCTCTTCCTTTTTATTATTTTTTGGTATAACAACTTTTTATTATATTTTTTATTTTACATTTGGTATAACAACACATGCGTGTATGCAACCCACATATCACATACGTTGTGTAATTACTAAAATCACCTCTTCCTTTTTATTATTTTTTGGTATAACAACTTTTTATTATATTTTTTATTTTACATTTGGTATAACAACACATGCGAGTATGCAACCCACATATCACATACGTTACATGGGGCACTTTGTGTAATTACTAAAATCACTTCTTCATTTTTATTATTTTTTTCTTTTTATGAAAAGTACCACACAGTTTCCTTGTGAAATCTTAAATTTGCACCAGGTTCATCTTGATAATAGTAAAAGTCTGCGCCATATTGTAAAGTAAGCACTACGAGTACAGGAAGGCAACCGTTTATTTCGGTTCCTAAATACATTTGGTATAATAATACATGCGAGTATGCAACCCACATATCACATACGTTACATGGGGCACGTTGTGTAATTACGAAAATCACTCCTTCCATTTTATTATTTTTTTCTTTTTATGAAAAGTACCACACAGTTTGCTTGCTCAATCTTAAATTTGCACCTAGTTCATCATAATAATAATAAAAGACTGCGCCATATTGTAAGGTAAGCACTACGAGTACAGAAAGGCAACCGTTTATTTCGGGTCCTAGATACATTTGGTATAACAACAAATGCGAGTATGCAACCCACATATCACATACGTTACACGGGGCACGTTGTGTAATTACGAAAATCACTTCTTCCTTTTTATTATTTTTTTCTTTTTATGAAAAGTACACACAGTTTCCTTGTTAAATCTTAAATTTGCACTTGCTTCATCTTGATAATAATAAAAGAATGCGCCTTATTGTAAAGTAAGCACTACGAGTACAGGAAGGCGACCGTTTATTTCGTTTCCTAAATACATTTGGTATAACAACACATGCGAGTATGCAAACCACATATCACATACGTTACATGGGGCACGTTGTGTAATTACTAAAATCACTTCAACCTTTTTATTATTTTTTCTTTTTATGAAAAGTACCACACAGTTTCCTTGTTAAATCTTAAATTTACACTAGGTTCATCTTGATAATAGTAAAAGTCTGTGCCATATTGTAAAGTAAGCAGTACGTGTACAGGAAGGCAACCGCTTATTTCGGTTCCTAAATACATTTGGTATAACAACACATGCGAGTATGCAACCCACATATCACATACGTTACATGGGGCACGTTGTGTTATTACTAAAATCACCTCTTCCTTTTTATTATTTTTTCTTTTTATGAAAAGTACCACACAGTTTCCTTGTTAAATGTTTCTTAAATTTGCACCAGGTTCATCTTGATAATAATAAAAGACTGCGCCATATTGTAAAGTAAGCACTACGAGTACAGGTAGGCAACCGTTTATTTCGGTTCCTAAATACATTTGGTATAACAACACATGCGAGTATGCAACCCACATATCACATACGTTACATGGGGCACGTTGTGTTATTACTAAAATCACCTCTTCCTTTTTATTATTTTTTCTTTTTATGAAAAGTACCACACAGTTTCCTTGTTAAATGTTTCTTAAATTTGCACCAGGTTCATCTTGATAATAATAGAAGGCTGCGCCATATTGTAAAGTAAGCACTACGAGTACAGGAAGGCAACCGCTTATTTCGGTTCCTAAATACATTTGGTATAACAACACATGCGAGTATGCAATCCACATATCACATACGTTACATGGGGCACGTTGTGTAATTACTAAAATCACCTCTTCATTTTTATTATTTTTTCTTTTTATGAAAAGTACCACACAGTTTCCTTGTTAAATGTTTCTTAAATTTGCACCTGGTTCAACTTGATAATAATAAAAGACAGCGCCATATTGTAAAGTAAGCACTACGAGTACAGGAAGGCAACCGTTTATTTCGGTTCCTAAATACATTTGGTATTACAATACATGCGAGTATGCAAACCACATATCACATACGTTACATGGGGCACGTTGTGTAATTACAAAAATCACTCCTTCCATTTTATTATTTTTTTCTTTTTATGAAAAGTACCACACAGTTTCCTTGTTAAATCTTAAATTTGCACTTAGTTCATCTTGATAATAATAAAAGACTGCGCCATATTGTAAGGTAAGCACTACGTGTACAGAAAGGCAACCGTTTATTTCAGGTCCTAAACACATTTGGTATAACAACACATGCGAGTATGCAACCCACATATCACATACGTTACATCGGGCACGTTGTGTAATTACGAGAATCACTTCTTCCTTTTTATTATTTTTTATCTTTTTATGAAAAGTACACACAGTTTCCTTGTTAAATCTTAAATTTGCACCTGGTTCATCTTGATAATAATAAAAGACTGCGCCTTATTGTAAAGTAAGCACTACGAGTACAGGAAGGCAACCGTTTATTTCGGTTCTTAAATACATTTGATATAACAACATATGCGAGTATGCAACCCACATACCACATACGTTACATGGGGCACGTTGTGTAATTTCTAAAATCACTTCTTCCTTTTTATTATATTTTTCTTTTTATGAAAAGTACACACAGTTTCCTTGATAAATCTTCTTAAATTTGAACCAGCTTCATCTTAATAATAATAAAAGACTGCGCCATATTGTATGGTAAGCACTTTGAGTACTGGAAGGCAACCGTTTATTTCAGTTCCTAAATACATTTGTTATAACAACACATGCGATTATGCAACCCAGATATCACACACGTTACATGGGACACGTTGTGTAATTACTAAAATTACTTCATCCTTTTTATTATTTGTTTCTTTTTATGAAAAGTACCACACAGTTTCCGTGTTAAATCTTTCCTAAATTTGGACCAGGTTCATCTTGATAATAAAAAATACTGCGCCATATTGTAAAGTAAGCACTACAAGTGCAGGAAGGCAACCGTTTGTTTAGGTTCCTAAATACTTTTGATATAACAACACATGCGAGTTTGCAACCAACAGACCACATACGTTACATGGGGCACGTTGTGCAAATACTAAAATCACTTCTTCCTTTTTATTATTTTTTACTTTTTACGAAAAGTATCACACAGTTTACTTGTTAAATCTTAAATTTGCAACTGGGTCTTCTTGATAATAATAAGAGACTGCACCATATTGTAAAGTAAGCACTACGAGTACAGGAAGGCAACCGTTTATTTCGGTTCATAAATACATTTGGTATAACAACACATGCGAGTATGAAACCCACATATCACACACGTTACATGGGGCACGTTGTGAAATTACTAAAATCACTTCTTTCTTTTTATTATTTTTTTCTTTTTCGAAAAGTACCACTCACTTTCCTTGTTAAACCTTAAATTTGCACCTGGGTCATCTTGATAATAATAAGAGACTGCACCATATTGTAAAGTAAGCACTACGAGTACAGGAAGGCAACCGTTTATTTCGGTTCCTAAATACATTTGGTATAACAACACACGCGAGTATGCAACCCACATATCACATACGTTACATGGGGCACGTTGTGTAATTACTAAAATTACTTCATCCTTTTTATTATTTGTTTCTTTTTATGAAAGGTACCACACAGTATCCGAGTTAAATCTTTCTTAAATTTGCACCAGGTTCAACTTGATGATAAGAAAATACTGCGCCATATTGTAAAGTAAGCACTACAAGTACAGGAAGGCAACCGTTTGTTTCGGTTCCTAAATACATTTGATATAACAACACATGCGAGTTTGCAACCAACAGACCATATACGTTACATGGGGCACGTTGTGAAACTACTAAAATCACTTCTTCCTTTTTATTATTTTTTACTTTGTATGAAAAGTACACACAGTTTCCTTGATAAATCTTCTTAAATTTGAACCAGGTTCATCTTGATAATAATAAGAGACTGCGCCATATTGTAAAGTAAACACTACGAGTAGAGAAAGGCAACCGTTTATTTCGGTTCCTAAATACATTTGGTATAACAACACATGCAAGTATGCAACCCACATATCACATACGTTACATAGGGCACGTTGTGTAATTACGAAAATCACTTCTTCTTTTTTATTATTTTTCTCTTTTTATGAAAAGTTCCACACAGTTTCCTTGTTAAATCTTCTTAAATTTGAACCAGGTTCATCTTGATAATAATAAAAGAATGCGCCATATTGTAAAGTAAGCACTACGAGTAGAGAAAGGCAACCGTTTATTTCGGTTTCAACATACATTTGGTATAACAACACATGCGAATAAGCAACCCACATATCACACAGGTTACATGGGGCACGTTGTGTAATTACGAAAATCACTTCTTCCAATTTATTATTTTTTTCTTTTTATGAAAAGTACACACAGTTTCCTTGTTAAATCTTATATTTGCACTTGGTTCATCTTTATAATAATAAAAGACTGCGCCTTATTGTAAAGTAAGCACTACGAGTACAGGAAGGCGACCGTTTATTTCGGAGCCTAAATACATTTGCTATAACAACCTATGCGAGTATGCAACCCACATATCACATACGTTACATGGGGCACGTTGTGTAATTACTAAAATCACTTCTTCCTTTTTATTATTTTTTTCTTGTTATTAAAGGTACCACACAGTTTCCTTGTTAAATATTAAATTTGCACCTGTTTCATCTTGTTAATAATAAAAGACTGCGCCATATTGTAAAGTAAGCACTACGAATACAGGAAGGCGACCGTTTATTTGGGGTCCTAAATACATCTGATATAACAACACATGCGAGTATGCAACCAACACACCACATACGTTACATGGGGCACGTTGTGGAATTACTAAAATCACTTCTTCCTTTTTATTATTTTTTTTTATGAAAAGTACCACACAGTTTCCTTGTTAAATCTTAAATTTGCACCTAGTTCATCTTGATAATAATAAAAGACTGCGCCATATTGTAAGGTAAGCACTACGAGTACAGAAGGGCAACCGTTTATTTCGGGTCGTAAATATATTTGGTATAACAACACATGCGAGTATGCAGCCCACATATCACATACGTTACATGGGGCACGTTGTGTAATTACGAAAATCACTCCTTCCTCTTAATTATTTTTTTATTTTTATGAAAAGTTCACACAGTTTCCTTGTTAAATGTTAAATTTGCACCTGATTCATCTTGATAATAATAAAAGACTGCGCCTTATTGTAAAGTAAGCACTACGAGTACAGGAAGGCAACCGTTTGTTTCGGTTCCTAAATACATTTGATATAACAACACATGCGAGTATGCAACCAACACATCACATACGTTTCATGGGGCACGTTGTGTAATTTCTAAAATCACTTCTTCCATTTATTATATTTTTCTTTTTATGAAAAGTACACACAGTTTCCTTGATAAATCTTCTTAAATTTGCACCTGTTTCATCTTGATAATAATAAAAGACTGCGCCATATTGTAAAGTAAGCACTACGAGTACAGGAAGGCGACCGTTTATTTCGGTTCCTAAATACATTTGGAATAACAACACATGCGAGTATGCAACCCCCATATAACATACGTTACATGGGGCACGTTGTGTAATTACTAAAATCACTTCATCCATCCTTTTATTATTTTTTTCTTTTTATGAAAAGTACCACACAGTTTCCTTGTTAAATCTTAAATTTGCACCTAGTTCATCTTGATAATAATAAAATACTGCGCCATATTGCAAAGTAAGCACTACTAGTAGAGAAAGGCAAACGTTTATTAAGGTTCCTAAATACATTTGGTATAACAACACATGCGAGTATGCAGCCCACATATCACATACGTTACATGGGGCACGTTGTGTAATTACGAAAATCACTCCTTCCTTTTTATTATTTTTTTCTTTTTATGAAAAGTACCACACAGTTTCCTTTTTAAATCTTCTTAAATTTGAACCAGGTTCATCTTGATAATAATA
Source organism: Agrypnus murinus (assembly GCA_929113105.1). NCBI lineage: Eukaryota > Metazoa > Arthropoda > Insecta > Coleoptera > Elateridae > Agrypnus > Agrypnus murinus. The sequence goes on along the minus strand of OV816023.1, from coordinate 63,611,070 downwards.
AAAGACTGCGCCATATTGCAAAGTAAGCACTACGAGTACAGGAAGGAAACCGTTTATTTCGGTTCCAAAATACATTTGATGTAACAACATATGCGAGTATGCAACCCACACACCACATACGTTACATGGGGCACTTTGTGTAATTTCTAAAATCACTTCTTCCTATTTATTATATTTTTCTTTTTATGAAAAGTACACACAGTTTCCTTGATAAATCTTCTTAAATTTGAACCAGGTTCATCTTGATATTAATAAAAGACTGCGCCATATTGTAAGGTAAGCACTTTGAGTACTGGAAGGCAAACGTTTATTTCGGTTCCTAAATACATTTGGTATAACAACACACGCGATTATGCAACCCAGATATCACACACGTTACATGGGGCAGTTGTGTAATTACTAAAATTACTTCATCCTTTTTATCATTTGTTTCTTTTTATGAAAAGTACCACACAGTATCCGTGTTAAATCTTTCTTAAATTTGCACCAAGTTCATCTTGATAATAAGAAAATACTGTGCCATATTGTAAAGTAAGCACTACAAGTACAGGGAGGCAACCGTTTGTTTCGGTTCCTAAATACATTTGATATAACAACACATGCGAGTTTGCAACCAACAGACCACATACGTTACATGGGGCACGTTGTGCAAATACTAAAATCACTTCTTCCTTTTTATTATTTTTTACTTTGTATGAAAAGTACACATAGTTTCCTTGATAAATCTTCTTAAATTTGAACCAAGTTCATCTTGATAATAATAAGAGACTGCGCCATATTGTAAAGTAAGCACTACGAGTAGAGAAAGGCAACCGTTTATTTCGGTTCCTAAATACATTTGGTATAACAACACATGCAAGTATGCAACCCACATATCACATACGTTACATAGGGCACGTTGTGCAAATACTAAAATCACTTCTTCCTTTTTATTATTTTTTACTTTGTATGAAAAGTACACATAGTTTCCTTGATAAATCTTCTTAAATTTGAACCAAGTTCATCTTGATAATAATAAAAGAATGCGCCATATTGTAAAGTTAGCACTACGAGTACAGGAAGGCAACCTTTTATTTCGGTTTCAACATCCATTTGGTATAACAACACATGCGAATAAGCAACCCACATATCACACACGTTACATGGGGCACGTTGTGTAATTACGAAAATCACTTCTTCCATTTTATTATTTTTTTCTTTTTATGAAAAGTACACACAGTTTCCTTGTTAAATCTTATATTTGCACTTGGTTCATCTTGATAATAATAAAAGACTGCGCTTTATTGTAAAGTAAGCACTACGAGTACAGGAAGGCGACCGTTTATTTCGGTTCCTAAATACATTTGGAATAACAACACATGCGAGTATGCAACCCACATATCATAAACGTTACATGGGGCACGTTGTGTAATTACTAAAATCACTTCATCCATCCTTTTTATTATTTTTTTCTTTTTATGAAAAGTACCACACAGTTTCCTTGTTAAATCTTAAATTTGCACCTAGTTCATCTTAATAATAATAAAAGACTGCGCCACATTGTAAGGTAAGTACTACGAGTACGGAAAGGCAACCGTTTATTTCGGATCCTAAATACATTTGGTATAAAAACTCATGCGATTATGCAACCCACATATCACATACGTTACATGGGGCACGTTGTGTAATTACGAAAATCACTCCCTCCTTTTTATTATTTTTTTCTTTTTATGAAATGTACCACACAGTTTCCTTTTTAAATCTTCTTAACTTTGAACCAGGTTCATCTTGATAATAATAAAAGACTGCGCCATATTGCAAAGTAAGCACTACGAGTACAGGAAGGCAACCGTTTATTTCGGTCCCTAAATACATTTGGTATAAAAACTCATGCGAGTATGCAACCCACATATCACATACGTTACATGGGGCACGTTGTGTAATTACGAAAATCACATCTTCCTTTTTATTATTTTTTTCTTTTTATGAAAAGTACCACACAGTTTCCTTTTTAATCTTCTTAAATTTGAACCAGGTTCAACTTTATAATAATAAAAGACTGCGCCATATTGCAAAGTAAGCACTACGAGTAGAGAAAGGCAAACGTTTATTTCGGTTCCTAAATACATTTGGTATAACAACGCATGCGAGTATGCAGCCTACATATCACATACGTTACATGGGGCATGTTGTGTAATTACGAAAATCACTCCTTCCTTTTTATTATTTTTTTCTTTCTATGAAAAGTACCACACAGTTTCCTTGTTAAATCTTAAATTTGCACCTAGTTCATCTTGATAATAAAAGACTGCGCCATATTGTCAGGTAAGCACTACGAGTACAGAAAGGCAACCGTTTATTTCGGGTCCTAAATACATTTGGTATAACAACACATGCGAGTATGCAACCCACATATCACATACGTTACAAGGGGCACGTCGTGTAATTAATAAAATCACTTCTTCCTTTTTATTATTTTTTTCTTTTTATGAAAAGTACCACACAGTTTCCTTGTTAAATCTTAAATTTGCACCTGGTTCATCTTTATAATAATAAAAGACTGCGCCTTATTGTAAAGTAAGCACTACGAGTACACGAAGGCAACCGTTTATTTCGTTTCCTAATTACATCTGATATAACAACACATGTGAGTATGCAACGAACACACCACATGGGTTACATGGGGCACGTTGTGTAATTACTAAAATCAATTCTTCCTTTTTATTATTTTTTTCTTTTTATCAAAAGTACCACAGTTTCCTTTTTAAATCTTCTTAAATTTGAACCAGGTTCATCTTGATAGTAATAAAAGACTGCGACATATTGTAAGGTAAGCACTTTGAGTACTGGAAGGCAACCGTATATTTCAGTTCCTAAATACATTTGGTATAACAACACATGCGATTATGCAACCCTGATATCACATACGTTACATGGGGCACGTTGTGTAATTACTAAAATTACTTCATCCTTTTTATTATTTGTTTCTTTATATGAAAAGTACCACACAGTTTCCGTGTTAAATCTTTCTTAAATTTGCACCACGTTCATATTGATAATAGAAAAATACTGCGCCATTTTGTAAAGTAAGCACTACGAGTACAGGAAGGCAACCGTTTGTTTCGGTTCCTAAATACATTTGATATAACAACACATGCGAGTATGCAACCAACACACCACATACGTTACATGGGGCACGTTGTGCTAATACTAAAATCACTTCTTCCTTTTTATTATTTTTTACTTTTTATGAAAAGTACACACAGTTTCCTTGTTAAATCTTCTTGTCAATTTGAACCAGGTTCATGTTGATAATAATAAGAGACTGCGCCATATTGTAAAGTAAGCACTACGAGTAGAGAAAGGCAACCGTTTATATCGGTTCCTAAATACATTTGGTATAACAACACATGCAAGTATGCAACCCACATATCACATACGTTACATAGGGCACTTTGTGTAATTACAAAAATCACTTCTTCCTTTTTATTATTTTTCTCTTTTTATGAAAAGTACCACACAGTTTCCTTGTTAAATCTTCTTAAATTTGAACCAGGTTCAACTTAATAATAATAAAAGACTGCGCCATATTGCAAAGTAAGCACTACGAGTACAGGAAGGCAACCGTTTATTTCGGTTCCTAAATACATTTGATGTAACATATGCGAGTATGCAACCCACACACCACATACGTTACATGGGGCACGTTGTGTAATTTCTAAAATCACTTCTTCCTTTTTATTATATTTTTCTTTTTATGAAAAGTACACACAGTTTCCTTGATAAATCTTCTTAAATTTGAACCAGGTTCATCTTGATATTAATAAAAGACTGCGCCATATTGTAAGGTAAGCACTTTGAGTACTGGAAGGCAACCGTTTATTTCGGTTCCTAAATACATTTGGTATAACAACACATGCGATTATGCAACCCAGATATCACACACGTTACATGGGGCACGTTGTGTAATTACTAAAATTACTTCATCCTTTTTATCATTTGTTTCTTTTTATGAAAAGTACCACACAGTATCCGTGTTAAATCTTTCTTAAATTTGCACCAAGTTCATCTTGATAATAAGAAAATACTGTGCCATATTGTAAAGTAAGCACTACAAGTACAGGGAGGCAACCGTTTGTTTCGGTTCCTAAATACATTTGATATAACAACACATGCGAGTTTGCAACCAACAGACCACATACGTTACATGGGGCACGTTGTGCAAATACTAAAATCACTTCTTCCTTTTTATTATTTTTTACTTTGTATGAAAAGTACACATAGTTTCCTTGATAAATCTTCTTAAATTTGAACCAGGTTCATCTTGATAATAATAAAAGAATGCTCCATATTGTAAAGTAAGCACTACGAGTACAGGAAGGCAATCGTTTATTTCGGTTTCAACATACATTTGGTATAACAACACATGCGAATAAGCAACCCACATATCACACACGTTACATGGGGCACGTTGTGTAATTACGAAAATCACTTCTTCCATTTTATTATTTTTTTCTTTTTATGAAAAGTACACACAGTTTCCTTGTTAAATCTTATATTTGCACTTGGTTCATCTTGATAATAATAAAAGACTGCGCCTTATTGTAAAGTAAGCACTACGAGTACAGGAAGGCGACCGTTTATTTCGGTTCCTAAATACATTTGGTATAACATCCTATGCGAGTATGCAACCCACATATCACATACGTTACATGGGGCACGTTGTGTAATTACGAAAATCACTTCTTCCTTTTTATTATTTTTTTTCTTTTTATGAAAAGTACCACACAGTTTCCTTTTTAAATCTTCTTAAATTTGAACCAGGTTCATCTTGATAATAATAAAAGACTGCGCCATATTGCAAAGTAAGCACTACGAGTACAGGAAGGCAACCGTTTATTTCGGTTCCTAAATACATTTGGTATAAAAACTCATGCGAGTATGCAACCCACATATCACATACGTTACATGGGGCACGTTGTGTAATTACGAAAATCACTTCTTCCTTTTTATTATTTTTTTATTTTTATGTAAAGTACACAAAGTTTCCTTGTTAAATCTTAAATTTGCACCTGGTTCATCTTGAGAATAATAAAAGACTGCGCCTTATTGTAAAGTAAGCACTACGAGTACAGGAAGGCAACCGTTTGTTTCGGTTCCTAAATACATTTGATATAACAACACATGCGAGTATGCAACCCACATATCACACACGTTGCATGCGGCACGTTGTGTAATTACGAAAATTACTTCATCCTTTTTATTATTTGTTTCTTTTTATGAAAAGTACCACACAGTTTCCTTTTTAAATCTTCTTAAATTTGAACCAGGTTCATCTAGATAATAATAAAAGACTGCGCCATATTGCAAAGTAAGCACTACGAGTACAGGAAGGCAACCGTTTATTTCGGTTCCTAAATACATTTGGTATAAAAACTCATGCGAGTATGCAACCCACATATCACACACGTTGCATGCGGCACGTTGTGTAATTACGAAAATCACTTCTTCCATTTTATTATTTTGTTCTTTTTATGAAAAGTACACACAGTTTCCTTGTTAAATCTTAAATTTGCACCTGGTTCATTTTGATAATAATAAAAGACTGCGCCATATTGTAAAGTAAGCACTACGAGTACAGGAAGGCAACCGTATATTTCGGTTCCTAAATACATTAGGTATAACAACAAATGCGAGAATGCAACCCACATATCACATACGTTACATGGGGCACGTTGTGTAATTACTAAAATCACTTCATCCATCCTTTTTATTATTTTTTTCTTTTTATGAAAAGTACCACACAGTTTCCTTGTTAAATCTTAAATTTGCACCTAGTTCATCTTAATAATAATAAAAGACTGCGCCACATTGTAAGGTAAGTACTACGAGTACGGAAAGGCAACCGTTTATTTCGGATCCTAAATACATTTGGTATAAAAACTCATGCGATTATGCAACCCACATATCACATACGTTACATGGGGCACGTTGTGTAATTACGAAAATCACTCCCTCCTTTTTATTATTTTTTTCTTTTTATGAAATGTACCACACAGTTTCCTTTTTAAATCTTCTTAACTTTGAACCAGGTTCATCTTGATAATAATAAAAGACTGCGCCATATTGCAAAGTAAGCACTACGAGTACAGGAAGGCAACCGTTTATTTCGGTCCCTAAATACATTTGGTATAAAAACTCATGCGAGTATGCAACCCACATATCACATACGTTACATGGGGCACGTTGTGTAATTACGAAAATCACATCTTCCTTTTTATTATTTTTTTCTTTTTATGAAAAGTACCACACAGTTTCCTTTTTAATCTTCTTAAATTTGAACCAGGTTCAACTTTATAATAATAAAAGACTGCGCCATATTGCAAAGTAAGCACTACGAGTAGAGAAAGGCAAACGTTTATTTCGGTTCCTAAATACATTTGGTATAACAACGCATGCGAGTATGCAGCCTACATATCACATACGTTACATGGGGCATGTTGTGTAATTACGAAAATCACTCCTTCCTTTTTATTATTTTTTTCTTTCTATGAAAAGTACCACACAGTTTCCTTGTTAAATCTTAAATTTGCACCTAGTTCATCTTGATAATAAAAGACTGCGCCATATTGTCAGGTAAGCACTACGAGTACAGAAAGGCAACCGTTTATTTCGGGTCCTAAATACATTTGGTATAACAACACATGCGAGTATGCAACCCACATATCACATACGTTACAAGGGGCACGTCGTGTAATTAATAAAATCACTTCTTCCTTTTTATTATTTTTTTCTTTTTATGAAAAGTACCACACAGTTTCCTTGTTAAATCTTAAATTTGCACCTGGTTCATCTTTATAATAATAAAAGACTGCGCCTTATTGTAAAGTAAGCACTACGAGTACACGAAGGCAACCGTTTATTTCGTTTCCTAATTACATCTGATATAACAACACATGTGAGTATGCAACGAACACACCACATGGGTTACATGGGGCACGTTGTGTAATTACTAAAATCAATTCTTCCTTTTTATTATTTTTTTCTTTTTATCAAAAGTACCACAGTTTCCTTTTTAAATCTTCTTAAATTTGAACCAGGTTCATCTTGATAGTAATAAAAGACTGCGACATATTGTAAGGTAAGCACTTTGAGTACTGGAAGGCAACCGTATATTTCAGTTCCTAAATACATTTGGTATAACAACACATGCGATTATGCAACCCTGATATCACATACGTTACATGGGGCACGTTGTGTAATTACTAAAATTACTTCATCCTTTTTATTATTTGTTTCTTTATATGAAAAGTACCACACAGTTTCCGTGTTAAATCTTTCTTAAATTTGCACCACGTTCATATTGATAATAGAAAAATACTGCGCCATTTTGTAAAGTAAGCACTACGAGTACAGGAAGGCAACCGTTTGTTTCGGTTCCTAAATACATTTGATATAACAACACATGCGAGTATGCAACCAACACACCACATACGTTACATGGGGCACGTTGTGCTAATACTAAAATCACTTCTTCCTTTTTATTATTTTTTACTTTTTATGAAAAGTACACACAGTTTCCTTGTTAAATCTTCTTGTCAATTTGAACCAGGTTCATGTTGATAATAATAAGAGACTGCGCCATATTGTAAAGTAAGCACTACGAGTAGAGAAAGGCAACCGTTTATATCGGTTCCTAAATACATTTGGTATAACAACACATGCAAGTATGCAACCCACATATCACATACGTTACATAGGGCACTTTGTGTAATTACAAAAATCACTTCTTCCTTTTTATTATTTTTCTCTTTTTATGAAAAGTACCACACAGTTTCCTTGTTAAATCTTCTTAAATTTGAACCAGGTTCAACTTAATAATAATAAAAGACTGCGCCATATTGCAAAGTAAGCACTACGAGTACAGGAAGGCAACCGTTTATTTCGGTTCCTAAATACATTTGATGTAACATATGCGAGTATGCAACCCACACACCACATACGTTACATGGGGCACGTTGTGTAATTTCTAAAATCACTTCTTCCTTTTTATTATATTTTTCTTTTTATGAAAAGTACACACAGTTTCCTTGATAAATCTTCTTAAATTTGAACCAGGTTCATCTTGATATTAATAAAAGACTGCGCCATATTGTAAGGTAAGCACTTTGAGTACTGGAAGGCAACCGTTTATTTCGGTTCCTAAATACATTTGGTATAACAACACATGCGATTATGCAACCCAGATATCACACACGTTACATGGGGCACGTTGTGTAATTACTAAAATTACTTCATCCTTTTTATCATTTGTTTCTTTTTATGAAAAGTACCACACAGTATCCGTGTTAAATCTTTCTTAAATTTGCACCAAGTTCATCTTGATAATAAGAAAATACTGTGCCATATTGTAAAGTAAGCACTACAAGTACAGGGAGGCAACCGTTTGTTTCGGTTCCTAAATACATTTGATATAACAACACATGCGAGTTTGCAACCAACAGACCACATACGTTACATGGGGCACGTTGTGCAAATACTAAAATCACTTCTTCCTTTTTATTATTTTTTACTTTGTATGAAAAGTACACATAGTTTCCTTGATAAATCTTCTTAAATTTGAACCAGGTTCATCTTGATAATAATAAAAGAATGCTCCATATTGTAAAGTAAGCACTACGAGTACAGGAAGGCAATCGTTTATTTCGGTTTCAACATACATTTGGTATAACAACACATGCGAATAAGCAACCCACATATCACACACGTTACATGGGGCACGTTGTGTAATTACGAAAATCACTTCTTCCATTTTATTATTTTTTTCTTTTTATGAAAAGTACACACAGTTTCCTTGTTAAATCTTATATTTGCACTTGGTTCATCTTGATAATAATAAAAGACTGCGCCTTATTGTAAAGTAAGCACTACGAGTACAGGAAGGCGACCGTTTATTTCGGTTCCTAAATACATTTGGTATAACATCCTATGCGAGTATGCAACCCACATATCACATACGTTACATGGGGCACGTTGTGTAATTACGAAAATCACTTCTTCCTTTTTATTATTTTTTTTCTTTTTATGAAAAGTACCACACAGTTTCCTTTTTAAATCTTCTTAAATTTGAACCAGGTTCATCTTGATAATAATAAAAGACTGCGCCATATTGCAAAGTAAGCACTACGAGTACAGGAAGGCAACCGTTTATTTCGGTTCCTAAATACATTTGGTATAAAAACTCATGCGAGTATGCAACCCACATATCACATACGTTACATGGGGCACGTTGTGTAATTACGAAAATCACTTCTTCCTTTTTATTATTTTTTTATTTTTATGTAAAGTACACAAAGTTTCCTTGTTAAATCTTAAATTTGCACCTGGTTCATCTTGAGAATAATAAAAGACTGCGCCTTATTGTAAAGTAAGCACTACGAGTACAGGAAGGCAACCGTTTGTTTCGGTTCCTAAATACATTTGATATAACAACACATGCGAGTATGCAACCCACATATCACACACGTTGCATGCGGCACGTTGTGTAATTACGAAAATTACTTCATCCTTTTTATTATTTGTTTCTTTTTATGAAAAGTACCACACAGTTTCCTTTTTAAATCTTCTTAAATTTGAACCAGGTTCATCTTGATAATAATAAAAGACTGCGCCATATTGCAAAGTAAGCACTACGAGTACAGGAAGGCAACCGTTTATTTCGGTTCCTAAATACATTTGGTATAAAAACTCATGCGAGTATGCAACCCACATATCACACACGTTGCATGCGGCACGTTGTGTAATTACGAAAATCACTTCTTCCATTTTATTATTTTGTTCTTTTTATGAAAAGTACACACAGTTTCCTTGTTAAATCTTAAATTTGCACCTGGTTCATTTTGATAATAATAAAAGACTGCGCCATATTGTAAAGTAAGCACTACGAGTACAGGAAGGCAACCGTATATTTCGGTTCCTAAATACATTAGGTATAACAACAAATGCGAGAATGCAACCCACATATCACATACGTTACATGGGGCACGTTGTGTAATTACGAAAACCACTTCTTCCTTTTTATTATTTTTTTCTTTTTATGAAAATTACCACACAGATTCCTTTTTAAATCTTCTTAAATTTGAACCAGGTTCATCTTGATAATAATAAAAGACTGCGCCATATTGCAAAGTAAGCACTACGAGTACAGAAAGGCAACCGTTTATTTCGGTTCCTAAATACATTTGTTATAACAACACATGCGAGTATGCAGCCCACATATCACATACGTTACATAGGGCACGTTGTGTAATTACGAAAATCACTTCTTCCATTTTATTATTTTGTTCTTTTTATGGAAAGTACACACAGTTTCCTTGTTAAATCTTAAATTTGCACCTGGTTCATTTTGATAATAATAAAAGACTGCGCCATATTGTAAAGTAAGCACTACGAGTACAGGAAGGCAACCGTATATTTCGGTTCCTAAATACATTAGGTATAACAACACATGCGAGATTGCAACCCACATATCACATACATTACATGGGGCACGTTGTTTAATTACTATAATCACTTCATCCTTTCTTATTATGAAAAGTACTACACAGTTTCTTAGTGAAATCTTAAATTTACACCAGGTTCATCTTGATAATAGTAAAAGTCTGTCCTATATTGTAAAGTAAGCACTACGAGTACAGGAAGGCAACCGTTTATTTCGGTTCCTAAATACATTTGGTATAACAACACATGCGAGTATGCCACCCACATATCACATACGTTAAATGGGGCAGGTTGTGTAATTACGAAAATCACTTCTTCCTTTTTATTATTTTTTTCTTTTTATGAAAAGTACCACACAGTTTCCTTTTTAAATCTTCTTAAATTTGAACCAGGTTCATCTTGATAATAACAAAAGACTGCGCCATATTGCAAAGTAAGCACTACGAGTACAGAAAGGCTACCGTTTATTTCGGTTCCTAAATACATTTGTTATAACAACACATGCGAGTATGCAGCCCACATATCACATACGTTACATGGGGCACGTTGCATAATTACGAAAATCACTTCTTCCTTTTTATTATTTTTTTCTTTTTATGAAAAGCACCACAGTTTCCTTTTTAAATCTTCTTAAATTTGAACCAGGTTCATCTTGATAATAATACGAGACTGCGCCATATTGCAAAGTAAGTACTACGAGTAGAGAAAGGCAAACGTTTATTTCGGTTCCTAACTACATTTGTTATAACAACACATGCGAGTATGCAGCCCACATATCACATACGTTACATAGGGCACGTTGTGTAATTACGAAAATCACTTCTTCCATTTTATTATTTTGTTCTTTTTATGGAAAGTACACACAGTTTCCTTGTTAAATCTTAAATTTGCACCTGGTTCATTTTGATAATAATCAAAGACTGCGCCATATTGTAAAGTAAGCACTACGAGTACAGGAAGGCAACCGTATATTTCGGTTCCTAAATACATTAGGTATAACAACACATGCGAGAATGCAACCCACATATCACATACGTTACATGAGGCACGTTGTGTAATTACTAAAATCACTTCATCCTTTTTATTATTTTTTTCTCATTATGAAAAGTACCACACAGTTTCTTAGTGAAATCTTAAATTTACACCAGGTTCATCTTGATAATAGTAAAAGTCTGTGCCATATTGTATAGTAAGCACTACGAGTACAGTAAGGCAACCGTTTAGTTCGGTTCCTAAATACATTTGATATAACAACATATGCGAGTATGCAAACCACACACCACATACGTTACATGGGGCATGTTGTGTAATTTCTAAAATTACTTCTTCCTTTTTATTATATTTTTCTTTTTATGAAAAGTACACACAGTTTCCTTGTTAAATCTTAAATTTGCACCTAGTTCATCTTGATAATAATAAAAGACTGCGCCATATTGTAAAGTAAGCACTACGAGTACAGGAAGGCAACCGTTTATTTCGGTTCCTAAATACATTTTGTATAACAACGCATGCGAGTATGCAACCCACATATCACATACGTTACATGGGGCACGTTGCGTAATTACGAAAATCACTTCTTCCTTTTTATTATTTTTTTCTTTTTATGAAAAGTACCACACAGTTTCCTTTTTAAATCTTCTTAAATTTGAACCAGGTTCATCTTGATAATAATAAAAGACTGCGCCATATTGCAAAGTAAGCACTACGAGTACAGAAAGGCTACCGTTTATTTCGGTTCCTAAATACATTTGTTATAACAACACATGCGAGAATGCAGCCCACATATCACATACGTTACATGGGGCACGTTGTGTAATTACGAAAATCACTCCTTTCTTTCTATTATTTTTTTCTTTTTATGAAAAGTACCACACAGTTTCCTTGTTAAATCTTAAAATTGCACCTAGTTCATCTTGATAATAATAAAAGACTGCGCCATATTGTAAGGTAAGCACTACGAGTACAGAAAGGCAACCGTTTATTTCGGGTCCTAAATACATTTTGTATAACAACGCATGCGAGTATGCAACCCACATATCAAATACGTTACATGGGGCACGTTGCGTAATTACGAAAATCACTTCTTCCTTTTTATTATTTTTTTCTTTTTATGAAAAGTACCACACAGTTTCCTTTTTAAATCTTCTTAAATTTGAACCAGGTTCATCTTGATAATAATACAAGACTGCGCCATATTGCAAAGTAAGTACTACGAGTAGAGAAAGGCAAACGTTTATTTCGGTTCCTAAATACATTTGGTATAACAACACATGCAAGTATGCAACCCACATATCACATACGTTACATAGGGCACTTTGTGTAATTACAAAAATCACTTCTTCCTTTTTATTATTTTTATCTTTTTATGAAAAGTACCACACAGTTTCCTTGTTAAATCTTCTTAAATTTGAACCAGGTTCAACTTGATAATAATAAAAGACTGCGCCATATTGCAAAGTAAGCACTACGAGTAGAGAAAGGCAAACGTTTATTTCGGTTCCTAAATACATTTGGTATAACAACACATGCGAGTATGCAGCCCACATATTACATACGTTACATGGGGCACGTTGTGTAATTACGAAAATCACTTCTTCCTTTTTATTATTTTTTTATTTTTATGTAAAGTACACACAGTTTCCTTGTTAAATCTTAAATTTGCACCTGGTTCATCTTGAGAATAATAAAAGACTGCGCCTTATTGTAAACTAAGCACTACGAGTACAGGAAGGCAACCGTTTGTTTCGGTTCCTAAATACATTTGATATAACAACACATGCGAGTATGCAACCAACACACCACATACGTTACATGGGGCACGTTGTGTAATTACTAATTACGCTCCTTCCTTTTTATTATTTTTGCTTTTTATAGTAAGTGCCATACAGAGTCCTTTTTATATCTTCTTAAATTTGAACCAGGTTCATCTTGATAGTAATAAAAGACTGCGCCATATTGTAAGGTAAGCACTTTGAGTACTGGAAGGCAACCGTTTATTTCAGTTACTAAATACATTTGGTATAACAACACATCCGATTATGCAACCCACATATCACATACGTTACATAGGGCACGTTGTGTAATTACGAAAATCACTTCTTCTTTTTTATTATTTTTCTCGTTTTATTAAAAGCACCAAACAGTTTCTTGTTAAATCTTCTTAAATTTGAACCAGATTCATCTTGATAATAATAAAAGAATGCGCCATATTGTAAAGTAAGCACTACGAGTACAGGAAGGCAACCGTATATTTCGGTTCCTAAATACATTAGGTATAACAACACATGCGAGAATGCAACCCACATATCACATACGTTACATGGGGCTCGTTGTGTAATTAGTAAAATCACTTCATCCTTTTTATTATTTTTTTCTTATTATGAAAAGTACCACACAGTTTCTTAGTGAAATCTTAAATTTACACCAGGTTCATCTTGATAATAGTAAAAGTCTGTGCCATATTGTAAAGTAAGCACTACGAGTACAGGAAGGCAACCGCTTATTTCGGTTCCTAAATACATTAGGTATAACAACACATGCGAGAATGCAACCCACATATCACATACGTTACATGGGGCACGTTGTGTAATTACTAAAATCACTTCATCCTTTTTATTATTTTTTTCTTATTATGAAAAGTACCACACAGTTTCTTAGTGAAATCTTAAATTTACACCAGGTTCATCTTGATAATAGTAAAAGTCTGCGCCATATTGTAAAGTAAGCACTTCGAGTACAGGAAGGCAACCGTTTATTTCGGTTCCTAAATACATTTGGTATAACAAAACATGCGAGTATGCAACCCACATATCACATACGTTACATGGGGCACGTTGTGTAATTACGAAAATCACTCCTTCCTTTTTATTATTTTTTATCTTTTTATGAAAAGTACACACAGTTTCCTTGTTAAATCTTAAATTTGCACTTGCTTCATCTTGATAATAATAAAAGAATGCGCCATATTGCAAAGTAAGCACTACGAGTACAGAAAGGCAACCGATTATTTCGGTTCCTAAATACATTTGTTATAACAACACATGCGAGTATGCAGCCCACATATCACATACGTTACATGGGGCACGTTGTGTAATTACGAAAATCACTTCTTCCATTTTATTATTTTTTTCTTTTTATGAAAAGTACACACAGTTTCCTTGATAAATCTTCTTAAATTTGAACCAGGTTCATATTGATAATAATAAAAGACTGCGCCATATTGTAAAGTAAGCACTTTGAGTACTGGAAGGCAACGGTTTATTTCGGTTCCTAAATACATTTGGTATAACAACACATGCGATTATGCAACCCAGATATCACACACGTTACATGGGGCACGTTGTGTAATTACTAAAATTACTTCATCCTTTTAATTATTTGTTTCTTTTTATGAAAAGTACCACACAGTTTCCGTGTTAAATCTTTCTTAAATTTGCACCAGGTTCATATTGATAAAAAAAAATACTGCGCCATATTGTAGAGTAAGCACTACGAGTACAGCAAGGCAACCGTTTGTTTCGGTTCCTAAATACATTTGATATAACAACACATGCGAGTATGCAACCAACACACCACATACGTTACATAGGGCACGTTGTGTAATTACGAAAATCACTTCTTCTTTTTTATTATTTTTCTCATTTTATGAAAAGTACCACACAGTTTCCTTGTTAAATCTTCTTAAATTTGAACCAGGTTCATCTTGATAATAATAAAAGAATGCGCCATATTGTAAAGTAAGCACTACGAGTACAGGAAGGCAACCGTTTATTTCGGTTCCAACATACATTTGGTAAAACAACACATGCGAGTATGCAACCCACATATCACACACGTTACATGGGGCACGTTGTGTAATTACGAAAATCACTTCTTCCATTTTATTATTTTTTTCTTTTTATGAAAAGTACACACAGTTTCCTTGTTAAATCTTAAATTTGCACTTGCTTCATCTTGATAATAATAAAAGAATGCGCCTTATTGTAAAGTAAGCACTACGAGTACAGGAAGGCGACCGTTTATTTCGTTTGGTATAACAACACATGCGAGTATGCAACCCACATATCACATACGTTACATGGGGCACGTTGTGTAATTACTAAAATCACTTCATCCTTTTTATTATTTTTTCTTTTTATGAAAAGTACCACACAGTTTCCTTGTTAAACCTTAAATTTACACTAGGTTCATCTTGATGATAGTAAAACTCTGTGCCATATTGTAAAGTAAGCACTACGTGTACAGGAAGGCAACCGCTTATTTCGGTTCCTAAATACATTTGGTATAACAACACATGCGAGTATGCAACCCACATATCACATACGTTACATGGGGCACGTTGTGTAATTACTAAAATCACCTCTTCCTTTTTATTATTTTTTGGTATAACAACTTTTTATTATATTTTTTATTTTACATTTGGTATAACAACACATGCGAGTATGCAACCCACATATCACATACGTTGTGTAATTACTAAAATCACCTCTTCCTTTTTATTATTTTTTGGTATAACAACTTTTTATTATATTTTTTATTTTACATTTGGTATAACAACACATGCGAGTATGCAACCCACATATCACATACGTTACATGGGGCACTTTGTGTAATTACTAAAATCACTTCTTCATTTTTATTATTTTTTTCTTTTTATGAAAAGTACCACACAGTTTCCTTGTGAAATCTTAAATTTGCACCAGGTTCATCTTGATAATAGTAAAAGTCTGTAACATATTGTAAAGTAAGCACTACGAGTACAGGAAGGCAACCGTTTATTTCGGTTCCTAAATACATTTGGTATAATAATACATGCGAGTATGCAACCCACATATCACATACGTTACATGGGGCACGTTGTGTAATTACGAAAATCACTCCTTCCATTTTATTATTTTTTTCTTTTTATGAAAAGTACCACACAGTTTGCTTGCTCAATCTTAAATTTGCACCTAGTTCATCATAATAATAATAAAAGACTGCGCCATATTGTAAGGTAAGCACTACGAGTACAGAAAGGCAACCGTTTATTTCGGGTCCTAGATACATTTGGTATAACAACACATGCGAGTATGCAACCCACATATCACATACGTTACACGGGGCACGTTGTGTAATTACGAAAATCACTTCTTCCGTTTTATTATTTTTTTCTTTTTATGAAAAGTACACACAGTTTCCTTGTTAAATCTTAAATTTGCACTTGCTTCATCTTGATAATAATAAAAGAATGCGCCTTTTTGTAAAGTAAGCACTACGAGTACAGGAAGGCGACCGTTTATTTCGGTTCCAACATACATTTCGTAAAACAACATATGCGAGTAAGCAACCCACATATCACACACGTTACATGGGGCACGTTGTGTAATTACGAAAATCACTTCTTCCATTTTATTATTTTTTCTTTTTATGAAAAGTACACGCAGTTTCCTTGTTAAATCTTAAATTTGCACTTGCTTCATCTTGATAATAATAAAAGAATGCGCCTTATTGTAAAGTAAGCACTACGAGTACAGGAAGGCGACCGTTTATTTCGTTTCCTAAATACATTTGGTATAACAACACATGCGAGTATGCAAACCACATATCACATACGTTACATGGGGCACGTTGTGTAATTACTAAAATCACTTGAACCTTTTTATTATTTTTTCTTTTTATGAAAAGTACCACACAGTTTCCTTGTTAAATCTTAAATTTACACTAGGTTCATCTTGATAATAGTAAAAGTCTGTGCCATATTGTAAAGTAAGCAGTACGTGTACAGGAAGGCAACCGCTTATTTCGGTTCCTGAATACATTTGGTATAACAACACATGCGAGTATGCAACCCACATATCACATACGTTACATGGGGCACGTTGTGTAATTACTAAAATCACCTCTTCCTTTTTATTATTTTTTCTTTTTATGAAAAGTACCACACAGTTTCCTTGTTAAATGTTTCTTAAATTTGCACCAGGTTCATCTTGATAATAATAAAAGACTGCGCCATATTGTAAGGTAAGCACTACGAGTACAGAAAGCCAACCGTTTATTTCGGGTCCTAAATACATTTTGTATAACAACACATGCGAGTATGCAACCCACATATCACATACGTTACATGCGTCACGTTGTGTAGTTACGAAAATCACTTCTTCCTTTTTATTATTTCTTTCTTTTTATGAAAAGTACCACACAGTTTCCTTTTTAAATCTTCTTAAATTTGAACCAGGTTCATCTTGATAATAATACAAGACTGCGCCATATTGCAAAGTAAGCACTACGAGTAGAGAAAGGCAAACGTTTATTTCGGTTCCTAAATACATTTGTTATAACAACACATGCGAGTATGCAGCCCACATATCACATACGTTACATGGGGCACGTTGTGTAATTATGAAAATCACTCCTTTCTTTTTATTATTTTTTTCTTTTTATGAAAACTACCACACAGTTTCCTTGTTAAATCTTAAATTTGCACCTAGTTCATCTTGATAATAATAAAAGACTGCGCCATATTGTAAGGTAAGCACTACTAGTACAAAAAGGCAACCGTATATTTCGGGTCCTAAATACATTTGGTAAAACAACACATGCGAGTATGCAACCCACATATCACATACGTTACATGGGGCACGTTGTGTAATTACGAAAATCACTTCTTCCTTTTTATTATTTTTTTATTTTTATGAAAAGTACCACACAGTTTCCTTGTTAAATCTTCTTAAATTTGAACCAGGTTCATCTTGATAATAATAATAGACTGTGCCATATTGTAAAGTAAGCACTACGAGTACAGGACGGCAACCGTTTATTTCAGTTCCTAAATACATTTGGTATAACAACACATGCAAGTATGCAACCCACATTTCACATACGTTACATAGGGCACGTTGTGTAATTACGAAAACCAATTCTTCTTTTTTATTATTTTTCTCTTTTTATGAAAAGTACCACACAGTTTCCTTGTTAAATCTTCATAAATTTGAACCAGGTTCATCTTGATAATAATAAAAGAATGCGCCTTATTGTATAGTAAGCTCTACGAGTACAGGAAGGCGACCGTTTATTTCGGTTCCTAAATACATTTGTTATAACAACACATTCGAGTATGCAACCAACACACCACATACGTTACATAGGGCACGTTGTGTAATTACGAAAATCACTTCTTCTTTTTTATTATTTTTCTCATTTTATGAAAAGTACCACACAGTTTCCTTGTTAAATCTTCTTAAATTTGAACCAGGTTCATCTTGATAATAATAAAAGAATGCGCCATATTGTAAAGTAAGCACTACGAGTACAGGAAGGCGACCGTTTATTTCGTTTGGTATAACAACACATGCTAGTATGCAACCCACATATCACATACGTTACATGGGGCACGTTGTGTAATTACTAAAATCACTTCATCCTTTTTATTATTTTTTCTTTTTATGAAAAGTACCACACAGTTTCCTTGTTGAACCTTAAATTTTCACTAGGTTCGTCTTGATGATAGTAAAACTCTGTGCCATATTGTAAAGTAAGCACTACGTGTACAGGAAGGCAACCGCTTATTTCGGTTCCTAAATACATTTGGTATAACAACACATGCGAGTATGCAACCCACATATCACATACGTTACATGGGGCACGTTGCATAATTACGAAATTCACTTCTTCCTTTTTATTATTTTTTTCTTTTTATGAAAAGTACCACACAGTTTCCTTTTTAAATCTTCTTAAATTTGAATAAGGTTCATCTTGACAATAATACAAGACTGCGCCATATTGCAAAGTAAGTACTACGAGTAGAGAAATGCAAACGTTTATTTCGGTTCCTAAATACATTTGTTATAACAACACATGCGAGTATGCAGCCCACATATCACATACGTTACATAGGGCACGTTGTGTAATTACGAAAATCACTTCTTCCATTTTATTATTTTGTTCTTTTTATGGAAAGTACACACAGTTTCCTTGTTAAATCTTAAATTTGCACCTGGTTCATTTTGATAATAATAAAAGACTGCGCCATATTGTAAAGTAAGCACTACGAGTACAGGAAGGCAACCGTATATTTCGGTTCCTAAATACATTAGGTATAACAACACATGCGAGAATGCAACCCACATATCACATACATTACATGGGGCACGTTGTTTAATTACTATAATCACTTCATCCTTTCTTATTATGAAAAGTACTACACAGTTTCTTAGTGAAATCTTAAATTTACACCAGGTTCATCTTGATAATAGTAAAAGTCTGTCCTATATTGTAAAGTAAGCACTACGAGTACAGGAAGGCAACCGTTTATTTCGGTTCCTAAATACATTTGGTATAACAACACATGCGAGTATGCCACCCACATATCACATACGTTAAATGGGGCAGGTTGTGTAATTACGAAAATCACTTCTTCCTTTTTATTATTTTTTTCTTTTTATGAAAAGTACCACACAGTTTCCTTTTTAAATCTTCTTAAATTTGAACCAGGTTCATCTTGATAATAACAAAAGACTGCGCCATATTGCAAAGTAAGCACTACGAGTACAGAAAGGCAACCGTTTATTTCGGTTCCTAAATACATTTGTTATAACAACACATGCGAGTATGCAGCCCACATATCACATACGTTACATGGGGCACGTTGCATAATTACGAAAATCACTTCTTCCTTTTTATTATTTTTTTCTTTTTATGAAAAGTACCACAGTTTCCTTTTTAAATCTTCTTAAATTTGAACCAGGTTCATCTTGATAATAATACGAGACTGCGCCATATTGCAAAGTAAGTACTACGAGTAGAGAAAGGCAAACGTTTATTTCGGTTCCTAAATACATTTGTTATAACAACACATGCGAGTATGCAGCCCACATATCACATACGTTACATGGGGCACGTTGTGTAATTATGAAAATCACTCCTTTCTTTTTATTATTTTTTTCTTTTTATGAAAACTACCACACAGTTTCCTTGTTAAATCTTAAATTTGCACCTAGTTCATCTTGATAATAATAAAAGACTGCGCCATATTGTAAGGTAAGCACTACTAGTACAAAAAGGCAACCGTATATTTCGGGTCCTAAATACATTTGGTAAAACAACACATGCGAGTATGCAACCCACATATCACATACGTTACATGGGGCACGTTGTGTAATTACGAAAATCACTTCTTCCTTTTTATTATTTTTTTATTTTTATGAAAAGTACCACACAGTTTCCTTGTTAAATCTTCTTAAATTTGAACCAGGTTCATCTTGATAATAATAATAGACTGTGCCATATTGTAAAGTAAGCACTACGAGTACAGGACGGCAACCGTTTATTTCAGTTCCTAAATACATTTGGTATAACAACACATGCAAGTATGCAACCCACATTTCACATACGTTACATAGGGCACGTTGTGTAATTACGAAAACCAATTCTTCTTTTTTATTATTTTTCTCTTTTTATGAAAAGTACCACACAGTTTCCTTGTTAAATCTTCATAAATTTGAACCAGGTTCATCTTGATAATAATAAAAGAATGCGCCTTATTGTATAGTAAGCTCTACGAGTACAGGAAGGCGACCGTTTATTTCGGTTCCTAAATACATTTGGTATAACAACACATGCGAGTATGCAACCCACATATCACATACGTTATATGGGGCACGTTGTGTAATTACGAAAATCACTCCTTCCTTTTTATTATTTTTTTCTTTTTATGAAAAGTACCACACAGTTTCCTTGTTAAATCTTAAATTTGCACTTAGTTCATCTTGATAATAATAAAAGACTGCGCCATATTGTAAGGTAAGCACTACGAGTACAGAAGGTCAACCGTTTATTTCGGGTCCTAAATACATTTGGTATAACAACACATGCTAGTATGCAGCCCACATATCACATACGTTACATGGGGCACGTTGTGCAATTACGAAAATCACTCCTTCCTTTTTATTATTTTTTTATTATTATGAAAAGTACACACAGTTTCCTTGTTAAATGTTAAATTTGCACCTGATTCATCTTGATAATAATAAAAGACTGCGCCTTATTGTAAAGTAAGCACTACGAGTACAGGAAGGCAACCGTTTATTTCGTTTCCTAAATGCATTTGATATAACAACACATGTGAGTATGCAACCAACACACCACATAGGTTACATGGGGCACGTTGTGTAATTACTAAAATCAATTCTTCCTTTTTATTATATTTTTGTTTTTATGAAAAGTACACACAGTTTCCTTGTTAAATCTTCTTAAATTTGAACCAGGTTCATCTTGATAATAGTAAAAGAATGCGCCATATTGTAAAGTAAGCACTACGAGTACAGGAAGGCAACCGTTTGTTTCGGTTCCTAAATACATTTGATATAACAACACATGCGAGTATGCAACCAACACTCCACATACGTTACATGGGTCACGTTGTGTAATTACTAATACCGCTCGTTGGTTTTAGTTATTTTTGCTTTTTATGTTAAGTGCCACACAGAGTCATTTTTAAATCTTCCTAAATTTGAACCAGTTTCATCTTGATAGTAATAAAAGACTGCTCCATATTGTAAGGTAAGCACTTTGAGTATTGGAAGGCAACCGTTTATTTCGGTTCCTAACGTTGTGTAATTTCTAAAATCACTTCTTCCTTTTTATTATATTTTTCTTTTTATGAAAAGTACACACAGTTTCCTTGATAAATCTTCTTAAATTTGAACCAGGTTCATATTGATAATAATAAAAGACTGCGCCATATTGTAAGGTAAGCACTTTGAGTACTGGAAGGCAACCGTTTATTTCGGTTCCTAAATACATTTGGTATAACAACACATGCGATTATGCAACCCAGATATCACACACGTTACATGGGGCACGTTGTGTAATTACTAAAATTACTTCATCCTTTTAATTATTTGTTTCTTTTTATGAAAAGTATCACACAGTTTCCGTGTTAAATCTTTCTTAAATTTGCACCAGGTTCATATTGATAAAAAAAATACTGCGCCATATTGTAGAGTAAGCACTACGAGTACAGGAAGGCAACCGTTTGTTTCGGTTCCTAAATACATTTGATATAACAACACATGCGAGTATGCAACCAACACACCACATACGTTACATAGGGCACGTTGTGTAATTACGAAAATCACTTCTTACAAAATCACTACCACACAGTTTCCTTGTTAAATCTTCTTAAATTTGAACCAGGTTCATCTTGATAATAATAAAAGAATGCGCCATATTGTAAAGTAAGCACTACGAGTACAGGAAGGCAACCGTTTATTTCGGTTCCAACATACATTTGGTAAAACAACACATGCGAATATGCAACCCACATATCACACACGTTACATGGGGCACGTTGTGTAATTACGAAAATCAATTCTTCCTTTTTATTATATTTTTGTTTTTATGAAAAGTACACACAGTTTCCTTGTTAAATCTTCTTAAATTTGAACCAGGTTTATCTTGATAATAATAAAAGAATGCGCCTTATTGTAAAGTAAGCACTACGAGTACAGGAAGGCGACCGTTTATTTCGTTTGGTATAACAACACATGCGAGTATGCAACCCACATATCACATACGTTACATGGGGCACGTTGTGTAATTACTAAAATCACTTCATCCTTTTTATTATTTTTCTTTTTATGAAAAGTACCACACAGTTTCCTTGTTAAACCTTAAATTTACACTAGGTTCATCTTGATGATAGTAAAACTCTGTGCCATATTGTAAAGTAAGCACTACGTGTACAGGAAGGCAACCGCTTATTTCGGTTCCTAAATACATTTGGTATAACAACACATGCGAGTATGCAACCCACATATCACATACGTTACATGGGGCACGTTGTGTAATTACTAAAATCACCTCTTCCTTTTTATTATTTTTTGGTATAACAACTTTTTATTATATTTTTTATTTTACATTTGGTATAACAACACATGCGTGTATGCAACCCACATATCACATACGTTGTGTAATTACTAAAATCACCTCTTCCTTTTTATTATTTTTTGGTATAACAACTTTTTATTATATTTTTTATTTTACATTTGGTATAACAACACATGCGAGTATGCAACCCACATATCACATACGTTACATGGGGCACTTTGTGTAATTACTAAAATCACTTCTTCATTTTTATTATTTTTTTCTTTTTATGAAAAGTACCACACAGTTTCCTTGTGAAATCTTAAATTTGCACCAGGTTCATCTTGATAATAGTAAAAGTCTGCGCCATATTGTAAAGTAAGCACTACGAGTACAGGAAGGTAACCGTTTATTTCGGGTCCTAGATACATTTGGTATAACAACAAATTCGAGTATGCAACCCACATATCACATACGTTACACGGGGCACGTTGTGTAATTACGAAAATCACTTCTTCCTTTTTATTATTTTTTTCTTTTTATGAAAAGTACACACAGTTTCCTTGTTAAATCTTAAATTTGCACTTGCTTCATCTTGATAATAATAAAAGAATGCGCCTTATTGTAAAGTAAGCACTACGAGTACAGGAAGGCGACCGTTTATTTCGTTTCCTAAATACATTTGGTATAACAACACATGCGAGTATGCAAACCACATATCACATACGTTACATGGGGCACGTTGTGTAATTACTAAAATCACTTCAACCTTTTTATTATTTTTTCTTTTTATGAAAAGTACCACACAGTTTCCTTGTTAAATCTTAAATTTACACTAGGTTAATCTTGATAATAGTAAAAGTCTGTGCCATATTGTAAAGTAAGCAGTACGTGTACAGGAAGGCAACCGCTTATTTCGGTTCCTAAATACATTTGGTATAACAACACATGCGAGTATGCAACCCACATATCACATACGTTACATGGGGCACGTTGTGTTATTACTAAATTCACCTCTTCCTTTTTATTATTTTTTCTTTTTATGAAAAGTACCACACAGTTTCCTTGTTAAATGTTTCTTAAATTTGCACCAGGTTCATCTTGATAATAATAAAAGACTGCGCCATATTGTAAAGTAAGCACTACGAGTACAGGTAGGCAACCGTTTATTTCGGTTCCTAAATACATTTGGTATAACAACACATGCGAGTATGCAACCCACATATCACATACGTTACATGAGGCACGTTGTGTTATTACTAAAATCACCTCTTCCTTTTTATTATTTTTTCTTTTTATGAAAAGTACCACACAGTTTCCTTGTTAAATGTTTCTTAAATTTGCACCAGGTTCATCTTGATAATAATAGAAGGCTGCGCCATATTGTAAAGTAAGCACTACGAGTACAGGAAGGCAACCGCTTATTTCGGTTCCTAAATACATTTGGTATAACAACACATGCGAGTATGCAATCCACATATCACATACGTTACATGGGGCACGTTGTGTAATTACTAAAATCACCTCTTCCTTTTTATTATTTTTTCTTTTTATGAAAAGTACCACACAGTTTCCTTGTTAAATGTTTCTTAAATTTGCACCTGGTTCAACTTGATAATAATAAAAGACAGCGCCATATTGTAAAGTAAGCACTACGAGTACAGGAAGGCAACCGTTTATTTCGGTTCCTAAATACATTTGGTATTACAATACATGCGAGTATGCAAACCACATATCACATACGTTACATGGGGCACGTTGTGTAATTACGAAAATCACTCCTTCCATTTTATTATTTTTTTCTTTTTATGAAAAGTACCACACAGTTTCCTTGTTAAATCTTAAATTTGCACTTAGTTCATCTTGATAATAATAAAAGACTGCGCCATATTGTAAGGTAAGCACTACGTGTACAGAAAGGCAACCGTTTATTTCAGGTCCTAAACACATTTGGTATAACAACACATGCGAGTATGCAACCCACATATCACATACGTTACATCGGGCACGTTGTGTAATTACGAGAATCACTTCTTCCTTTTTATTATTTTTTATCTTTTTATGAAAAGTACACACAGTTTCCTTGTTAAATCTTAAATTTGCACCTGGTTCATCTTGATAATAATAAAAGACTGCGCCTTATTGTAAAGTAAGCACTACGAGTACAGGAAGGCAACCGTTTATTTCGGTTCTTAAATACATTTGATATAACAACATATGCGAGTATGCAACCCACATACCACATACGTTACATGGGGCACGTTGTGTAATTTCTAAAATCACTTCTTCCTTTTTATTATATTTTTCTTTTTATGAAAAGTACACACAGTTTCCTTGATAAATCTTCTTAAATTTGAACCAGCTTCATCTTAATAATAATAAAAGACTGCGCCATATTGTATGGTAAGCACTTTGAGTACTGGAAGGCAACCGTTTATTTCAGTTCCTAAATACATTTGTTATAACAACACATGCGATTATGCAACCCAGATATCACACACGTTACATGGGACACGTTGTGTAATTACTAAAATTACTTCATCCTTTTTATTATTTGTTTCTTTTTATGAAAAGTACCACACAGTTTCCGTGTTAAATCTTTCCTAAATTTGGACCAGGTTCATCTTGATAATAAAAAATACTGCGCCATATTGTAAAGTAAGCACTACAAGTGCAGGAAGGCAACCGTTTGTTTAGGTTCCTAAATACTTTTGATATAACAACACATGCGAGTTTGCAACCAACAGACCACATACGTTACATGGGGCACGTTGTGCAAATACTAAAATCACTTCTTCCTTTTTATTATTTTTTACTTTTTACGAAAAGTATCACACAGTTTACTTGTTAAATCTTAAATTTGCAACTGGGTCTTCTTGATAATAATAAGAGACTGCACCATATTGTAAAGTAAGCACTACGAGTACAGGAAGGCAACCGTTTATTTCGGTTCCTAAATACATTTGGTATAACAACACACGCGAGTATGCAACCCACATATCACATACGTTACATGGGGCACGTTGTGTAATTACTAAAATCACTTCTTCCTTTTTATTATTTTTTTCTTTTTACGAAAAGTATCACACAGTTTCCTTGTTAAATCTTAAATTTGCAACTGGGTCTTCTTGATAATAATAAGAGACTGCACCATATTGTAAAGTAAGCACTACGAGTACAGGAAGGCAACCGTTTATTTCGGTTCATAAATACATTTGGTATAACAACACATGCGAGTATGCAACCCACATATCACACACGTTACATGGGGCACGTTTTGAAATTACTAAAATCACTTCTTTCTTTTTATTATTTTTTTCTTTTTACGAAAAGTACCACTCACTTTCCTTGTTAAACCTTAAATTTGCACCTGGGTCATCTTGATAATAATAAGAG
Source organism: Agrypnus murinus (assembly GCA_929113105.1). Classification (NCBI taxonomy): domain Eukaryota; kingdom Metazoa; phylum Arthropoda; class Insecta; order Coleoptera; family Elateridae; genus Agrypnus; species Agrypnus murinus. The sequence goes on along the minus strand of OV816023.1, from coordinate 63,584,349 downwards.
ACTGCACCATATTGTAAAGTAAGCACTACGAGTACAGGAAGGCAACCGTTTATTTTGTTTCCTAAATACATTTGGTATAACAACACATGCGAGTATGCAACCCACATATCACATACGTTACATGGGGCACGTTGTGTAATTACTAAAATCACTTCTTCCTTTTTATTATTTTTTTCTTTTTATGATAGGTACCACACAGTTTCCTTGTTAAATCTTTCTTAAATTTGCACTAGGTTCATCTTGATAATAATAAAAGACTGCGCCAGTTATAAAGTAAGCACTACGAGTACAGGAAGGCAACCGTTTATTTCGGTTCCTAAATACATTTGGTATAACAACACATGCGAGTATGCAACCCACATATCACATACGTTACATGGGGCACGTTGTGTAATTATTAAAATCACTTCATCCTTTTTATTATTTTTTTCTTTGTATGAAAAGTACCACACAGTTTCCGTGTTACATCTTTCTTAAATTTGCACCAGGTTCATCCTGATAATAAAAAAAGACTGCGCCATATTGTAAAGTAAGCACTACGAGTACAGGAAGGCAACCGTTTATTTCGGTTCATAAATACATTTGGTATAACAACACATGCGAGTATGCAACCCACCTATCACACACGTTACATGGGGCACGTTGTGTAATTTCTAAAATCACTTCTTCCTTTTTATTATATTTTTCTTTTTATGAAAAGTACACATAGTTTCCTTGATAAATCTTCTTTAATTTGAACCAGGTTAATCTTGATAATAGTAAAAGACTGCGCCATATTGTAAAGTAAGCACTACGAGTACAGGAAGGCAACCGTTTATTTCGGTTTCAACATACATTTGGTATAACAACACATGCGAATAAGCAACCCACATATCACACACGTTACATGGGGCACGTTGTGTAATTACGAAAATCACTTCTTCCATTTTATTATTTTTTTCTTTTTATGAAAAGTACACACAGTTTCCTTGTTAAATCTTATATTTGCACTTGGTTCATCTTGATAATAATAAAAGACTGCGCCTTATTGTAAAGTAAGCACTACGAGTACAGGAAGGCGACCGTTTATTTCGGTTCCTAAATACATTTGGTATAACAACCTATGCGAGTATGCAACCCACATATCACATACGTTACATGGGGCACGTTGTGTAATTACGAAAATCACTTCTTCCTTTTTATTATTTTTTTCTTTTTATGAAAAGTACCACAAAGTTACCTTTTTAAATCTTCATAAATTTGAACCAGGTTCATCTTGATAATAATAAAAGACTGCGCCATATTGCAAAGTAAGCACTACGAGTACAGGAAGGAAACCGTTTATTTCGGTTCCTAAATACATTTGGTATAAAAACTCATGCGAGTATGCAACCCACATATCACATACGTTACATGGGGCACGTTGTGTAATTACGAAAATCACTTCTTCCTTTTTATTATTTTTTTATTTTTATGTAAAGCACACACAGTTTCCTTGTTAAATCTTAAATTTGCACCTGGTTCATCTTTATAATAATAAAAGACTGCGCCTTATTGTAAAGTAAGCACTACGAGTACATGAAGGCAACCGTTTACTTCGTTTCCTAATTACATCTGATATAACAACACATGTGAGTATGCAACGAACACACCACATAGGTTACATGGGGCACGTTGTGTAATTACTAAAATCAATTCTTCCTTTTTATTATATTTTTCTTTTTATTAAAAGTACCACACAGTTTCCTTTTTAAATCTTCGTAAATTTGAACCAGGTTCATCTTGAAAGTAATAAAAGACTGCGACATATTGTAAGGTAAGCACTTTGAGTACTGGAAGGCAACCGTAGCTTTCAGTTCCTAAATACATTTGGTATAACAACACATGCGATTATGCAACCCAGATATCACATACGTTACATGGGGCACGTTGTGTAATTACTAAAATTACTTCATCCTTTTTATTATTTGTTTCTTTATATGAAAAGTACCACACAGTTTCCGTGTTAAATCTTTCTTAAATTTGCACCACGTTCATATTGATAATAAAAAAATACTGCGCCATTTTGTAAAGTAAGCACTACGAGTACAGGAAGGCAACCGTTTGTTTCGGTTCCTAAATACATTTGATATAACAACACATGCGAGTATGTAACCAACACACGACATACGTTACATGGGGCACGTTGTGCTAATACTAAAATCACTTCTTCCTTTTTATTATTTTTTACTTTTTATGAAAAGTACACACAGTTTCCTTGTTAAATCTTCTTGTCAATTTGAACCAGGTTCATGTTGATAATAATAAGAGACTGCGCCATATTGTAAAGTAAGCACTACGAGTAGAGAAAGGCAAACGTTTATTTCGGTTCTTAAATACATTTGGTATAACAACACATGCGAGTATGCAGCCCACATATTACATACGTTACATGGGGCACGTTGTGCTAATACTAAAATCACTTCTTCCTTTTTATTATTTTTTACTTTTTATGAAAAGTACACACAGTTTCCTTGTTAAATCTTCTTGTCAATTTGAACCAGGTTCATGTTGATAATAATAAGAGACTGCGCCATATTGTAAAGTAAGCACTACGAGTAGAGAAAGGCAAACGTTTATTTCGGTTCCTAAATACATTTGGTATAACAACACATGCGAGTATGCAGCCCACATATCACATACGTTACATAGCGCACTTTGTGTAATTACAAAAATCACTTCTTCCTTTTTATTATTTTTCTCTTTTTATGAAAAGTACCACACAGTTTCCTTGTTAAATCTTCTTAAATTTGAACCAGGTTCAACTTGATAATAATAAAAGACTGCGCCATATTGCAAAGTAAGCACTACGAGTAGAGAAAGGCAAACGTTTAGTTCCTAAATACATTTGGTATAACAACACATGCGAGTATGCAGCCCACATATCACATACGTTACATGGGGCATGTTGTGTAATTACGAAAATCACTCCTTCCTTTTTATTATTTTTTTCTTTTTATGAAAAGTACCACACAGTTTCCTTGTTAAATCTTAAATTTGCACCTAGTTCATCTTGATAAAAAAGACTGCGCCATATTGTCAGGTAAGCACTACGAGTACAGAAAGGCAACCGTTTATTTCGGGTCCTAAATACATTTTGTATAACAACACATGCGAGTATGCAACCCACATATCACATACGTTACATGGGGCACGTTGTGTAATTACGAAAATCACTTCTTCCTTTTTATTATTTTTTTATTTTTATGTAAAGCACACACAGTTTCCTTGTTAAATCTTAAATTTGCACCTGGTTCATCTTTATAATAATAAAATACTGCGCCTTATTGTAAAGTAAGCACTACGAGTACATGAAGGCAACCGTTTACTTCGTTTCCTAATTACATCTGATATAACAACACATGTGAGTATGCAACGAACACACCACATAGGTTACATGGGGCACGTTGTGTAATTACTAAAATCAATTCTTCCTTTTTATTATATTTTTCTTTTTATTAAAAGTACCACACAATTTCCTTTTTAAATCTTCTTAAATTTGAACCAGGTTCATCTTGAAAGTAATAAAAGACTGCGACATATTGTAAGGTAAGCACTTTGAGTACTGGAAGGCAACCGTAGCTTTCAGTTCCTAAATACATTTGGTATAACAACACATGCGATTATGCAACCCAGATATCACATACGTTACATGGGGCACGTTGTGTAATTACTAAAATTACTTCATCCTTTTTATTATTTGTTTCTTTATATGAAAAGTACCACACAGTTTCCGTGTTAAATCTTTCTTAAATTTGCACCACGTTCATATTGATAATAAAAAAATACTGCGCCATTTTGTAAAGTAAGCACTACGAGTACAGGAAGGCAACCGTTTGTTTCGGTTCCTAAATACATTTGATATAACAACACATGCGAGTATGTAACCAACACACGACATACGTTACATGGGGCACGTTGTGCTAATACTAAAATCACTTCTTCCTTTTTATTATTTTTTACTTTTTATGAAAAGTACACACAGTTTCCTTGTTAAATCTTCTTGTCAATTTGAACCAGGTTCATGTTGATAATAATAAGAGACTGCGCCATATTGTAAAGTAAGCACTACGAGTAGAGAAAGGCAAACGTTTATTTCGGTTCTTAAATACATTTGGTATAACAACACATGCGAGTATGCAGCCCACATATTACATACGTTACATGGGGCACGTTGTGCTAATACTAAAATCACTTCTTCCTTTTTATTATTTTTTACTTTTTATGAAAAGTACACACAGTTTCCTTGTTAAATCTTCTTGTCAATTTGAACCAGGTTCATGTTGATAATAATAAGAGACTGCGCCATATTGTAAAGTAAGCACTACGAGTAGAGAAAGGCAAACGTTTATTTCGGTTCCTAAATACATTTGGTATAACAACACATGCGAGTATGCAGCCCACATATCACATACGTTACATAGGGCACTTTGTGTAATTACAAAAATCACTTCTTCCTTTTTATTATTTTTCTCTTTTTATGAAAAGTACCACACAGTTTCCTTGTTAAATCTTCTTAAATTTGAACCAGGTTCAACTTGATAATAATAAAAGACTGCGCCATATTGCAAAGTAAGCACTACGAGTAGAGAAAGGCAAACGTTTATTTCGGTTCCTAAATACATTTGGTATAACAACACATGCGAGTATGCAGCCCACATATTACATACGTTACATGGGGCACGTTGTGTAATTACGAAAATCACTTCTTCCTTTTTATTATTTTTTTATTTTTATGTAAAGTACACACAGTTTCCTTGTTAAATCTTAAATTTGCACCTGGTTCATCTTGAGAATAATAAAAGACTGCGCCTTATAGTAAAGTAAGCACTACGAGTACAGGAAGGCAACCGTTTGTTTCGGTTCCTAAATACATTTGATATAACAACACATTCGAGTATGCAACCAACACACCACATACGTTACATGGGGCACATTGTGTAATTACTAATTACGCTCCTTCCTTTTTATTATTTTTGCTTTTTATGGTAAGTGCCATACAGAGTCCTTTTTATATCTTCTTAAATTTGAACCAGGTTCATCTTGATAGTAATAACAGACTGCGCCATATTGTAAGGTAAGCACTTTGAGTACTGGAAGGCAACCGTTTATTTCAGTTCCTAAATACATTTGGTATAACATCACATCCGATTATGCAACCCAAATATCACACACGTTACATGGGACACGTTGTGTAATTACTAAAATTACTTCATCCTTTTTACTATTTGTTTCTTTTTATGAAAAGTACCACACAGTTTCCGTGTTAAATCTTTCTTAAATTTGCACCAGGTTCATATTGATAATAAAAAAATACTGCGCCATATTGTAAAGTAAGCACTACGAGTACAGGAAGGCAACCGTATATTTCGGTTCGTAAATACATTAGGTATAACAACAAATGCGAGAATGCAACCCACATATCACATACGTTACATGGGGCACGTTGTGTAATTACTAAAATCACTTAATCCTTTTTATTATTTTTTTCTTATTATGAAAAGTACCACACAGTTTCTTAGTGAAATCTTAAATTTACACCAGGTTCATCTTGATAATAGTAAAAGTCTGTGCCATATTGTAAAGTAAGCACTACGAGTACAGGAAGGCAACCGTTTATTTCGGTTCCTAAATACATTTGTTATAACAACATATGCGAGTATGCAAACCACACACCACATACGTTACATGGGGCACGTTGTGTAATTTCTAAAATCACTTCTTCCTTTTTATTATATTTTTCTTTTTATGAAAAGTACACACAGTTTCCTAGTTAAATCTTAAATTTGCACCTAGTTCATCTTGATAATAATAAAAGACTGCGCCATATTGTAAAGTAAGCACTACGAGTACAGGAAGGCAACCGTTTATTTCGGTTCCTAAATACATTTAGTATAACAACACATGCGAGTATGCAACCCACATATCACATCCGTTACATGGGGCACGTTGTGTAATTACTAAAATCTCTTCATCCTTTTTATTATTTTTTTCTTTTTATGAAAAGTACCACACAGTTTCCTTGTTAAATTTTAAATTTGCACCAGGTTAGTCTTGATAATAGTAAAAGTCTGCGCCATATTGTAAAGTAAGCACTTCGAGTACAGGAAGGCAACCGTTTATTTCGGTTCCTAAATAAATTTGGTATAACAATAAATGCGAGTATGCAACCCACATATCACATACGTTACATGGGGCACGTTGCGTAATTACGAAAATCACTTCTTCCTTTTTATTATTTTTTATCTTTTTATGAAAAGTACACACAGTTTCCTTGTTAAATCTTAAATTTGCACCTGGTTCATCTTGATAATAATAAAAGGCTGCGCCATATTGTAAAGTAAGCACTACGAGTACAGGAAGGCAACCGTTTATTTCGGTTCCTAAATACATTTGGTATAACAACACATGCGAGTATGTAACCCACATATCACATACGTTAAATGGGGCAGGTTGTGTAATTACGAAAATCACTTCTTCCTTTTTATTATTTTTTTCTTTTTATGAAAAGTACCACACAGTTTCCTTTTTAAATCTTCTTAAATTTGAACCAGGTTCATCTTGATAATAATAAAAGACTGCGCCATATTGCAAAGTAAGCACTACGAGTACAGAAAGGCAACCGTTTATTTCGGTTCCTAAATACATTTGTTATAACAACACATGCGAGTATGCAGCCCACATATCACATACGTTACATGGGGCACGTTGTGTAATTACGAAAATCACTCCTTCCTATTTATTATTTTTTTCTTTTTATGAAATGTACCACACAGTTTCCTTGTTAAATCTTAAAATTGCACCTAGTTCATCTTGATAATAATAAAAGACTGCGCCATATTGTAAGGTAAGCACTACGAGTACAGAAAGGCAACCGTTTATTTCGGGTCCTAAATACATTTTGTATAACAACGCATGCGAGTATGCAACCCACATATCACATACGTTACATAAGGGCACGTTGCATAATTACGAAAATCACTTCTTCCTTTTTATTATTTTTTTCTTTTTATGAAAAGTACCACACAGTTTCATTTTTAAATCTTCTTAAATTTGAACCAGGTTCATCTTGATAATAATACAAGACTGCGCCATATTGCAAAGTAAGTACTACGAGTAGAGAAAGGCAAACGTTTATTTCGGTTCCTAAATACATTTGTTATAACAACACATGCGAGAATGCAACCCACATATCACATACGTTACATAGGGCACGTTGTGTAATTACGAAAATCACTTCTTCCATTTTATTATTTTTTTCTTTTTATGAAAAGTACCACACAGTTTCCTTTTTAAATCTTCTTAAATTTGAACCAGGTTCATCTTGATAATAATACAAGACTGCGGCATATTGCAAAGTAAGTACTACGAGTAGAGAAAGGCAAACGTTTATTTCGGTTCCTAAATACATTTGTTATAACAATGCATGCGAGTATGCAGCCCACATATCACATACGTTACATAGGGCACGTTGTGTAATTACGAAAATCACTTCTTCTTTTTTATTATTTTTCTCGTTTTATTAAAAGTACCAAACAGTTTCCTTGTTAAATCTCCTTAAATTTGAACCAGGTTCATCTTGATAATAATAAAAGAATGCGCCATATTGTAAAGTAAGCACTACGAGTAGAGAAAGGCAACCGTTTATTTCGGTTCCTAAATACATTTGGTATAACAACACATGCGAGTATGCAACCAACACACCACATACGTTACATGGGGCACGTTGTGTAATTACTAATTACGCTCCTTCCTTTTTATTATTTTTGCTTTTTATGGTAAGTGCCATACAGAGTCCTTTTTATATCTTCTTAAATTTGAACCAGGTTCATCTTGATAGTAATAAAAGACTGCGCCATATTGTAAGGTAAGCACTTTGAGTACTGGAAGGCAACCGTTTATTTCAGTTCCTAAATACATTTGGTATAACAACACATCCGATTATGCAACCCACATATCACATACGTTACATAGGCCACGTTGTGTAATTACGAAAATCACTTCTTCTTTTTTATTATTTTTCTCGTTTTATTAAAAGCACCAAACAGTTTCCTTGTTAAATCTTCTTAAATTTGAACCAGATTCATCTTGATAATAATAAAAGAATGCGACATATTGTAAAGTAAGCACTACGAGTACAGGAAGGCAACCGTATATTTCGGTTCCTAAATACATTAGGTATAACAACACATGCGAGAATGCAACCCACATATCACATACGTTACATGGGGCACGTTGTGTAATTACTAAAATCACTTCATCCTTTTTATTATTTTTTTCTTATTATGAAAAGTACCACACAGTTTCTTAGTGAAATCTTAAATTTACACCAGGTTCATCTTGATAATAGTAAAAGTCTGTGCCATATTGTAAAGTAAGCACTACGAGTACAGGAAGGCAACCGTTTATTTCGGTTCCTAAATACATTTGATATAACAACATATGCGAGTATGCAAACCACACACCACATACGTTACATGGGGCACGTTGTGTAATTTCTAAAATCACTTCTTCCTTTTTATTATATTTTTCTTTTTATGAAAAGTACACACAGTTTCCTAGTTAAATCTTAAATTTGCACCTAGTTCATCTTGATAATAATAAAAGACTGCGCCATATTGTAAAGTAAGCACTACGAGTACAGGAAGGCAACCGTTTATTTCGGTTCCTAAATACATTTAGTATAACAACACATGCGAGTATGCAACCCACATATCACATCCGTTACATGGGGCACGTTGTGTAATTACTAAAATCTCTTCATCCTTTTTATTATTTTTTTCTTTTTATGAAAAGTACCACACAGTTTCCTTGTTAAATTTTAAATTTGCACCAGGTTAGTCTTGATAATAGTAAAAGTCTGCGCCATATTGTAAAGTAAGCACTTCGAGTACAGGAAGGCAACCGTTTATTTCGGTTCCTAAATAAATTTGGTATAACAATAAATGCGAGTATGCAACCCACATATCACATACGTTACATGGGGCACGTTGCGTAATTACGAAAATCACTTCTTCCTTTTTATTATTTTTTATCTTTTTATGAAAAGTACACACAGTTTCCTTGTTAAATCTTAAATTTGCACCTGGTTCATCTTGATAATAATAAAAGGCTGCGCCATATTGTAAAGTAAGCACTACGAGTACAGGAAGGCAACCGTTTATTTCGGTTCCTAAATACATTTGGTATAACAACACATGCGAGTATGTAACCCACATATCACATACGTTAAATGGGGCAGGTTGTGTAATTACGAAAATCACTTCTTCCTTTTTATTATTTTTTTCTTTTTATGAAAAGTACCACACAGTTTCCTTTTTAAATCTTCTTAAATTTGAACCAGGTTCATCTTGATAATAATAAAAGACTGCGCCATATTGCAAAGTAAGCACTACGAGTACAGAAAGGCAACCGTTTATTTCGGTTCCTAAATACATTTGTTATAACAACACATGCGAGTATGCAGCCCACATATCACATACGTTACATGGGGCACGTTGTGTAATTACGAAAATCACTCCTTCCTATTTATTATTTTTTTCTTTTTATGAAATGTACCACACAGTTTCCTTGTTAAATCTTAAAATTGCACCTAGTTCATCTTGATAATAATAAAAGACTGCGCCATATTGTAAGGTAAGCACTACGAGTACAGAAAGGCAACCGTTTATTTCGGGTCCTAAATACATTTTGTATAACAACGCATGCGAGTATGCAACCCACATATCACATACGTTACATAAGGGCACGTTGCATAATTACGAAAATCACTTCTTCCTTTTTATTATTTTTTTCTTTTTATGAAAAGTACCACACAGTTTCCTTTTTAAATCTTCTTAAATTTGAACCAGGTTCATCTTGATAATAATACAAGACTGCGCCATATTGCAAAGTAAGTACTACGAGTAGAGAAAGGCAAACGTTTATTTCGGTTCCTAAATACATTTGTTATAACAATGCATGCGAGTATGCAGCCCACATATCACATACGTTACATAGGGCACGTTGTGTAATTACGAAAATCACTTCTTCTTTTTTATTATTTTTCTCGTTTTATTAAAAGTACCAAACAGTTTCCTTGTTAAATCTCCTTAAATTTGAACCAGGTTCATCTTGATAATAATAAAAGAATGCGCCATATTGTAAAGTAAGCACTACGAGTAGAGAAAGGCAACCGTTTATTTCGGTTCCTAAATACATTTGGTATAACAACACATGCGAGTATGCAACCAACACACCACATACGTTACATGGGGCACGTTGTGTAATTACTAATTACGCTCCTTCCTTTTTATTATTTTTGCTTTTTATGGTAAGTGCCATACAGAGTCCTTTTTATATCTTCTTAAATTTGAACCAGGTTCATCTTGATAGTAATAAAAGACTGCGCCATATTGTAAGGTAAGCACTTTGAGTACTGGAAGGCAACCGTTTATTTCAGTTCCTAAATACATTTGGTATAACAACACATCCGATTATGCAACCCACATATCACATACGTTACATAGGCCACGTTGTGTAATTACGAAAATCACTTCTTCTTTTTTATTATTTTTCTCGTTTTATTAAAAGCACCAAACAGTTTCCTTGTTAAATCTTCTTAAATTTGAACCAGATTCATCTTGATAATAATAAAAGAATGCGACATATTGTAAAGTAAGCACTACGAGTACAGGAAGGCAACCGTATATTTCGGTTCCTAAATACATTAGGTATAACAACACATGCGAGAATGCAACCCACATATCACATACGTTACATGGGGCACGTTGTGTAATTACTAAAATCACTTCATCCTTTTTATTATTTTTTTCTTATTATGAAAAGTACCACACAGTTTCTTAGTGAAATCTTAAATTTACACCAGGTTCATCTTGATAATAGTAAAAGTCTGTGCCATATTGTAAAGTAAGCACTACGAGTACAGGAAGGCAACCGTTTATTTCGGTTCCTAAATACATTTGATATAACAACATATGCGAGTATGCAAACCACACACCACATACGTTACATGGGGCACGTTGTGTAATTTCTAAAATCACTTCTTCCTTTTTATTATATTTTTCTTTTTATGAAAAGTACACACAGTTTCCTAGTTAAATCTTAAATTTGCACCTAGTTCATCTTGATAATAATAAAAGACTGCGCCATATTGTAAAGTAAGCACTACGAGTACAGGAAGGCAACCGTTTATTTCGGTTCCTAAATACATTTAGTATAACAACACATGCGAGTATGCAACCCACATATCACATCCGTTACATGGGGCACGTTGTGTAATTACTAAAATCTCTTCATCCTTTTTATTATTTTTTTCTTTTTATGAAAAGTACCACACAGTTTCCTTGTTAAATTTTAAATTTGCACCAGGTTAGTCTTGATAATAGTAAAAGTCTGCGCCATATTGTAAAGTAAGCACTTCGAGTACAGGAAGGCAACCGTTTATTTCGGTTCCTAAATAAATTTGGTATAACAATAAATGCGAGTATGCAACCCACATATCACATACGTTACATGGGGCACGTTGCGTAATTACGAAAATCACTTCTTCCTTTTTATTATTTTTTATCTTTTTATGAAAAGTACACACAGTTTCCTTGTTAAATCTTAAATTTGCACCTGGTTCTTCTTGATAATAATAAAAGGCTGCGCCATATTGTAAAGTAAGCACTACGAGTACAGGAAGGCAACCGTTTATTTCGGTTCCTAAATACATTTGGTATAACAACACATGCGAGTATGTAACCCACATATCACATACGTTAAATGGGGCAGGTTGTGTAATTACGAAAATCACTTCTTCCTTTTTATTATTTTTTTCTTTTTATGAAAAGTACCACACAGTTTCCTTTTTAAATCTTCTTAAATTTGAACCAGGTTCATCTTGATAATAATAAAAGACTGCGCCATATTGCAAAGTAAGCACTACGAGTACAGAAAGGCAACCGTTTATTTCGGTTCCTAAATACATTTGTTATAACAACACATGCGAGTATGCAGCCCACATATCACATACGTTACATGGGGCACGTTGTGTAATTACGAAAATCACTCCTTCCTATTTATTATTTTTTTCTTTTTATGAAATGTACCACACAGTTTCCTTGTTAAATCTTAAAATTGCACCTAGTTCATCTTGATAATAATAAAAGACTGCGCCATATTGTAAGGTAAGCACTACGAGTACAGAAAGGCAACCGTTTATTTCGGGTCCTAAATACATTTTGTATAACAACGCATGCGAGTATGCAACCCACATATCACATACGTTACATAAGGGCACGTTGCATAATTACGAAAATCACTTCTTCCTTTTTATTATTTTTTTCTTTTTATGAAAAGTACCACACAGTTTCCTTTTTAAATCTTCTTAAATTTGAACCAGGTTCATCTTGATAATAATACAAGACTGCGCCATATTGCAAAGTAAGTACTACGAGTAGAGAAAGGCAAACGTTTATTTCGGTTCCTAAATACATTTGTTATAACAATGCATGCGAGTATGCAGCCCACATATCACATACGTTACATAGGGCACGTTGTGTAATTACGAAAATCACTTCTTCTTTTTTATTATTTTTCTCGTTTTATTAAAAGTACCAAACAGTTTCCTTGTTAAATCTCCTTAAATTTGAACCAGGTTCATCTTGATAATAATAAAAGAATGCGCCATATTGTAAAGTAAGCACTACGAGTAGAGAAAGGCAACCGTTTATTTCGGTTCCTAAATACATTTGGTATAACAACACATGCGAGTATGCAACCAACACACCACATACGTTACATGGGGCACGTTGTGTAATTACTAATTACGCTCCTTCCTTTTTATTATTTTTGCTTTTTATGGTAAGTGCCATACAGAGTCCTTTTTATATCTTCTTAAATTTGAACCAGGTTCATCTTGATAGTAATAAAAGACTGCGCCATATTGTAAGGTAAGCACTTTGAGTACTGGAAGGCAACCGTTTATTTCAGTTCCTAAATACATTTGGTATAACAACACATCCGATTATGCAACCCACATATCACATACGTTACATAGGCCACGTTGTGTAATTACGAAAATCACTTCTTCTTTTTTATTATTTTTCTCGTTTTATTAAAAGCACCAAACAGTTTCCTTGTTAAATCTTCTTAAATTTGAACCAGATTCATCTTGATAATAATAAAAGAATGCGACATATTGTAAAGTAAGCACTACGAGTACAGGAAGGCAACCGTATATTTCGGTTCCTAAATACATTAGGTATAACAACACATGCGAGAATGCAACCCACATATCACATACGTTACATGGGGCACGTTGTGTAATTACTAAAATCACTTCATCCTTTTTATTATTTTTTTCTTATTATGAAAAGTACCACACAGTTTCTTAGTGAAATCTTAAATTTACACCAGGTTCATCTTGATAATAGTAAAAGTCTGTGCCATATTGTAAAGTAAGCACTACGAGTACAGGAAGGCAACCGCTTATTTCGGTTCCTAAATACATTAGGTATAACAACACATGCGAGAATGCAACCCACATATCACATACGTTACATGGGGCACGTTGTGTAATTACTAAAATCACTTCATCCTTTTTATTATTTTTTTCTTATTATGAAAAGTACCACACAGTTTCTTAGTGAAATCTTAAATTTACACCAGGTTCATCTTGATAATAGTAAAAGTCTGTGCCATATTGTAAAGTAAGCACTACAAGTACAGGAAGGCAACCGTTTATTTCGGTTCCTAAATACATTTGGTATAACAACACATGCGAGTATGCAACCCACATATCACATACGTTACATGGGGCACGTTGTGTAATTACTAAAATCACTTCATCCTTTTTATTATTTTTTTCTTTTTATGAAAAGTACCACACAGTTTCCTTGTTAAATTTTAAATTTGCACCAGGTTAGTCTTGATAATAGTAAAAGTCTGCGCCATATTGTAAAGTAAGTACTACGAGTAGAGAAAGGCAACCGTTTATTTCGGTTCCTAAATACATTTGGTATAACAACACATGCAAGTATGCAACCCACATATCACATACGTTACATAGGGCACGTTGTGTAATTACGAAAATCACTTCTTCTTTTTTATTATTTTTCTCGTTTTATTAAAAGTACCAAACAGTTTCCTTGTTAAATCTTCTTAAATTTGAACCAGGTTCATCTTGATAATAATAAAAGAATGCGCCATATTGTAAAGTAAGCACTACGAGTACAGGAAGGCAACCGTTTATTTCGGTTCCAACATACATTTGATAAAACAACACATGCGAGTATCCAACCCACATATCACACACGTTGCATGCGGCACGTTGTGTAATTACGAAAATCACTTCTTCCATTTTATTATTTTGTTCTTTTTATGAAAAGTACCACACAGTTTCCTTTTTAAATCTTCTTAAATTTGAACCCGGTTCCTCTTGACAATAATACAAGACTGCGCCATTATGTAAAATAAGCACTACGAGTACAGGAAGGCAACCGTTTATTTCGGTTCCTAAATACATTTGGTATAACAACACATGCGAGTATGCAACCCACATATCACATACGTTACATGGGGCACGTTGTGTAATTACGAAAATCACTCCTTCCTTTTTATTATTTTTTATCTTTTTATGAAAAGTACACAAAGTTTCCTTGTTAAATCTTAAATTTGCACCTGGTTCATCTTGATAATAATAAAAGACTGCGCCTTATTGTAAAGTAAGCACTACGAGTACAGGAAGGCAACCGTTTATTTCGGTTCCTAAATTCATTTGATATAACAACATATGCGAGTATGCAAACCACACACCACATACGTTACATGGGGCACGTTGTGTAATTTCTAAAATCACTTCTTCCTTTTTATTATATTTTTCTTTTTATGAAAAGTACACACAGTTTCCTTGTTAAATCTTAAATTTGCACCTAGTTCATCTTGATAATAATAAAAGACTGCGCCTTATTGTAAAGTAAGCACTACGAGTACAGGAAGGCAACCGTTTATTTCGGTTCCTAAATACATTTGGTATAACAACACATGCGAGTATGCAACCCACATATCACATACGTTAAATGGGGCAGGTTGTGTAATTACGAAAATCACTTCTTCCTTTTTATTATTTTTTTCTTTTTATGAAAAGTACCACACAGTTTCCTTTTTAAATCTTCTTAAATTTGAACCAGGTTCATCTTGATAATAATAAAAGACTGCGCCATATTGCAAAGTAAGCACTACGAGTACAGAAAGGCAACCGTTTATTTCGGTTCCTAAATACATTTGGTATAACAACGCATGCGAGTATGCAACCCACATATCATATACGTTACATGGGGCACGTTGTGTAATTACTAAAATCACTTCATCCTTTTTATTATTTTTTTCTTTTTATGAAAAGTACCACACAGTTTCCTTGTTAAATTTTAAATTTGCACCAGGTTAGTCTTGATAATAGTAAAAGTCTGCGCCATATTGTAAAGTAAGCACTACGAGTAGAGAAAGGCAACCGTTTATTTCGGTTCCTAAATACATTTGGTATAACAACACATGCGAGTATGCAGCCCACATATTACATACGTTACATGGGGCACGTTGTGTAATTACGAAAATCACTCCTTCCTTTTTATTATTTTTTATCTTTTTATGAAAAGTACACACAGGTTCCTTGTTAAATCTTAAATTTGCACCTGGTTCATCTTGATAATAATAAAAGACTGCGCCTTATTGTAAAGTAAGCACTACGAGTACAGGAAGGCAACCGTTTATTTCGGTTCCTAAATACATTTGATATAACAACATATGCGAGTATGCAAACCACACACCACATACGTTACATGGGGCACGTTGTGTAATTTCTAAAATCACTTCTTCCGTTTTATTATATTTTTCTTTTTATGAAAAGTACACACAGTTTCCTTGTTAAATCTTAAATTTGCACTTAGTTCATCTTGATAATAATAAAAGACTGCGCCATATTGTAAAGTAAGCACTACGAGTACAGGAAGGCAACCGTTTATTTCGGTTCCTAAATACATTTGGTATAACAACACATGCGAGTATGCAACCCACATATCACATACGTTAAATGGGGCAGGTTGTGTAATTACGAAAATCACTTCTTTCTTTTTATTATTTTTTTCTTTTTATGAAAAGTACCACACAGTTTCCTTTTTAAATCTTCTTAAATTTGAACCAGGTTCATCTTGATGATAATAAAAGACTGCGCCATATTGCAAAGTAAGCACTACGAGTACAGGAAGGCGACCGTTTATTTCGTTTGGTATAACAACACATGCGAGTATGCAACCCACATATCACATACGTTACATGGGGCACGTTGTGTAATTAGTAAAATCACTTCATCCTTTTTATTATTTTTCTTTTTATGAAAAGTACCACACAAAGGGGGGGTAAGGTTTCCTTGTTAAACCTTAAATTTACACTAGGTTCATCTTGATGATAGTAAAACTCTGTGCCATATTGTAAAGTAAGCACTACGAGTACAGGAAGGCAACCGCTTATTTCGGTTCCTAAATACATTTGGTATAACAACACATGCGAGTATGCAACCCACATATCACATACGTTACATGGGGCACGTTGTGTAATTACTAAAATCACCTCTTCCTTTTTATTATTTTTTGGTATAACAACTTTTTATTATATTTTTTATTTTACATTTGGTATAACAACACATGCGAGTATGCAACCCACATATCACATACGTTGTGTAATTACTAAAATCACCTATTCCTTTTTATTATTTTTTGGTATAACAACTTTTTATTATATTTTTTATTTTACATTTGGTATAACAACACATGCGAGTATGCAACCCACATATCACATACGTTACATGGGGCACTTTGTGTAATTACTAAGGTCACTTCTTCATTTTTATTATTTTTTTCTTTTTATGTAAAGTACCACACAGTTTCCTTGTGAAATCTTAAATTTGCACCAGGTTCATCTTGATAATAGTAAAAGTCTGCGCCATATTGTAAAGTAAGCACTACGAGTACAGGAAGGCAACCGTTTATTTCGGTTCCTAAATACACTTGGTATAATAATACATGCGAGTATGCAACCCACATATCACATACGTTACATGGGGCACGTTGTGTAATTACGAAAATCACTCCTTCCATTTTATTATTTTTTTCTTTTTATGAAAAGTACCACACAGTTTGCTTGCTCAATCTTAAATTTGCACCTAGTTCATCATAATAATAATAAAAGACTGCGCCATATTGTAAGGTAAGCACTACGAGTACAGAAAGGCAACCGTTTATTTCGGGTCCTAGATACATTTGGTATAACAACACATGCGAGTATGCAACCCACATATCACATACGTTACACGGGGCACGTTGTGTAATTACGAAAATCACTTCTTCCTTTTTATTATTTTTTTCTTTTTATGAAAAGCACACAGTTTCCTTGTTAAATCTTAAATTTGCACTTGCTTCATCTTGATAATAATAAAAGAATGCGCCTTATTGTAAAGTAAGCACTACGAGTACAGGAAGGCGACCGTTTATTTCGGTTCCAACATACATTTCGTAAAACAACACATGCGAGTAAGCAACCCACATATCACACACGTTACATGGGGCACGTTGTGTAATTACGAAAATCACTTCTTCCATTTTATTATTTTTTTCTTTTTATGAAAAGTACTCGCAGTTTCCTTGTTAAATCTTAAATTTGCACTTGCTTCATCTTGATAATAATAAAAGAATGCGCCTTATTGTAAAGTAAGCACTACGAGTACAGGAAGGCGACCGTTTATATCGTTTCCTAAATACATTTGGTATAACAACACATGCGAGTATGCAAACCACATATCACATACGTTACATGGGGCACGTTGTGTAATTACTAAAATCACTTCAACCTTTTTATTATTTTTTCTTTTTATGAAAAGTACCACACAGTTTCCTTGTTAAATCTTAAATTTACACTAGGTTCATCTTGATAGTAGTAAAAGTCTGTGCCATATTGTAAAGTAAGCGCTACGTGTACAGGAAGGCAACCGCTTATTTCGGTTCCTAAATACATTTGGTATAACAACACATGCGAGTATGCAACCCACATATCACATACGTTACATGGGGCACGTTGTGTAATTACTAAAATCACCTCTTCCTTTTTATTATTTTTTCTTTTTATGAAAAGTACCACACAGTTTCCTTGTTAAATGTTTCTTAAATTTGCACCAGGTTCATCTTGATAATAATAAAAGACTGCGCCATATTGTAAAGTAAGCACTACGAGTACAGGAAGGCAACCGTTTATTTCGGTACCTAAATACATTAGGTATAACAACACATGCGAGTATGCAACCCACATATCACATACGTTACATGGGACACGTTGTGTAATTACTAAAATCACCTCTTCCTTTTCAATATTTTTTCTTTTTATGAAAAGTACCACACAGTTTCCTTGTTAAATGTTTTTTAAATTTGCACCAGGTTCATCTTGATGATAATAGAAGGCTGCGCCATATTGTAAAGTAGGCACTACGAGTACAGGAAGGCAACCGCTTATTTCGGTTCCTAAATACATTTGGTATAACAACACATGCGAGTATGCAATCCACATATCACATACGTTACATGGGGCACGTTGTGTAATTACTAAAATCACTTCTTCCTTTTTATTATTTTTTCTTTTTATGAAAAGTACCACACAGTTTCCGTGTTAAATCTTTCTTAAATTTGCACCAGGTTCATCTTGATAATAAAAAATACTGCGCCATATTGTAAAGTAAGCACTACAAGTGCAGGAAGGCAACCGTTTGTTTAGGTTCCTAAATACTTTTGATATAACAACACATGCGAGTTTGCAACCAACAGACCACATACGTTACATGGGGCACGTTGTGCAAATACTAAAATCACTTCTTCCTTTTTATTATTTTTTACTTTTTACGAAAAGTATCACACAGTTTCCTTGTTAAATCTTAAATTTGCAACTGGGTCTTCTTGATAATAATAAGAGACTGCACCATATTGTAAAGTAAGCACTACGAGTACAGGAAGGCAACCGTTTATTTCGGTTCATAAATACATTTGGTATAACAACACATGCGAGTATGCAACCCACATATCACACACGTTACATGGGGCACGTTGTGAAATTACTAAAATCACTTCTTTCTTTTTATTATTTTTTTTTTTTTACGAAAAGTACCACTCACTTTCCTTGTTAAACCTTAAATTTGCACCTGGGTCATCTTGATGATAATAATAAGAGACTGCACCATATTGTAAAGTAAGCACTACGAGTACAGGAAGGCAACCGTTTATTTCGGTTCCTAAATACTTTTGATAACAACACATGCGAGTTTGCAACCAACAGACCACATACGTTACATGGGGCACGTTGTGTAATTACTAAAATCACCTCTTCCTTTTTATTATTTTTTCTTTTTATGAAAAGTACCACACAGTTTCCTTGTTAAATGTTTCTTAAATTTGCACCAGGTTCATCTTGATAATAATAAAAGACTGCGCCATTTTGTAAAGTAAGCACTACGAGTACAGGAAGGCAACCGTTTATTTCGGTACCTAAATACATTTGGTATAACAACACATGCGAGTATGCAACCCACATATCACATACGTTACATGGGACACGTTGTGTAATTACTAAAATCACCTCTTCCTTTTCAATATTTTTTCTTTTTATAAAAGTACTACACAGTTTCCTTGTTAAATGTTTTTTAAATTTGCACCAGGTTCATCTTGATAATAATAGAAGGCTGCGCCATATTGTAAAGTAGGCACTACGAGTACAGGAAGGCAACCGCTTATTTCGGTTCCTAAATACATTTGGTATAACAACACATGCGAGTATGCAACCCACATATCACATACGTTACATCGGGCACGTTGTGTAATTACGAGAATCACTTCTTCCTTTTTATTATTTTTTATCTTTTTATGAAAAGTACACACAGTTTCCTTGTTAAATCTTAAATTTGCACCTGGTTCATCTTGATAATAATAAAAGACTGCGCCTTATTGTAAAGTAAGCACTACGAGTACAGGAAGGCAACCGTTTATTTCGGTTCTTAAATACATTTGATATAACAACATATGCGAGTATGCAACCCACATACCACATACGTTACATGGGGCACGTTGTGCAATTTCTAAAATCACTTCTTCCTTTTTATTATATTTTTCTTTTTATGAAAAGTACACACAGTTTCCTTGATAAATCTTCTTAAATTTGAACCAGCTTCATCTTAGTAATAATAAAAGACTGCGCCATATTGTAAGGTAAGCACTTTGAGTACTGGAAGGCAACCGTTTATTTCAGTTCCTAAATACATTTGGTATAACAACACATGCGATTATGCAACCCAGATATCACACACGTTACATGGGACACGTTGTGTAATTACTAAAATTACTTCATCCTTTTTATTATTTGTTTCTTTTTATGAAAAGTACCACACAGTTTCCCTGTTAGATCTTTCTTAAATTTGCACCAAGTTCATCTTGATAATAAAAAATACTGCGCCATATTGTAAAGTAAGCACTACAAGTGCAGGAAGGCAACCGTTTGTTTAGGTTCTTAAATACTTTTGATATAACAACACATGCGAGTTTGCAACCAACAGACCACATACGTTACATGGGGCACGTTGTGCAAATACTAAAATCACTTCTTCCTTTTTATTATTTTTTACTTTTTACAAAAAGTATCACACAGTTTCCTTGTTAAATCTTAAATTTGCAACTGGGTCTTCTTGATAATAATAAGAGACTGCACCATATTGTAAAGTAAGCACTACGAGTACAGGAAGGCAACCGTTTATTTCGGTTCATAAATACATTTGGTATAACAACACATGCGAGTATGCAACCCACATATCACACACGTTACATGGGGCACGTTGTGAAATTACTAAAATCACTTCTTTCTTTTTATTATTTTTTTCTTTTTACGAAAAGTACCACTCACTTTCCTTGTTAAACCTTAAATTTGCACCTGGGTCATCTTGATGATAATAATAAGAGACTGCACCATATTGTAAAGTAAGCACTACGAGTACAGGAAGGCAACCGTTTATTTCGGTTCCTAAATACATTTGGTATAACAACACACGCGAGTATGCAACCCACATATCACATACGTTACATGGGGCACGTTGTGTAATTACTAAAATCACTTCTTCCTTTTTATTATTTTTTTCTTTTTACGAAAAGTATCACACAGTTTCCTTGTTAAATCTTAAATTTGCAACTGGGTCTTCTTGATAATAATAAGATACTGCACCATATTGTAAAGTAAGCACTACAAGTGCAGGAAGGCAACCGTTTGTTTAGGTTCCTAAATACTTTTGATATAACAACACATGCGAGTTTGCAACCAACAGACCACATACGTTACATGGGGCACGTTGTGCAAATACTAAAATCACTTCTTCCTTTTTATTATTTTTTACTTTTTACGAAAAGTATCACACAGTTTCCTTGTTAAATCTTAAATTTGCAACTGGGTCTTCTTGATAATAATAAGAGACTGCACCATATTGTAAAGTAAGCACTACGAGTACAGGAAGGCAACCGTTTATTTCGGTTCATAAATACATTTGGTATAACAACACATGCGAGTATGCAACCCACATATCACACACGTTACATGGGGCACGTTGTGAAATTACTAAAATCACTACTTTCTTTTTATTATTTTTTAATTTTTACGAAAAGTACCACTCACTTTCCTTGTTAAACCTTAAATTTGCACCTGGGTCATCTTGATAATAATAAGAGACTGCACCATATTGTAAAGTAAGCACTACGAGTACAGGAAGGCAACCGTTTATTTCGGTTCCTAAATACATTTGTCATAACAACACACGCGAGTATGCAACCCACATATCACATACGTTACATGGGGCACGTTGTGTAATTACTAAAATCACTTCTTCCTTTTTATTATTTTTTTCTTTTTACGAAAAGTATCACACAGTTTCCTTGTTAAATCTTAAATTTGCAACTGGGTCTTCTTGATAATAATAAGAGACTGCACCATATTGTAAAGTAAGCACTACGAGTACAGGAAGGCAACCGTTTATTTCGGTTCATCAATACATTTGGTATAACATACACATGCGAGTATGCAACCCACATATCACACACGTGACATGGGGCACGTTGTGAAATTACTAAAATCACTTCTTTCTTTTTATTATTTTTTTCTTTTTACGAAAAGTACCACTCACTTTCCTTGTTAAACATTAAATTTGCACCTGGGTCATCTTGATAATAATAAGAGACTGCACCATATTGTAAAGTAAGCACTACGAGTACAGGAAGGCAACCGTTTATTTCGGTTCCTAAATACATTTGGTATAACAACACACGCGAGTATGCAACCCACATATCACATACGTTACATGGGGCACGTTGTGTAATTACTAAAATCACTTCTTCCTTTTTATTATTTTTTTCTTTTTACGAAAAGTATCACAAAGTTTCCTTGTTAAATCTTAAATTTGCAACTGGGTCATCTTGATCATAATAAGAGACTGCACCATATTGTAAAGTAAGCACTACGAGTACAGGAATGCAACCGTTTATTTTGCTTCATAAATACATTTGGTATAACAACACATGCGAGTATGCAACCCACATATGGCACACGTTACATGGGGCACGTTGTGAAATTACTAAAATCACTTCATCCTTTTTATTATTTTTTTCTTTTTACGAAACGTACCACTCACTTTCCTTGTTAAACCTTAAATTTGTACCTGGGTCATCTTGATAATAATAAGAGACTGCACCATATTGTAAAGTAAGCGCTACGAGTACAGGAACGCAACCGTTTATTTAGGTTCCTAAATACATTTGGTATAACAACACATGCGAGTATGCAACCCACATATCACATACGTTACATAGGGGACGTTGTGTAATTACGAAAATCACTTCTTCTTTTTTATTATTTTCTCGTTTTATTAAAAGTACCAAACAGATTCCTTGTTAAATATTCTTAAATTTGAACCAGGTTCATCTTGATAATAATAAAAGAATGCGCCGTATTGTAAAGTAAGCACTACGAGTACAGGAAGGCAACCGTTTATTTCGGTTTCAACATACATTTGGTAAAACAACACATGCGAGTATGCAACCCACATATCACACACGTTGCATGCGGCACGTTGTGTAATTACGAAAATCACTTCTTCCATTTTATTATTTTGTTCTTTTTATGAAAAGTACACACAGTTTCCTTATTAAATCTTAAATTTGCACCAGGTTAGTCTTGATAATAGTAAAAGTCTGCGCCATATTGTAAAGTAAGCACTTCGAGTACAGGAAGGCAACCGTTTTTTTCGGTTCCTAAATACATTTGGTATAACAATACATGCGAGTATGCAACCCACATATCACATACGTTACATGGGGCACGTTGTGTAATTACTAAAATCACTTCTTCCTTTTTATTATTATTTTCTTGTTATGAAAGGTACCACACAGTTTCCTTGTTAAATCTTAAATTTGCACCTGGTTCATCTTGATAATAATAAAAGACTGCGCCATGTTGTAAAGTAAGCACTACGAGTACAGGAAGGCAACCGTTTATTTCGGTTCATAAATACATTTGGTATAACAACACATGCGAGTATGCAACCCACATATCACACACGTTACATGGGGCACGTTGTGAAATTACTAAAATCACTTCTTTCTTTTTATTATTTTTTTTTTTTTACGAAAAGTACCACTCACTTTCCTTGTTAAACCTTAAATTTGCACCTGGGTCATCTTGATGATAATAATAAGAGACTGCACCATATTGTAAAGTAAGCACTACGAGTACAGGAAGGCAACCGTTTATTTCGGTTCCTAAATACTTTTGATAACAACACATGCGAGTTTGCAACCAACAGACCACATACGTTACATGGGGCACGTTGTGTAATTACTAAAATCACCTCTTCCTTTTTATTATTTTTTCTTTTTATGAAAAGTACCACACAGTTTCCTTGTTAAATGTTTCTTAAATTTGCACCAGGTTCATCTTGATAATAATAAAAGACTGCGCCATTTTGTAAAGTAAGCACTACGAGTACAGGAAGGCAACCGTTTATTTCGGTACCTAAATACATTTGGTATAACAACACATGCGAGTATGCAACCCACATATCACATACGTTACATGGGACACGTTGTGTAATTACTAAAATCACCTCTTCCTTTTCAATATTTTTTCTTTTTATAAAAGTACTACACAGTTTCCTTGTTAAATGTTTTTTAAATTTGCACCAGGTTCATCTTGATAATAATAGAAGGCTGCGCCATATTGTAAAGTAGGCACTACGAGTACAGGAAGGCAACCGCTTATTTCGGTTCCTAAATACATTTGGTATAACAACACATGCGAGTATGCAACCCACATATCACATACGTTACATCGGGCACGTTGTGTAATTACGAGAATCACTTCTTCCTTTTTATTATTTTTTATCTTTTTATGAAAAGTACACACAGTTTCCTTGTTAAATCTTAAATTTGCACCTGGTTCATCTTGATAATAATAAAAGACTGCGCCTTATTGTAAAGTAAGCACTACGAGTACAGGAAGGCAACCGTTTATTTCGGTTCTTAAATACATTTGATATAACAACATATGCGAGTATGCAACCCACATACCACATACGTTACATGGGGCACGTTGTGCAATTTCTAAAATCACTTCTTCCTTTTTATTATATTTTTCTTTTTATGAAAAGTACACACAGTTTCCTTGATAAATCTTCTTAAATTTGAACCAGCTTCATCTTAGTAATAATAAAAGACTGCGCCATATTGTAAGGTAAGCACTTTGAGTACTGGAAGGCAACCGTTTATTTCAGTTCCTAAATACATTTGGTATAACAACACATGCGATTATGCAACCCAGATATCACACACGTTACATGGGACACGTTGTGTAATTACTAAAATTACTTCATCCTTTTTATTATTTGTTTCTTTTTATGAAAAGTACCACACAGTTTCCCTGTTAGATCTTTCTTAAATTTGCACCAAGTTCATCTTGATAATAAAAAATACTGCGCCATATTGTAAAGTAAGCACTACAAGTGCAGGAAGGCAACCGTTTGTTTAGGTTCCTAAATACTTTTGATATAACAACACATGCGAGTTTGCAACCAACAGACCACATACGTTACATGGGGCACGTTGTGCAAATACTAAAATCACTTCTTCCTTTTTATTATTTTTTACTTTTTACAAAAAGTATCACACAGTTTCCTTGTTAAATCTTAAATTTGCAACTGGGTATTCTTGATAATAATAAGAGACTGCACCATATTGTAAAGTAAGCACTACGAGTACAGGAAGGCAACCGTTTATTTCGGTTCATAAATACATTTGGTATAACAACACATGCGAGTATGCAACCCACATATCACACACGTTACATGGGGCACGTTGTGAAATTACTAAAATCACTTCTTTCTTTTTATTATTTTTTTCTTTTTACGAAAAGTACCACTCACTTTCCTTGTTAAACCTTAAATTTGCACCTGGGTCATCTTGATGATAATAATAAGAGACTGCACCATATTGTAAAGTAAGCACTACGAGTACAGGAAGGCAACCGTTTATTTCGGTTCCTAAATACATTTGGTATAACAACACACGCGAGTATGCAACCCACATATCACATACGTTACATGGGGCACGTTGTGTAATTACTAAAATCACTTCTTCCTTTTTATTATTTTTTTCTTTTTACGAAAAGTATCACACAGTTTCCTTGTTAAATCTTAAATTTGCAACTGGGTCTTCTTGATAATAATAAGATACTGCACCATATTGTAAAGTAAGCACTACAAGTGCAGGAAGGCAACCGTTTGTTTAGGTTCCTAAATACTTTTGATATAACAACACATGCGAGTTTGCAACCAACAGACCACATACGTTACATGGGGCACGTTGTGCAAATACTAAAATCACTTCTTCCTTTTTATTATTTTTTACTTTTTACGAAAAGTATCACACAGTTTCCTTGTTAAATCTTAAATTTGCAACTGGGTCTTCTTGATAATAATAAGAGACTGCACCATATTGTAAAGTAAGCACTACGAGTACAGGAAGGCAACCGTTTATTTCGGTTCATAAATACATTTGGTATAACAACACATGCGAGTATGCAACCCACATATCACACACGTTACATGGGGCACGTTGTGAAATTACTAAAATCACTACTTTCTTTTTATTATTTTTTAATTTTTACGAAAAGTACCACTCACTTTCCTTGTTAAACCTTAAATTTGCACCTGGGTCATCTTGATAATAATAAGAGACTGCACCATATTGTAAAGTAAGCACTACGAGTACAGGAAGGCAACCGTTTATTTCGGTTCCTAAATACATTTGTCATAACAACACACGCGAGTATGCAACCCACATATCACATACGTTACATGGGGCACGTTGTGTAATTACTAAAATCACTTCTTCCTTTTTATTATTTTTTTCTTTTTACGAAAAGTATCACACAGTTTCCTTGTTAAATCTTAAATTTGCAACTGGGTCTTCTTGATAATAATAAGAGACTGCACCATATTGTAAAGTAAGCACTACGAGTACAGGAAGGCAACCGTTTATTTCGGTTCATCAATACATTTGGTATAACATACACATGCGAGTATGCAACCCACATATCACACACGTGACATGGGGCACGTTGTGAAATTACTAAAATCACTTCTTTCTTTTTATTATTTTTTTCTTTTTACGAAAAGTACCACTCACTTTCCTTGTTAAACATTAAATTTGCACCTGGGTCATCTTGATAATAATAAGAGACTGCACCATATTGTAAAGTAAGCACTACGAGTACAGGAAGGCAACCGTTTATTTCGGTTCCTAAATACATTTGGTATAACAACACACGCGAGTATGCAACCCACATATCACATACGTTACATGGGGCACGTTGTGTAATTACTAAAATCACTTCTTCCTTTTTATTATTTTTTTCTTTTTACGAAAAGTATCACAAAGTTTCCTTGTTAAATCTTAAATTTGCAACTGGGTCATCTTGATCATAATAAGAGACTGCACCATATTGTAAAGTAAGCACTACGAGTACAGGAATGCAACCGTTTATTTTGCTTCATAAATACATTTGGTATAACAACACATGCGAGTATGCAACCCACATATGGCACACGTTACATGGGGCACGTTGTGAAATTACTAAAATCACTTCATCCTTTTTATTATTTTTTTCTTTTTACGAAACGTACCACTCACTTTCCTTGTTAAACCTTAAATTTGTACCTGGGTCATCTTGATAATAATAAGAGACTGCACCATATTGTAAAGTAAGCGCTACGAGTACAGGAACGCAACCGTTTATTTAGGTCCCTAAATACATTTGGTATAACAACACATGCGAGTATGCAACCCACATATCACATACGTTACATAGGGGACGTTGTGTAATTACGAAAATCACTTCTTCTTTTTTATTATTTTCTCGTTTTATTAAAAGTACCAAACAGATTCCTTGTTAAATATTCTTAAATTTGAACCAGGTTCATCTTGATAATAATAAAAGAATGCGCCGTATTGTAAAGTAAGCACTACGAGTACAGGAAGGCAACCGTTTATTTCGGTTTCAACATACATTTGGTAAAACAACACATGCGAGTATGCAACCCACATATCACACACGTTGCATGCGGCACGTTGTGTAATTACGAAAATCACTTCTTCCATTTTATTATTTTGTTCTTTTTATGAAAAGTACACACAGTTTCCTTATTAAATCTTAAATTTGCACCAGGTTAGTCTTGATAATAGTAAAAGTCTGCGCCATATTGTAAAGTAAGCACTTCGAGTACAGGAAGGCAACCGTTTTTTTCGGTTCCTAAATACATTTGGTATAACAATACATGCGAGTATGCAACCCACATATCACATACGTTACATGGGGCACGTTGTGTAATTACTAAAATCACTTCTTCCTTTTTATTATTATTTTCTTGTTATGAAAGGTACCACACAGTTTCCTTGTTAAATCTTAAATTTGCACCTGGTTCATCTTGATAATAATAAAAGACTGCGCCATGTTGTAAAGTAAGCACTACGAGTACAGGAAGGCAACCGTTTATTTCGGTTCCTAAATACATTTGTTATAACACCATATGCGAGTATGCAACCTACATATCACATACGTTACATGGGGCACGTTGTGTAATTACTAAAATTACTTCATCCTTTTTACTATTTTTTTCTTTTTATGAAAAGTACCACACAGTTTCCTTGTTAAACCTTAAATTTGCACCAGGTTCATCTTGATAATAGTAAAAGTCTGTGCCATATTGTAAAGTAAGCACTACGAGTACAGGAAGGCAACCGTTTATTTCGGTTCCTAAATACATTTGGTATAACAATACATGCGAGTATGCAACCCACATATCACATACGTTACATGGGGCACGTTGTGTAATTACGAAAATCATTCCGACTTTTTTATAATTTTTTCTTTTTATGAAAAGTACACACAGTTTCCTTGTTAAATCTTAAATTTGCACCTGGTTCATCTTGATAATAATAAAAGACTGCGCCATGTTGTAAAGTAAGCACTACGAGTACAGGAAGGCAACCGTTTATTTCGGTTCCTAAATACATTTGTTATAACACCATATGCGAGTATGCAACCTACATATCACATACGTTACATGGGGCACGTTGTGTAATTACTAAAATTACTTCATCCTTTTTACTATTTTTTTCTTTTTATGAAAAGTACCACACAGTTTCCTTGTTAAACCTTAAATTTGCACCAGGTTCATCTTGATAATAGTAAAAGTCTGTGCCTTATTGTAAAGTAAGCACTACGAGTACAGGAAGGCAACCGTTTATTTCGATTCCTAAATACATTTAATATAACAACACATGCGAGTATGCAACCAACACACCACATACGTTACATGGGGCACGTTGTGCAATTACTATAATAACTTCATCCTTTTTATTATTTTTTTCTTTTTATGAAAAGTACCACACAGTTTCCTTTTTAAATCTTCTTAAATTTGAACCAGGTTCATCTTCATAATAATACAATACTGCGCCATATTGCAAAGTAAGCACTACGAGTAGAGAAAGGCAAACGTTTATTTCGGTTCCTAAATACATTTGTTATAACAACACATGCGAGTATGCAGCTCACATATCACATACGTTACATTGGGCACGTTGTGTAATTACGAAAATCACTCCTTCCTTTTTATAATTTTTTTCTTTTTATGAAAAGTACCACACAGTTTCCTTATTAAATCTTAAAATTGCACCTAGTTCATCTTGATAATAATAAAAGACTGCGCCATATTGTAAGGTAAGCACTACGAGTACAGAAAGGCAACCGTTTATTTCGGGTCCTAAATACATTTGGTATAACAACACATGCGAGTATGCAACCCACATATCACATACGTTACATGGGGCACGTTGTGTAATTACGAAAATCACTCCTTCCTTTTTGTTATTTTTTATCTCTTTATGAAAAGTACACACAGTTTCCTTGTTAAATCTTAAATTTGCAACTGGTTCATCTTGATAATAATAAAAAACTGCGCCTTATTGTAAAGTAAGCACTACGAGTACAGGAAGGCCACCGTTTATTTCGGTTCCTAAATACATTTGATATAACAACATTTGCGAGAATGCAACCCACACACCACATACGTTACATGGGGCACGTTGTGTAATTACGAAAATCACTTCTTCCTTTTTATTATTTTTTTCTTTTTATGAAAAGTACCACACAGTATCCTTTTTAAATCTTCTTAAATTTGAACCAGGTTCATCTTGATATTAATAAAAGACTGCGCCATATTGCAAAGTAAGCACTACGAGTACAGGAGGGCAACCGTTTATTTTGGTTCCTAAATACCTTTGGTATAACAACACATGCGAGTATGCAACCTACATATCACATACGTTACATGGGGCACGTTGTGTAATTACTAAAATTACTTCAACCTTTTTATTATTTTTTCTTTTTATAAAAAGTACAACACAGTTTCCTTGTTAAATCTTAAATTTTCACCAGGTTCATCTTGATAATAGTAAAAGTCTGTACCATATTGTAAAGTAAGCTCTACGAGTACTGGAAGGCAACCGTTTATTTCTGTTCCTAAATACATATGGTATAACAACACATGCGAGTATGCAACCCACATATCACATACGTTACATGGGGCACGTTGTGTAATTACTAAAATCACTTCTTCCTTTTTATTATTTTTTTCTTGTTATGAAAGGTACCACACAGTTTCCTTGTTAAATCTTAAATTTGCACCTGGTTCATCTTGATAATAATAAAAGACTGCGCCATATTGTAAAGTAAGCACTACGATAACAGTAAGGCAACCGTTTATTTCGGTTCCTAAATACATTTGGTATAACAACACATGCGAGTATGCAACCTACATATCACATACGTTACATGGGGCACGTTGTGTAATTAGTAAAATTACTTCATCCTTTTTATTATTTTTTTCTTTTTATGAAAAGTACCACACAGTTTCCTTGTTAAATCTTAAATTTGCACCTAGTTCATCTTGATAATAAAAGACTGCGCCATATTGTCAGGTAAGCACTACGAGTACATGAAGGCAACCGTTTATATCGTTTCCTAAATACATCTGATATAACAACACATGTGAGTATGCAACGAACACACCACATAGGTTACATGGGGCACGTTGGTAATTACTAAAATCAATTCTTCCTTTTTATTATATTTTTCTTTTTATTAAAAGTACACACAGTTTCCTTGTTAAATCTTCTTAAATTTGAACCAGGTTCATCTTGATAATAGTACAAGAATGCGACATATTGTAAAGTAAGCACTACGAGTAGAGAAAGGCAAACGTTTATTTCGGTTCCTATATACATTTGGTATAACAACACATGCGAGTATGCAGCCCCCATATTACATACGTTACATGGGGCACGTTGTGTAATTACTAATTACGCTCCTTCCTTTTTATTATTTTTGCTTTTTATGGTAAGTGCCATACAGAGTCCTTTTTATATCTTCTTAAATTTGAACCAGGTTCATCTTGATAATAGTACAAGAATGCGACATATTGTAAAGTAAGCACTACGAGTAGAGAAAGGCAAACGTTTATTTCAGTTCCTAAATACATTTGGTATAACACATGCGAGTATGCAACCCACATATCACATACGTTACATGGGGCACGTTGTGTAATTACGAAAATCACTCCTTCCTTTTTGTTATTTTTTATCTCTTTGTGAAAAGTACACACAGTTTCCTTGTTAAATCTTAAATTTGCACCTGGTTCATCTTGATAATAATAAAAGACTGCGCCTTATTGTAAAGTAAGCACTACGAGTACAGGAAGGCCACCGTTTATTTCGGTTCCAAAATACAATTGATATAACAACATATGCGAGTATGCAACCCACACACCACATACGTTACATGGGGCACGTTGTGTAATTATGAAAATCACTTCTTCCTTTTTATTATTTTTTTCTTTTTATGAAAAGTACCACACAGTTTCCTTTTTAAATCTTCTTAAATTTGAACCAGGTTCATCTTGATATTAATAAAAGACTGCGCCATATTGCAAAGTAAGCACTACGAGTACATGAGTGCAACCGTTTATTTTGGTTCCTAAATACCTTTGGTATAACAACACATGCGAGTATGCAACCCACATATCACATACGTTACATGGGGCACGTTGTGCAATTACTAAAATCACTTCTCCCTTTTTACTATTTTTTTCTTTTTATGAAAAGTATACACAGTTTCCTTGTTAAATCTTCTTAAATTTGAACCAGGTTCTTCTTGGTAATAATAAAAGACTGCGCCATATTGTAAAGTAAGCACTACGATTACAGGAAGGCAACCGTTTATTTCGGTTCCTAACAACATTTGATATAACAACATATGCGAGTATGCAACCCACACACCACATACGTTACATGGGGCACGTTGTGCAATTACTAAAACCACTTCTTCCTTTTTACTATTTTTTTCTTTTTATGAAAATTATACACAGTTTCCTTGTTAAATCTTCTTAAATTTGTACCAGGTTCATCTTGATAATAATAAAAGACTGCGCCATATTGTAAAGTAAGCACTACGAGTACAGGAAGGCAACCGTTTACTTCGGTTCCTAAATACATTTGGTATAACTACACATGCGAGTATGCAACCTACATATCACATACGTTACATGGGGCACGTTATGTAATTACTAAAATTACTTCAACCTTTTTATTATTTTTTCTTTTTATGAAAAGTACCACACAGTTTCCTTGTTAAATCTTAAATTTTCACCAGGTTCATCTTGATAATAGTAAAAGTCTGTGCCATATTGTAAAGTAAGCACTACGAGTACAGGAAGGCAACCGTTTATTTCGGTTCCTAAATACATATGGTATAACAACACATGCGAGTATTCAACCCACATATCACATACGTTACATAGGGCACGTTGTGCAATTACTAAAATCACTTCTTCCTTTTTACTATTTTTTTCTTTTTATGAAAAGTATAAACAGTTTCCTTGTTAAATCTTCTTAAATTTGAACCAGGTTCTTTTTGATAATAATAAAAGACTGCGCCATATTGTAAAGTAAGCACTACGAGTACAGGAAGGCAACCGCTTATTTAGGTTCCTACATACATTTGGTATAACAACACATGCGAGTATGCAACCCACATATCACATACGTTACATGGGGCACGTTGTGTAATTACTAAAATCACTTCTTCCTTTTTATTATTTTTTTCTTGTTATGAAAGGTACCACACAGTTTCCTTGTTAAATCTTAAATTTGCACCTGGTTCATCTTGATAATAATAATAGACTGCGCCATATTGCAAAGTAAGCACTACGAGTAGAGAAAGGCAACCGTTTATTTCGGTTCCTAAATACATTTGGTATAACAACACATGCGAGTATGCAACCTACATATCACATACGTTACATGGGGCACGTTGTGTAATTAGTAAAATTACTTCATCCTTTTTATTATTTTTTTCTTTTTATAAAAAGTGCCACACAGTTTCCTTGTTAAATCTTAAATTTGTACCAGGTTCATCTTGATAATAGTAAAAGTCTGTGCCATATTGTAAAGTAAGCACTACGAGTACAGGAAGGCAACCGTTTATTTCGGTTCCTAAATACATTTGATATAACAACACATGCGAGTATGCAACCAACACACCACATACGTTACATCGGGCACGTTGTGCAATTACTAAAATCACTTCTTCCTTTTCATTATTTTTTTCTTTTTATGAAAAGTACACACAGTTTCCTTGTTAAATCTTCTTAAATTTGAACCAGGTTCATCTTGATAATAATAAGAGACTGCGCCATATTGTAAAGTAAGCACTACGAGTTGAGAAAGGCAAACGTTTATTTCGGTTCCTAAATACATTTGGTATAACAACACATGCGAGTATGCAGCCCACATATCACATACGTTACATGGGGCATGTTGTGTAATTACGAAAATCACTCCTTCATTTTTATTATTTTTTTCTTTTTATGAAAAGTACCACACAGTTTCCTTGTTAAATCTTAAATTTGCACCTAGTTCATCTTGATAATAAAAGACTGCGCCATATTGTCACGTAAGCACTACGAGTACATGAAGGCAGCCGTTTATATCGTTTCCTAAATACATCTGATATAACAACACATGTGAGTATGCAACGAACACACCACATAGGTTACATGGGGCACGTTGTGTAATTACGAAAATCACTCCTTCCTTTTTATTATTTTTTTTATGAAAAGTACCACACAGTTTCCTTTTTAATCTTCTTACATTTGAACCAGGTTCAACTTGATAATAATAAAAGACTGCGCCATATTGCAAAGTAAGCACTACGAGTAGAGAAAGGCAAACGTTTATTTCGGTTCCTAAATACATTTGGTATAACAACACATGCGAGTATGCAGCCCACATATTACATACGTTACATGGGGCATGTTGTGTAATTACGAAAATCACTCCTTCATTTTTATTATTTTTTTCTTTTTATGAAAAGTACCACACAGTTTCCTTGTTAAATGTTTTTTAAATTTGCACCAGGTTCATCTTGATAATAATAGAAGGCTGCGCCATATTGTAAAGTAGGCACTACGAGTACAGGAAGGCAACCGCTTATTTCGGTTCCTAAATACATTTGGTATAACAACACATGCGAGTATGCAATCCACATATCACATACGTTACATGGGGCACGTTGTGTAATTACTAAAATCACTTCTTCCTTTTTATTATTTTTTCTTTTTATGAAAAGTACCACACAGTTTCCGTGTTAAATCTTTCTTAAATTTGCACCAGGTTCATCTTGATAATAAAAAATACTGCGCCATATTGTAAAGTAAGCACTACAAGTGCAGGAAGGCAACCGTTTGTTTAGGTTCCTAAATACTTTTGATATAACAACACATGCGAGTTTGCAACCAACAGACCACATACGTTACATGGGGCACGTTGTGCAAATACTAAAATCACTTCTTCCTTTTTATTATTTTTTACTTTTTACGAAAAGTATCACACAGTTTCCTTGTTAAATCTTAAATTTGCAACTGGGTCTTCTTGATAATAATAAGAGACTGCACCATATTGTAAAGTAAGCACTACGAGTACAGGAAGGCAACCGTTTATTTCGGTTCATAAATACATTTGGTATAACAACACATGCGAGTATGCAACCCACATATCACACACGTTACATGGGGCACGTTGTGAAATTACTAAAATCACTTCTTTCTTTTTATTATTTTTTTCTTTTTACGAAAAGTACCACTCACTTTCCTTGTTAAACCTTAAATTTGCACCTGGGTCATCTTGATGATAATAATAAGAGACTGCACCATATTGTAAAGTAAGCACTACGAGTACAGGAAGGCAACCGTTTATTTCGGTTCCTAAATACATTTGGTATAACAACACACGCGAGTATGCAACCCACATATCACATACGTTACATGGGGCACGTTGTGTAATTACTAAAATCACTTCTTCCTTTTTATTATTTTTTTCTTTTTACGAAAAGTATCACACAGTTTCCTTGTTAAATCTTAAATTTGCAACTGGGTCTTCTTGATAATAATAAGATACTGCACCATATTGTAAAGTAAGCACTACAAGTGCAGGAAGGCAACCGTTTGTTTAGGTTCCTAAATACTTTTGATATAACAACACATGCGAGTTTGCAACCAACAGACCACATACGTTACATGGGGCACGTTGTGTAATTACTAAAATCACCTCTTCCTTTTTATTATTTTTTCTTTTTATGAAAAGTACCACACAGTTTCCTTGTTAAATGTTTCTTAAATTTGCACCAGGTTCATCTTGATAATAATAAAAAACTGCGCCATATTGTAAAGTAAGCACTACGAGTACAGGAAGGCAACCGTTTATTTCGGTACCTAAATACATTTGGTATAACAACACATGCGAGTATGCAACCCACATATCACATACGTTACATGGGACACGTTGTGTAATTACTAAAATCACCTCTTCCTTTTCAATATTTTTTCTTTTTATGAAAAGTACTACACAGTTTCCTTGTTAAATGTTTTTTAAATTTGCACAAGGTTCATCTTGATAATAATAGAAGGCTGCGCCATATTGTAAAGTAGGCACTACGAGTACAGGAAGGCAACCGCTTATTTCGGTTCCTAAATACATTTGGTATAACAACACATGCGAGTATGCAACCCACATATCACATACGTTACATCGGGCACGTTGTGTAATTACGAGAATCACTTCTTCCTTTTTATTATTTTTTATCTTTTTATGAAAAGTACACACAGTTTCCTTGTTAAATCTTAAATTTGCACCTGGTTCATCTTGATAATAATAAAAGACTGCGCCTTATTGTAAAGTAAGCACTACGAGTACAGGAAGGCAACCGTTTATTTCGGTTCTTAAATACATTTGATATAACAACATATGCGAGTATGCAACCCACATACCACATACGTTACATGGGGCACGTTGTGCAATTTCTAAAATCACTTCTTCCTTTTTATTATATTTTTCTTTTTATGAAAAGTACACACAGTTTCCTTGATAAATCTTCTTAAATTTAAACCAGCTTCATCTTAATAATAATAAAAGACTGCGCCATATTGTATGGTAAGCTCTTTGAGTACTGGAAGGCAACCGTTTATTTCAGTTCCTAAATACATTTGGTATAACAACACATGCGATTATGCAACCCAGATATCACACACGTTACATGGGACACGTTGTGTAATTACTAAAATTACTTCATCCTTTTTATTATTTGTTTCTTTTTATGAAAAGTACCACACAGTTTCCCTGTTAAATCTTTCTTAAATTTGCACCAGGTTCATCTTGATAATAAAAAATACTGCGCCATATTGTAAAGTAAGCACTACAAGTGCAGGAAGGCAACCGTTTGTTTAGGTTCCTAAATACTTTTGATATAACAACACATGCGAGTTTGCAACCAACAGACCACATACGTTACATGGGGCACGTTGTGCAAATACTAAAATCACTTCTTCCTTTTTATTATTTTTTACTTTTTACAAAAAGTATCACACAGTTTCCTTGTTAAATCTTAAATTTGCAACTGGGTCTTCTTGATAATAATAAGAGACTGCACCATATTGTAAAGTAAGCACTACGAGTATAGGAAGGCAACCGTTTATTTCGGTTCATAAATACATTTGGTATAACAACACACGCGAGTATGCAACCCACATATCACACACGTTACATGGGGCACGTTGTGAAATTACTAAAATCACTACTTTCTTTTTATTATTTTTTAATTTTTACGAAAAGTACCACTCACTTTCCTTGTTAAACCTTAAATTTGCACCTGGGTCATCTTGATAATAATAAGAGACTGCACCATATTGTAAAGTAAGCACTACGAGTACAGGAAGGCAACCGTTTATTTCGGTTCCTAAATACATTTGTCATAACAACACACCCGAGTATGCAACCCACATATCACATACGTTACATGGGGCACGTTGTGTAATTACTAAAATCACTTCTTCCTTTTTATTATTTTTTTCTTTTTACGAAAAGTATCACACAGTTTCCTTGTTAAATCTTAAATTTGCAACTGGGTCTTCTTGATAATAATAAGAGACTGCACCATATTGTAAAGTAAGCACTACGAGTACAGGAAGGCAACCGTTTATTTCGGTTCATCAATACATTTGGTATAACAACACATGCGAGTATGCAACCCACATATCACACACGTGACATGGGGCACGTTGTGAAATTACTAAAATCACTTCTTTCTTTTATTATTTTTTTCTTTTTACGAAAAGTACCACTCACTTTCCTTGTTAAACATTAAATTTGCACCTGGGTCATCTTGATAATAATAAGAGACTGCACCATATTGTAAAGTAAGCACTACGAGTACAAGAAGGCAACCGTTTATTTCGGTTCCTAAATACATTTGGTATAACAACACACGCGAGTATGCAACCCACATATCACATACGTTACATGGGGCACGTTGTGTAATTACTAAAATCACTTCTTCCTTTTTATTATTTTTTTCTTTTTACGAAAAGTATCACAAAGTTTCCTTGTTAAATCTTAAATTTGCAACTGGGTCATCTTGATCATAATAAGAGACTGCACCATATTGTAAAGTAAGCACTACGAGTACAGGAATGCAACCGTTTATTTTGCTTCATAAATACATTTGGTATAACAACACATGCGAGTATGCAACCCACATATCGCACACGTTACATGGGGCACGTTGTGAAATTACTAAAATCACTTCATCCTTTTTATTATTTTTTTCTTTTTACGAAAAGTACCACTCACTTTCCTTGTTAAACCTTAAATTTGTACCTGGGTCATCTTGATAATAATAAGAGACTGCACCATATTGTAAAGTAAGCGCTACGAGTACAGGAACGCAACCGTTTATTTAGGTTCCTAAATACATTTGGTATAACAACACATGCGAGTATGCAACCCACATATCACATACGTTACATAGGGGACGTTGTGTAATTACGAAAATCACTTCTTCTTTTTTATTATTTTTCTCGTTTTATTAAAAGTACCATACAGATTCCTTGTTAAATATTCTTAAATTTGAACCAGGTTCATCTTGATAATAATAAAAGAATGCGCCGTATTGTAAAGTAAGCACTACGAGTACAGGAAGGCAACCGTTTATTTCGGTTTCAACATACATTTGGTAAAACAACACATGCGAGTATGCAACCCACATATCACACACGTTGCATGCGGCACGTTGTGTAATTACGAAAATCACTTCTTCCATTTTATTATTTTGTTCTTTTTATGAAAAGTACACACAGTTTCCTTATTAAATCTTAAATTTGCACCAGGTTAGTCTTGATAATAGTAAAAGTCTGCGCCATATTGTAAAGTAAGCACTTCGAGTACAGGAAGGCAACCGTTTATTTCGGTTCCTAAATACATTTGGTATAACAATACATGCGAGTATGCAACCCACATATCACATACGTTACATGGGGCGCGTTGTGTAATTACTAAAATCACTTCTTCCTTTTTATTATTATTTTCTTGTTATGAAAGGTACAACACAGTTTCTTTGTTAAATCTTATATTTGCACCTGGTTCATCTTGATGATAATAAAAGACTGCGCCATATTGTAAAGTAAGCACTATAGTACAGGAAGGCAACCGTTTACTTCGGTTCCTAAATACATTTGGTATATCAACACATGCGAGTATGCAACCTACATATCACATACGTTACATGGGGCACGTTGTGTAATTACTAAAATTACTTCAACCTTTTTATTATTTTTTCTTTTTATAAAAAGCACCACACAGTTTCATTGTTAAATCTTAAATTTGCTCCAGGTTCAACTTGATAATAGTAAAAGTCTGTGCCATATTGTAAAGTAAGCACAACGAGTACAGGAACGCAACCGTTTACTTCGGTTCCTAAATACATTTGGTATATCAACACATGCGAGTATGCAACCCACATATCACATACGTTACATGGGTCACGTTGTGTAATTACTAAAATCACTTCCTCCTTTTTATTATTTTTTTCTTTTTATGAAAAGTACCACACAGTTTCCTTGTTAAATCTTAAATTTGCACCTAGTTCATCTTGATAATAATAAAAGACTGCGCCATATTGTAAGGTAAGCTCTACGAGTACAGAAAGGCAACCGTTTATTTCGGGTCCTAAATACATTTGGTATAACAACACATGCGAGTATGCAACCCACATATCACATACGTTACATGGGGCACGTTGTGTAATTACGAAAATCACTTCTTCCTTTTTATTATTTTTTTCTTTTTATGAAAAGTACCACACAGTTTCCTTTTTAAATCTTCTTAAATTTGAACCAGGTTCATCTTGATATTAATAAAAGACTGCGCCATATTGCAAAGTAAGCACTACGAGTACACGAGGGCAACCGATTATTTTGGTTCCTAAATACCTTTGGTATAACAACACATGCGAGTATGCAACCCACACACCACATACGTTACATGGGGCACGTTGTGCAATTACTAAAACCACTTCTTCCTTTTTACTATTTTTTTCTTTTTATGAAAAGTATACAGTTTCCTTGTTAAATCTTCTTAAATTTGTACCAGGTTCATCTTGATAATAATAAAAGACTGCGCCATATTGTAAAGTAAGCACTACGAGTACAGGAAGGCAACCGTTTACTTCGGTTCCTAAATACATTTGGTATAACAACACATGCGAGTATGCAACCTACATATCACATACGTTACATGGGGCACGTTGTGTAATTACTAAATTCACTTCTTCCATTTTATTATTTTGTTCTTTTTATGAAAAGTACACACAGTTTCCTTGTTAAATCTTAAATTTGCACATGGTTCATTTTGATAATAATACAAGACTGCGCCATATTGTAAAGTAAGCACTACGAGTACAGGAATGCAACCGCCTATTTCGGTTCCTAAATACAGTTGGTATAACAATACATGCGAGTATGCAACCCACATATCACATACGTTACATGGGACACGTTGTGTAATTACGAAAATCACTTCTTCCTTTTTATTATTTTTTTCTTTTTATGAAAAGTACACACAGTTTCCCTGTTAAATCTTCTTAAATTTGAATCAGGTTCATCTTGATAATAATAAAAGACTGCGCCATATTGTAAAGTAAGCACTACGAGTACAGGAAGGCAACCGTTTATTTCTGTTCTTAAATTCATTTGGTATAACAACA
The DNA here is from genome assembly GCA_929113105.1 of Agrypnus murinus. Classification (NCBI taxonomy): domain Eukaryota; kingdom Metazoa; phylum Arthropoda; class Insecta; order Coleoptera; family Elateridae; genus Agrypnus; species Agrypnus murinus. Next base: position 63,544,026 of record OV816023.1, on the reverse strand, counting down.
CATGCGAGTATGCAACCCACATATCACATACGTTACATGGGGCACGTTGTGTAATTACTAAAATCACTTCATCCTTTTTATTATTTTTTTCTTGTTATGAAAGGTACCACACAGTTTCCTTGTTAAATTTTAAATTTGCACCTGGTTCATCTTGATAATAATAAAAGACTGCGCCATGTTGTAAAGTAAGCACTACGAGTACAGGAAGGCAACCGTTTATTTCGGTTCCTAAATACATTTGTTATAACACCATATGCGAGTATGCAACCTACATATCACATACGTTACATGGGGCACGTTGTGTAATTACTAAAATTACTTCATCCTTTTTACTATTTTTTTCTTTTTATGAAAAGTACCACACAGTTTCCTTGTTAAATCTTAAATTTGCACCAGGTTCATCTTGATAATAGTAAAAGTCTGTGCCATATTGTAAAGTAAGCACTACGAGTACAGGAAGGCAACCGTTTATTTCGGTTCCTAAATACATTTGGTATAACAATACATGCGAGTATGCAACCCACATATCACATACGTTACATGGGGCACGTTGTGTAATTACGAAAATCATTCCGACTTTTTTATAATTTTTTCTTTTTATGAAAAGTACACACAGTTTCCTTGTTAAATCTTAAATTTGCACCTGGTTCATCTTGATAATAATAAAAGACTGTGCCTTATTGTAAAGTAAGCACTACGAGTACAGGAAGGCAACCGTTTATTTCGATTCCTAAATACATTTAATGTAACAACACATGCGAGTATGCAACCAACACACCACATACGTTACATGGGGCACGTTGTGCAATTACTATAATAACTTCATCCTTTTTATTATTTTTTTCTTTTTATGAAAAGTACCACACAGTTTCCTTTTTAAATCTTCTTAAATTTGAACCAGGTTCATCTTGATAATAATACAATACTGCGCCATATTGTAAAGTAAGCACTACGAGTAGAGAAAGGCAAACGTTTATTTCGGTTCCTAAATACATTTGTTATAACAACACATGCGAGTATGCAGCTCACATATCACATACGTTACATTGGGCACGTTGTGTAATTACGAAAATCACTCCTTCCTTTTTATAATTTTTTTCTTTTTATGAAAAGTACCACACAGTTTCCTTATTAAATCTTAAAATTGCACCTAGTTCATCTTGATAATAATAAAAGACTGCGCCATATTGTAAGGTAAGCACTACGAGTACAGAAAGGCAACCGTTTATTTCGGATCCTAAATACATTTTGTATAACAACACATGCGAGTATGCAACCCACATATCATATACGTTACATGGGGCACGTTGTGTAATTACTAAAATCACTTCCTCCTTTTTATTATTTTTTTCTTTTTATGAAAAGTACCACACAGTTTCCTTGTTAAATCTTAAATTTGCACCTAGTTCATCTTGATAATAATAAAAGACTGCGCCATATTGTAAGGTAAGCTCTACGAGTACAGAAAGGCAACCGTTTATTTTGGGTCCTAAATACATTTGGTATAACAACACATGCGAGTATGCAACCCACATATCACATACGTTACATGGGGCACGTTGTGTAATTACGAAAATCACTCCTTCCTTTTTGTTATTTTTTATCTCTTTATGAAAAGTACACACAGTTTCCTTGTTAAATCTTAAATTTGCAACTGGTTCATCTTGATAATAATAAAAAACTGCGCCTTATTGTAAAGTAAGCACTACGAGTACAGGAAGGCCACCGTTTATTTCGGTTCCTAAATACATTTGATATAACAACATATGCGAGTATGCAACCCACACACCACATACGTTACATGGGGCACGTTGTGTAATTACGAAAATCACTTCTTCCTTTTTATTATTTTTTTCTTTTTATGAAAAGTACCACACAGTATCCTTTTTAAATCTTCTTAAATTTGAACCAGGTTCATCTTGATATTAATAAAAGACTGCGCCATATTGCAAAGTAAGCACTACGAGTACAGGAGGGCAACCGTTTATTTTGGTTCCTAAATACCTTTGGTATAACAACACATGCGAGTATGCAACCTACATATCACATACGTTACATGGGGCACGTTGTGTAATTACTAAAATTACTTCAACCTTTTTATTATTTTTTCTTTTTATGAAAAGTACAACACAGTTTCCTTGTTAAATCTTAAATTTTCACCAGGTTCATCTTGATAATAGTAAAAGTCTGTACCATATTGTAAAGTAAGCACTACGAGTACTGGAAGGCAACCGTTTATTTCTGTTCCTAAATACATATGGTATAACAACACATGCGAGTATGCAACCCACATATCACATACGTTACATAGGGCACGTTGTGCAATTACTAAAATCACTTCTTCCTTTTTACTATTTTTTTCTTTTTATGAAAAGTATACACAGTTTCCTTGTTAAATCTTCTTAAATTTGAACCAGGTTCTTCTTGATAATAATAAAAGACTGCGCCATATTGTAAAGTAAGCACTACGAGTACAGGAAGGCAACCGCTTATTTCGGTTCCTACATACATTTGGTATAACAACACATGCGAGTATGCAACCCACATATCACATACGTTACATGGGGCACGTTGTGTAATTACTAAAATCACTTCTTCCTTTTTATTATTTTTTTCTTGTTATGAAAGGTACCACACAGTTTCCTTGTTAAATCTTAAATTTGCACCTGGTTCATCTTGATAATAATAAAAGACTGCGCCATATTGTAAAGTAAGCACTACGATAACAGTAAGGCAACCGTTTATTTCGGTTCCTAAATACATTTGGTATAACAACACATGCGAGTATGCAACCTACATATCACATACGTTACATGGGGCACGTTGTGTAATTAGTAAAATTACTTCATCCTTTTTATTATTTTTTTCTTTTTATGAAAAGTACCACACAGTTTCCTTGTTAAATCTTAAATTTGCACCTAGTTCATCTTGATAATAAAAGACTGCGCCATATTGTCAGGTAAGCACTACGAGTACATGAAGGCAACCGTTTATATCGTTTCCTAAATACATCTGATATAACAACACATGTGAGTATGCAACGAACACACCACATAGGTTACATGGGGCACGTTGGTAATTACTAAAATCAATTCTTCCTTTTTATTATATTTTTCTTTTTATTAAAAGTACACACAGTTTCCTTGTTAAATCTTCTTAAATTTGAACCAGGTTCATCTTGATAATAGTACAAGAATGCGACATATTGTAAAGTAAGCACTACGAGTAGAGAAAGGCAAACGTTTATTTCGGTTCCTATATACATTTGGTATAACAACACATGCGAGTATGCAGCCCCCATATTACATACGTTACATGGGGCACGTTGTGTAATTACTAATTACGCTCCTTCCTTTTTATTATTTTTGCTTTTTATGGTAAGTGCCATACAGAGTCCTTTTTATATCTTCTTAAATTTGAACCAGGTTCATCTTGATAATAGTACAAGAATGCGACATATTGTAAAGTAAGCACTACGAGTAGAGAAAGGCAAACGTTTATTTCAGTTCCTAAATACATTTGGTATAACAACACATGCGAGTATGCAACCCACATATCACATACCTTACATGGGGCACGTTGTGTAATTACGAAAATCACTCCTTCCTTTTTGTTATTTTTTATCTCTTTGTGAAAAGTACACACAGTTTCCTTGTTAAATCTTAAATTTGCACCTGGTTCATCTTGATAATAATAAAAGACTGCGCCTTATTGTAAAGTAAGCACTACGAGTACAGGAAGGCCACCGTTTATTTCGGTTCCTAAATACAATTGATATAACAACATATGCGAGTATGCAACCCACACACCACATACGTTACATGGGGCACGTTGTGTAATTATGAAAATCACTTCTTCCTTTTTATTATTTTTTTCTTTTTATGAAAAGTACCACACAGTTTCCTTTTTAAATCTTCTTAAATTTGAACCAGGTTCATCTTGATATTAATAAAAGACTGCGCCATATTGCAAAGTAAGCACTACGAGTACATGAGTGCAACCGTTTATTTTGGTTCCTAAATACCTTTGGTATAACAACACATGCGAGTATGCAACCCACATATCACATACGTTACATGGGGCACGTTGTGCAATTACTAAAATCACTTCTTCCTTTTTACTATTTTTTTCTTTTTATGAAAAGTATACACAGTTTCCTAGTTAAATCTTCTTAAATTTGAACCAGGTTCTTCTTGGTAATAATAAAAGACTGCGCCATATTGTAAAGTAAGCACTACGATTACAGGAAGGCAAACGTTTATTTCGGTTCCTAACAACATTTGATATAACAACATATGCGAGTATGCAACCCACACACCACATACGTTACATGGGGCACGTTGTGTAATTACGAAAATCACTCCTTCCTTTTTGTTATTTTTTATCTCTTTGTGAAAAGTACACACAGTTTCCTTGTTAAATCTTAAATTTGCACCTGGTTCATCTTGATAATAATAAAAGACTGCGCCTTATTGTAAAGTAAGCACTACGAGTACAGGAAGGCCACCGTTTATTTCGGTTCCTAAATACAATTGATATAACAACATATGCGAGTATGCAACCCACACACCACATACGTTACATGGGGCACGTTGTGTAATTATGAAAATCACTTCTTCCTTTTTATTATTTTTTTCTTTTTATGAAAAGTACCACACAGTTTCCTTTTTAAATCTTCTTAAATTTGAACCAGGTTCATCTTGATATTAATAAAAGACTGCGCCATATTGCAAAGTAAGCACTACGAGTACATGAGTGCAACCGTTTATTTTGGTAACTAAATACCTTTGGTATAACAACACATGCGAGTATGCAACCCACATATCACATACGTTACATGGGGCACGTTGTGCAATTACTAAAACCACTTCTTCCTTTTTACTATTTTTTTCTTTTTATGAAAATTATACACAGTTTCCTTGTTAAATCTTCTTAAATTTGTACCAGGTTCATCTTGATAATAATAAAAGACTGCGCCATATTGTAAAGTAAGCACTACGAGTACAGGAAGGCAACCGTTTACTTCGGTTCCTAAATACATTTGGTATAACTACACATGCGAGTATGCAACCTACATATCACATACGTTACATGGGGCACGTTGTGTAATTACTAAAATTACTTCAACCTTTTTATTATTTTTTCTTTTTATGAAAAGTACCACACAGTTTCCTTGTTAAATCTTAAATTTTCACCAGGTTCATCTTGATAATAGTAAAAGTCTGTGCCATATTGTAAAGTAAGCACTACGAGTACAGGAAGGCAACCGTTTATTTCGGTTCCTAAATACATATGGTATAACAACACATGCGAGTATTCAACCCACATATCACATACGTTACATAGGGCACGTTGTGCAATTACTAAAATCACTTCTTCCTTTTTACTATTTTTTTCTTTTTATGAAAAGTATAAACAGTTTCCTTGTTAAATCTTCTTAAATTTGAACCAGGTTCTTTTTGATAATAATAAAAGACTGCGCCATATTGTAAAGTAAGCACTACGATAACAGTAAGGCAACCGTTTATTTCGGTTCCTAAATACATTTGGTATAACAACACATGCGAGTATGCAACCTACATATCACATACGTTACATGGGGCACGTTGTGTAATTAGTAAAATTACTTCATCCTTTTTATTATTTTTTTCTTTTTATAAAAAGTGCCACACAGTTTCCTTGTTAAATCTTAAATTTGTACCAGGTTCATCTTGATAATAGTAAAAGTCTGTGCCATATTGTAAAGTAAGCACTACGAGTACAGGAAGGCAACCGTTTATTTCGGTTCCTAAATACATTTGATATAACAACACATGCGAGTATGCAACTAACACACCACATACGTTACATCGGGCACGTTGTGCAATTACTAAAATCACTTCTTCCTTTTCATTATTTTTTTCTTTTTATGAAAAGTACACACAGTTTCCTTGTTAAATCTTCTTAAATTTGAACCAGGTTCATCTTGATAATAATAAGAGACTGCGCCATATTGTAAAGTAAGCACTACGAGTAGAGAAAGGCAAACGTTTATTTCGGTTCCTAAATACATTTGGTATAACAACACATGCGAGTATGCAGCCCACATATCACATACGTTACATGGGCCATGTTGTGTAATTACGAAAATCACTCCTTCATTTTTATTATTTTTTTCTTTTTATGAAAAGTACCACACAGTTTCCTTGTTAAATCTTAAATTTGCACCTAGTTCATCTTGATAATAAAAGACTGCGCCATATTGTCACGTAAGCACTACGAGTACATGAAGGCAGCCGTTTATATCGTTTCCTAAATACATCTGATATAACAACACATGTGAGTATGCAACGAACACACCACATAGGTTACATGGGGCACGTTGTGTAATTACGAAAATCACTCCTTCCTTTTTATTATTTTTTTTATGAAAAGTACCACACAGTTTCCTTTTTAATCTTCTTACATTTGAACCAGGTTCAACTTGATAATAATAAAAGACTGCGCCATATTGCAAAGTAAGCACTACGAGTAGAGAAAGGCAAACGTTTATTTCGGTTCCTAAATACATTTGGTATAACAACACATGCGAGTATGCAGCCCACATATCACATACGTTACATGGGGCATGTTGTGTAATTACGAAAATCACTCCTTCATTTTTATTATTTTTTTCTTTTTATGAAAAGTACCACACAGTTTCCTTGTTAAATCTTAAATTTGCACCTAGTTCATCTTGATAATAAAAGACTGCGCCATATTGTCACGTAAGCACTACGAGTACATGAAGGCAACCGTTTATATCGTTTCCTAAATACATCTGATATAACAACACATGTGAGTATGCAACGAACACACCACATAGGTTACATGGGGCACGTTGTGTAATTACTAAAATCAATTCTTCCTTTTTATTATTTTTTTATTTTTATGTAAAGCACACACAGTTTCCTTGTTAAATCTTAAATTTGCACCTGGTTCATCTTGATAATAATAAAAGACTGCTCCGTATTGTAAAGTAAGCACTACGAGTACATGAAGGCAACCGTTTATATCGTTTCCTAAATACATTTGATATAACAACACATGTGAGTATGCAACGAACACACCACATAGGTTACATGGGGCACGTTGGTAATTACTAAAATCAATTCTACCTTTTTATTATATTTTTCTTTTTATTAAAAGTACACACAGTTTCCTTGTTAAATCTTCTTAAATTTGAACCAGGTTCATCTTGATAATAGTACAAGAATGCGACATATTGTAAAGTAAGCACTACGAGTAGAGAAAGGCAAATGTTTATTTCGGTTCCTATATACATTTGGTATAACAACACATGCGAGTATGCAGCCCACATATTACATACGTTACATGGGGCACGTTGTGTAATTACTAATTACGCTCCTTCCTTTTTATTATTTTTGCTTTTTATGGTAAGTGCCATACATAGTCACATACGTTACATGGGGCACGTTGTGTAATTACGAAAATCACTTCTTCCTTTTTATTATTTTTTTCTTTTTATGAAAAGTACCACACAGTTACCTTTTTAAATCTTCTTAAATTTGAACCAGGTTCATCTTGATAATAATACAAGACTGCGCCATATTGTCACGTATTGGGTTTTGCTCAGGTATTAGAGAAAATACTTATATACGCTTGGCTTATGTTAACGAGAGGTAGATACGGAGGAATGGATCGATTAGTATTTATCGGATGTTAATTAGTTAAAAGAAATGATACACAAAACATAGTAACAGTTTAAATAAGGTTTTGTATTAATAAAGAGAAAAGCAATTGAACAAATAAAATATTAATTAAAGAGCTAACTTACATATTTAGGAATGATGATTTATTCGTAGATAAATCATCCTTCGAAGCCAGATTCTCCGATGATTCCATTTTGGATGGTTGTCGATTTGACACTACATTACTCGTTGACTAACTATTGCGAACGACCCCCACTAGGTAGGTTCCCTTAGTTTATATACGTTCCTGATGGGAACGGATATCACGTACTCCAAAATACAGGAAGCTAAAGTCACGTAGTCAGGAAATGTTAATTGCTCTGACGGAGACTGTGGTTGGGCTTACGTCTGGAATTAGTAACGTTTAGCCAAACTCAGGATACGTCTTAACCAAAGGATCAGATGATAAGAATTATATTATAATTTGAAAGAATTAGAATTTAATATTGAATAGTTTAGAAATATATAGAATTTGGAAAATATCATTAAATAACATTTCGTGACATATGCCCCGGTTGGAAAAAAGCATTGTCCCTAATGCTTAGCCAATAGCATACTAAGAACTGAATAATCTATGGAATCATCGAAGTTGATCAATGTGACCTTAAGTCATTAATAAAGGTTAATCAACTTAAAACTAGGAATTAAAATTTGATAAGCAATATAGAATATGATTCCTAAAAAACTAAAATACACATTATTGGTACCTCAATATAAAAAGCATATTAATAATTAAAGATAAAAATGTAAACTTATAGTTCCACAGAACAACTTAAAATCTAACAAATATAAAAATTCAAATATAGAAATTCAAATACAAAAATTCCTCAGAAAAGTACAGCTTCACTAAACACTGATAAAATTATGAACAATAAACATATACATATTAGATACCACCATGAGAATGTATGTGAGCACATCACCTATTATTTACCTAAGACATAATAAGACCAAATAAAAATAAGACAAAGTAATTAAAAATAGGTCTCAACTTAATTTAAAATGTTCAAATGTCACAATATCTTACTTATTACCACCTACCATACATTATACTTTATGTAAAAGCCTATAATTCCTATAGAGTACATTCGGTACTGGTTAAATCCTAAAAATAATAATCCTTAAAATTAATGCAAATGTGCATCTGATATTACCCTGAAATATCCCTAACCTAAAGTACATAATAAAATCAAGCTAACTGAAAATAAAATACATAAAGCGTAGCAATACAATAAATATAATAGCAATCAGGTTATTCATTAGTGATAACCGTTATCTGCTTCCGGCATAAAAAATTGCATATAATTAACATTGTGTTTTAAAACTTATAGCAGGTAAGTGTCACTGCTAGGTGTGAACATTCATTGGGCTGTCTTTTGTTCACAAATATAACTGTTTATTGATCATTCATTGATCATTTCACGTATACAACGGTTCATTTCACAAATGTTTAAAAAATAAGCATTGGGCACATACTGACACATAAATTTAGCACTATTTCATTACACTTGTATGCGAACTATCGAGGAGTTGTAGATGTAGAGGGCGACAATTGGCTCATAGGAATATAGGTTGAAGTTTGATTTGAAGTTATTAGATTAGCGTAGTTCAGTTTCGTGGCTGCTAGCTGCAGCTGAGGGTTAGTTCCATAAATCATACGAACTCTTTCCGTTGGATCTCTAGGAAGGTCATAAACTTGATGTCTTATTGCATTCGGTTCTAAATAACCGGTATCCGTAGTCGAAAATGAATTATCAGAAGCAGGTGTTGGAGGTAATTCTCTATTAATCATACTTGTTGGCCTTGAAGGTCTTCTTGGAGACGATTGTCGGAATACATCATGGATAGGGATGTATTGGGTAAATTGTTTTTGAATATTTAGGTAGAAATAAATCATTGATGCCACCACCAGGATAATTAAGAGAAAGTTTACAGAAATAAGGTAATATGGTAAGGAATGGTTAGAGGACATGGAATTGCTTAACCAATTGTAGTTTAGGCAAGCATCGAGATTCTTAAACTTTGGGTATGGAATTCCCCATTTAGGAATTGATAAATCTTCATACTTCGTCCATGCGGCTGGGATGATTTGAAAGGCGTTGATTGTTCCATCATCGTCTCGACAACGTCGAAATGGATAAATATCTTTATTAGTACCATCGGTAATATTACATTTACATGTAACCTTTTATTTTTCAAAGGATCAAAATGAGTTAAACAGGTGCAGTTAGTAATTTTGATTTTAAAATCTCAAAAGCAGAATTTTAAATTTCTCCAACTAAAATAGAATCTTTCATGGTTAATTCATACAATAGTCGAGCTATTGTAGAAAAGCTTTGAATAAATTTACGATAATAATTAGCAAGTTCTAAAAAACTTTGTACCTTTTTAACGGTATTAGGGATTGGAAAATTTGTATAACCCATGGTTGCTGTAGATTCAGCAAAAATATCGTAATATTCATTAAGAAGTTGCAATAATTCTTCTTGTTGTTGCTGGGTTAATTGTAAATTAATATCGTGACAGATCGTATTGTTAGCAACAGGTTCGTTTGCAGAAATACAAAATGAATCAATTGTAGGAGACCAAATTATTTTAGAAAAATGTCCAACAGAGGTCCCTGAAAGTAATTTAACTGGTAACTCCGTTAAAGGGGTTAAAATTACAACTAATTTATTTTTTTTTAGAAAATATGGATATATTCCAATAATAATGGATTTCTTTAAAAGATAATCTTCTTTGGGATAAAAAATAAAAAACGTTCAAAATCAAAAAGAATTTTTTATTCCTAAATGCGATGGAATAAGTACTTCCACTAGAAGTGATAAGTGATGTATAGTTACATCATATTCTAAAGAAATTTTAAAATGATTTACATTATTCTCTTCGTTAATTAGATTTTCATTAATTAAGACGGGTGTATAGTGCAACACTTCATTAGCGATTATAAAAGATGTTGAAAATTTTCATGATAAAAAAGTTTTTAATATTTGAATTGTAAAAATCCATAAGTACTGAAGTACGTTGTAAAAATTTTATACCCAAAATTAAATCTGTTGGCAAATTGTTAATCACTAGTGCATTGATAATAAAAAATTAACTTAGCGACTGTTATCGTCAAAGTTGTGTGTCCTAAAATAATTATCTTGTGGTTTCCGGTTGTTTGCAAAGTAATTAGTTGGTCTAATGTTTCAACTGATTTAGCATGTTTTCTTGAAACAATGTTATAGTAACTACCGGTATCTATGATAACGTTAATAATTAATTGATTTAATTTGCATTCAATGGATAAAACTTTTTAAAATTAGAAGTGTGCCTAGATTCTTTAACAATAGGGCTAGTAACTAAGAACGATGCTGATTATGTCGTCGTCGTAAAAAATTTGGGGAATTACTGCGAAATGACCGAACTGGATTCGGTCCTGGTGAATTTTCACGAGAAAAGGAAACGCGTTTGTTTGAATTTACATTATTTCGCGATGCGTTTCTTCCAAAGCTATTATTATTGGTGAAAACCACCAAATTGTAAAGAAAAATCATTGTTAATGTTCTCCCAGGTTTTATCTTTGTTTCTGGGGCCCGCCTTAAAAATGGTTGAACCAAATAGAAGCTGATCCGTCTAAATAATTACCAAAATGACGGATTCTATCATCAATATCACTCCAATTATTACATAACGAGCAACGTTCGTAAGAAATAAGAAATTGAACACAATTACCGGATGCGGGGTTAAAAACGAGTAGGTGTTACGAATTTAGGATATAATGCATCCGGGGCCGTCGCGATAGCCGTTTGTAGTGTCATTTGTGATAAGGTTGTGTTCTGATTAGTTGCTATTATTGGAAATGGTGATTTCGAAATCGGCTGCGGAGTATTGGATAGTTGCGAAGTTTCTGGGACCGTTATAAAAACGTCGTTTAGATCGGGGCTTAGTAGATCTTGGTTAGAAAGGAAGATGAGGTAGCTAATGGTTCTTTAGTTGGGGTAAATTTAAAAAATGGTCCCTTTTGAATTAATTTAAAATCGTCAGCCGTATTATTAGTAAAAACAATTTTGGATTGCGGTTCATCACGGGAAAGTGATGTTCTGGGTGAAAAGTTTCTTCGTACGATAATCTTTCAGGATCGAGATTTACGGGTATTGTAGAAATTGTACTTTCATCAACATTAAAAGCTTGTTGCCGCGTATAATAAGGATGAACCGGTGTAGAATTATGTTTTGTTTTAGGTGGTCCTGGCATTACCACAAAAAATGCCAAAAATATTTAAAATACCCTGTCATAAAAATGGAATCATATCACAAAAAAAAAATTAGCAATGATGCGTAAAAAAGATTAAAGGAGAAATATTACTCATATATAAACTGTAATTACCACGTTACTAACAAAAGTTAAAATTATTTTAATAAAATTCTTAAGAAAAATGCATGAAATTTAAGATAATACGCAAATATTGAAAAATTTACATAAAAAATAATTAAGTAGATCCATGCAGTAGGTACACAAAATTAATTGCAATTGTTGTCTTGTGTTTGAAATTAATTAAATCAGATTATCAAAGTGAGAAGAATTAAAAGATATACAAGTCATTGTGAAAAATAAATTTTCACAGTATAAAGATATATTTAAAAAATACATTTATGAAAATATTCGAAATTAATTCATGCACAAAAAGAAACACAATTAAATAAAAACAATTATATAAAAAGGTTTTATAGATTTCCCATAAAAGGAATCGTAAGGAGCGAGAAAATATTGGTAAAATAAGAAAAAATCTTGATTAAAGTTAATAGTTTATTGCCACTTGCAATCGCGGTAAAAACGAAACCGGCTTGGCGCCTCGCGGATCCTTGAAGCAACGGGGAATTGTCAGCCGTGAGCCCGCTAAAACGGCGGAGTATTTATGCTGCGGAACAAACGTACGACGCCTGCAAATCACTAGCTAGCGGCGCGGTGATTTTTGATAATCATAATTAATGCACGGATCATTATTATTGAGAGGCTTCGGAATAAAAGCACGGCGCCTGCATCATAAGTCACGTATCGGGTTTTGCTCAGGTATTAGAGAAAATACTTATATACGCTTGGCTTATGTTAACGAGAGGTAGATACGGAGGAATGGATCGATTAGTATTTATCGGATGTTAATTAGTTAAAAGAAATGATACACAAAACATAGTAACAGTTTAAATAAGGTTTTGTATTAATAAAGAGAAAAGCAATTGAACAAATAAAATATTAATTAAAGAGCTAACTTACATATTTAGGAATGATGATTTATTCGTAGATAAATCATCCTTCGAAGCCAGATTCTCCGATGATTCCATTTTGGGTGGTTGTCGATTTGACACTACATTACTCGTTGACTAACTATTGCGAACGACCCCCACTAGGGAGGTTCCCTTAGTTTATATACGTTCCTGATGGGAACGGATATCACGTACTCCAAAATACAGGAAGCTAAAGTCACGTAGTCAGGAAATGTTAATTGCTCTGACGGAGACTGTGGTTGGGCTTACGTCTGGAATTAGTAACGTTTAGCCAAACTCAGGATACGTCTTAACCAAAGGATCAGATGATAAGAATTATATTATAATTTGAAAAATTAGAATTTAATATTGAATAATTTAGAAATATATAGAATTTGGAAAATATCATTAAATAACATTTCGTGACAATATTGCAAAGTAAGCACTACGCGTAGAGAAAGGCAAACATTTATTTCGGTTCCTAAATACATTTGTTATAACAACACAAGCGAGTATGCAGCCCACATATCACATACGTAACATGGGGTACGTTGTGTAATTACGAAAATCACTCCTTCCTTTTTATTATTTTTTTATTTTTATGAAAAGTACCACACAGTTTCCTTGTTAAATCTTAAAATTGCACCTAGTTCATCTTGATAATAATAAAAGACTGCGCCATATTGTTAGGTAAGCACTACTAGTACAAAAAGGCAACCGTATATTTCGAGTCCTAAATACATTTGGTATAACAACACATGCGAGTAAGCAACCCACGTATCACACACGTTACATGGGGCACGTTGTGTAATTACGAAAATCACTTTTTCCATTTTATTATTTTTTTCTTTTTATGAAAAGTACACACAGTTTCCTTGTTAAATCTTAAATTTGCACTTGCTTCATCTTTCATCACTCCTTCCTTTTTATTATTTTTTTATTTTTATGAAAAGTACACACAGTTTCCTTGTTAAATCTTAAATTTGCACCTGATTCATCTTGATAATAATAAAAGACTGCGCCTTATTGTAAAGTAAGCACTAAGAATACAGGAAGGCAACCGTTTATTTCTTTTCCTAAATGCATTTGATATAACAACACATGTGAGTATGCAACCAACACACCACATAGGTTACATGGGGCACGTTGTGTAATTACTAAAATCAATTCTTCCTTTTTTTTATATTTTTGTTTTTATGAAAAGTACACACAGTTTCCTAGTTAAATCTTCTTAAATTTGAAGCAGGTTCATCTTGATAATAGTAAAAGAATGCGCCATATTGTAAAGTAAGCACTACGAGTACAGGAAGGCAACCGTTTGTTTCGGTTCCTAAATACATTTGATATAACAACACATGCGAGTATGCAACCAACACACCACATACGTTACATGGGGCACGTTGTGTAATTACTAATAACGCTCGTTGGTTTTAGTTATTTTTGCTTTTTATGTTGTGCCACACAGAGTCCTTTTTAAATCTTCCTAAATTTGAACCAGTTTCATCTTGATAGTAATCAAAGACTGCGCCATATTGTAAGGTAAGCACTTTGAGTACTGGAAAGCAACCATTTATTTCGGTTCCTAAATACAAATACATTTGGTATAACGACACATGCGATTATGCAACCCAGATATCACACACGTTACATGGGGCACGTTGTGTAATTACTAAAATTACTTCATCCTTTTAATTATTTGTTTCTTTTTATGAAAAGTACCACACAGTTACAGTACGAGTACAGGAAGGCAACCGTTTGTTTCGGTTCCTAAATACATTTAATATAACAACACATCCGAGTATGCAACCAACACACCACATACGTTACATAGGGCACGTTGTGTAATTACGAAAATCACTTCTTCTTTTTTATTATTTTTCTCTATTTACGAAAAGTACCACACAGTTTCCTTGTTAAATCTTCTTAAATTTGAACCAGGTTCATATTGATAATAATAAAAGAATGCGCCATATTGTAAAGTAAGCACTACGAGTACAGGAGGGCAACCGTTTATTTCGGTTCCAACATACATTTGGTATAACAACACATGCGAGTAAGCAACCCACGTATCACACACGTTACATGGGGCACGTTGTGTAATTACGAAAATCACTTCTTCCATTTTATTATTTTTTTCTTTTTATGAAAAGTACACACAGTTTCCTTGTTAAATCTTAAATTTGCACTTGCTACATCTTGATAATAATAAAAGACTGCGCCTTATTGTAAAGTAAGCACTACGAGTACAGGAAGGCGACCGTTTATTTCGGTTCCTAAATACATTTGGTATAACAACACATGCGAGTATGAAAACCACATATCACATACGTTACATGGGTCACGTTGTGTAATTACTAAAATCACTTAATCCTTTTTATTATTTTTTTCTTTTTATGAAAAGTACCACACAGTTTCCTTGTTAAATCTTAAATTTACACTAGGTTCATCTTGATAATAGTAAAAGTCTGTGCCGTATTGTAAAGTAAGCACTACGTGTACAGGAAGGCAACCGCTTATTTCGGTTCCTAAATACATTTGGTATAACAACACATGCGAGTATGCAACCCACATATCACATACGTTACATGGGGCACGTAGTGTAATTAATAAAATCACCTGTTCCTTTTTATTATTTTTTCTTTTTATGAAAAGTACCACACAGTTTCCTTGTTAAATGTTTCTTAAATTTGCACCAGGTTCATCTTGATAATAATAAAAGACTGCGCCATATTGTAAATTAAGCACTACGAGTACAGGAAGGCAACCGTTTGTTTCGGTTCCTAAATACATTTGATATAACAACACATCCGAGTATGCAACCAACACACCACATACGTTACATAGGGCACGTAGTGTAATTACTAAAATCACCTCTTCCTTTTTATTATTTTTCTCTATTTATGAAAAGTACCACACAGTTTCCTTGTTAAATCTTCTTAAATTTGAACCAGGTTCATCTTGATAATAATAAAAGAATGCGCCATATTGTAAAGTAAGCACTACGAGTACAGGAGGGCAACCGTTTATTTCGGTTCCAACATACATTTGGTATAACAACACATGCGAGTAAGCAACCCACGTATCACACACGTTACATGGGGCACGTTGTGTAATTACGAAAATCACTTCTTCCATTTTATTATTTTTTTCTTTTTATGAAAAGTACACACAGTTTCCTTGTTAAATCTTAAATTTGCACTTGCTACATCTTGATAATAATAAAAGACTGCGCCTTATTGTAAAGTAAGCACTACGAGTACAGGAAGGCGACCGTTTATTTCGGTTCCTAAATACATTTGGTATAACAACACATGCGAGTATGAAAACCACATATCACATACGTTACATGGGTCACGTTGTGTAATTACTAAAATCACTTAATCCTTTTTATTATTTTTTTCTTTTTATGAAAAGTACCACACAGTTTCCTTGTTAAATCTTAAATTTACACTAGGTTCATCTTGATAATAGTAAAAGTCTGTGCCGTATTGTAAAGTAAGCACTACGTGTACAGGAAGGCAACCGCTTATTTCGGTTCCTAAATACATTTGGTATAACAACACATGCGAGTATGCAACCCACATATCACATACGTTACATGGGGCACGTAGTGTAATTACTAAAATCACCTGTTCCTTTTTATTATTTTTTCTTTTTATGAAAAGTACCACACAGTTTCCTTGTTAAATGTTTCTTAAATTTGCACCAGGTTCATCTTGATAATAATAAAAGACTGCGCCATATTGTAAATTAAGCACTACGAGTACAGGAAGGCAACCGTTTGTTTCGGTTCCTAAATACATTTGATATAACAACACATCCGAGTATGCAACCAACACACCACATACGTTACATAGGGCACGTAGTGTAATTACTAAAATCACCTCTTCCTTTTTATTATTTTTCTCTATTTATGAAAAGTACCACACAGTTTCCTTGTTAAATCTTCTTAAATTTGAACCAGGTTCATCTTGATAATAATAAAAGAATGCGCCATATTGTAAAGTAAGCACTACGAGTACAGGAGGGCAACCGTTTATTTCGGTTCCAACATACATTTGGTATAACAACACATGCGAGTAAGCAACCCACGTATCACACACGTTACATGGGGCACGTTGTGTAATTACGAAAATCACTTCTTCCATTTTATTATTTTTTTCTTTTTATGAAAAGTACACACAGTTTCCTTGTTAAATCTTAAATTTGCACTTGCTACATCTTGATAATAATAAAAGACTGCGCCTTATTGTAAAGTAAGCACTACGAGTACAGGAAGGCGACCGTTTATTTCGGTTCCTAAATACATTTGGTATAACAACACATGCGAGTATGAAAACCACATATCACATACGTTACATGGGTCACGTTGTGTAATTACTAAAATCACTTAATCCTTTTTATTATTTTTTTCTTTTTATGAAAAGTACCACACAGTTTCCTTGTTAAATCTTAAATTTACACTAGGTTCATCTTGATAATAGTAAAAGTCTGTGCCATATTGTAAAGTAAGCACTACGTGTACAGGAAGGCAACCGCTTATTTCGGTTGCTAAATACATTTGGTATAATAACACATGCGAGTATGCAACCCACATATCACATACGTTACATGGAGCACGTAGTGTAATTACTAAAATCACCTCTTCCTTTTTATTATTTTTTCTTTTTATGAAAAGTACCACACAGTTTCCTTGTTAAATGTTTCTTAAATTTGCACCAGGTTCATCTTGATAATAATAAAAGACTGCGCCATATTGTAAAGTAAGCACTACGAGTACAGGAAGGCAACCGTTTATTTCGGTTCCTAAATACATTTGGTATAACAACACATGCGATTATGCAACCCACATATCACATACGTTACATGGGGCACGTTGTGTAATTACTAAAATCACTTCATCCTTTTTATTATTTTTCTCTTTTTATGAAAAGTACCACACAGTTTCCTTGTTAAATGTTTCTTAAATTTGTACCAGGTTCATCTTGATAATAATAAAGGACAGCGCCATATTGTAAAGTAAGCACTACAAGTACAGGAAGGCAACCGTTTACTTCGGTTCCTAAATACATTTGGCATAACAATACATGCGAGTATGCAACCCACATATCACATACGTTACATGGGGCACGTTGTGTAATTACGAAAATCACTCCTTCCATTTTATTATTTTTTTCTTTTTATGAAAAGTACCACACAGTTTCCTTGTTAAATCTTAAATTTGCACATAGTTCATCTTGATAATAATAAAAGACTGCGCCATATTGTAAGGTAAGCACTACGAGTACAGAAAGGCAACCGTTTATTTCGGGTTCTAAACACATTTGGTATAACAACACATTAGAGTATGCAACCCACATATCACATACGTTACATGGGGCACGTTGTGTAATTACGAAAATCACTTCTTCCTTTTTATTATTTTTTTATTTTTATGAAAAGTACACACAGTTTCCCTGTTAAATCTTAAATTTGCACCTGATTCATCTTGATAATAATAAAAGACTGCGCCATATTGTAAAGTAAGCACTACGAGTACAGGAAGGCAACCGTTTATTTCGTTTCCTAAATACATTTGATATAACAACACATGCGAGTGTGCAACCAACACACCACATAGGTTACATGGGGCACGTTGTGCAAATACTAAAATCACTTCTTCTTTTTATTATTTTTTACTTTTTATGTAAAGTACACACAGTTTCCTTGTTAAATCTTCTTAAATTTGAACCAGGTTCATCTTGATATTAATAAAAGACTGCGCCATATTGTAAGGTAAGCACTTTGAGTACTGGAAGGCAACCGTTTATTTCGGTTCCTAATTACATTTGGTATAACAACACATTCGATTATGCAACCCAGATATCAAACACGTTACATGGAGCACGTTGTGTAATTACTAAAATTACTTCATCCTTTTTATTATTTGTTTCTTTTTATGAAAGGTACCACACAGTATCCGAGTTAAATCTTTCTTAAATTTGCACCAGGTTCAACTTGATGATAAGAAAATACTGCGCCATATTGTAAAGTAAGCACTACAAGTACAGGAAGGCAACCGTTTGTTTCGGTTCCTAAATACATTTGATATAACAACACATGCGAGTTTGCAACCAACAGACCATATACGTTACATGGGGCACGTTGTGAAACTACTAAAATCACTTCTTCCTTTTTATTATTTTTTTATTTTTATGAAAAGTACACACAGTTTCCCTGTTAAATCTTTAATTTGCACCTGATTCATCTTGATAATAGTAAAAGTCTGTGCCGTATTGTAAATTAAGCACTACGTGTACAGGAAGGCAACCGCTTATTTCGGTTCCTAAATACATTTGGTATAACAACACATGCGAGTATGCAACCCACATATCACATACGTTACATGGGGCACGTAGTGTAATTACTAAAATCACCTCTTCCTTTTTATTATTTTTTCTTTTTATGAAAAGTACCACACAGTTTCCTTGTTAAATGTTTCTTAAATTTGCACCAGGTTCATCTTGATAATAATAAAAGACTGCGCCATATTGTAAAGTAAGCACTACGAGTACAGGAAGGCAACCGTTTGTTTCGGTTCCTAAATACATTTGATATAACAACACATCCGAGTATGCAACCAACACACCACATACGTTACATAGGGCACGTAGTGTAATTACTAAAATCACCTCTTCCTTTTTATTATTTTTCTCTATTTATGAAAAGTACCACACAGTTTCCTTGTTAAATCTTCTTAAATTTGAACCAGGTTCATCTTGATAATAATAAAAGAATGCGCCATATTGTAAAGTAAGCACTACGAGTACAGGAGGGCAACCGTTTATTTCGGTTCCAACATACATTTGGTATAACAACACATGCGAGTAAGCAACCCACGTATCACACACGTTACATGGGGCACGTTGTGTAATTACGAAAATCACTTCTTCCATTTTATTATTTTTTTCTTTTTATGAAAAGTACACACAGTTTCCTTGTTAAATCTTAAATTTGCACTTGCTACATCTTGATAATAATAAAAGACTGCGCCTTATTGTAAAGTAAGCACTACGAGTACAGGAAGGCGACCGTTTATTTCGGTTCCTAAATACATTTGGTATAACAACACATGCGAGTATGAAAACCACATATCACATACGTTACATGGGTCACGTTGTGTAATTACTAAAATCACTTAATCCTTTTTATTATTTTTTTCTTTTTATGAAAAGTACCACACAGTTTCCTTGTTAAATCTTAAATTTACACTAGGTTCATCTTGATAATAGTAAAAGTCTGTGCCATATTGTAAAGTAAGCACTACGTGTACAGGAAGGCAACCGCTTATTTCGGTTGCTAAATACATTTGGTATAATAACACATGCGAGTATGCAACCCACATATCACATACGTTACATGGAGCACGTAGTGTAATTATTAAAATCACCTCTTCCTTTTTATTATTTTTTCTTTTTATGAAAAGTACCACACAGTTTCCTTGTTAAATGTTTCTTAAATTTGCACCAGGTTCATCTTGATAATAATAAAAGACTGCGCCATATTGTAAAGTAAGCACTACGAGTACAGGAAGGCAACCGTTTATTTCGGTTCCTAAATACATTTGGTATAACAACACATGCGATTATGCAACCCACATATCACATACGTTACATGGGGCACGTTGTGTAATTACTAAAATCACTTCATCCTTTTTATTATTTTTCTCTTTTTATGAAAAGTACCACACAGTTTCCTTGTTAAATGTTTCTTAAATTTGTACCAGGTTCATCTTGATAATAATAAAGGACAGCGCCATATTGTAAAGTAAGCACTACAAGTACAGGAAGGCAACCGTTTACTTCGGTTCCTAAATACATTTGGCATAACAATACATGCGAGTATGCAACCCACATATCACATACGTTACATGGGGCACGTTGTGTAATTACGAAAATCACTCCTTCCATTTTATTATTTTTTTCTTTTTATGAAAAGTACCACACAGTTTCCTTGTTAAATCTTAAATTTGCACATAGTTCATCTTGATAATAATAAAAGACTGCGCCATATTGTAAGGTAAGCACTACGAGTACAGAAAGGCAACCGTTTATTTCGGGTTCTAAACACATTTGGTATAACAACACATTAGAGTATGCAACCCACATATCACATACGTTACATGGGGCACGTTGTGTAATTACGAAAATCACTTCTTCCTTTTTATTATTTTTTTATTTTTATGAAAAGTACACACAGTTTCCCTGTTAAATCTTAAATTTGCACCTGATTCATCTTGATAATAATAAAAGACTGCGCCATATTGTAAAGTAAGCACTACGAGTACAGGAAGGCAACCGTTTATTTCGTTTCCTAAATACATTTGATATAACAACACATGCGAGTGTGCAACCAACACACCACATAGGTTACATGGGGCACGTTGTGCAAATACTAAAATCACTTCTTCTTTTTATTATTTTTTACTTTTTATGTAAAGTACACACAGTTTCCTTGTTAAATCTTCTTAAATTTGAACCAGGTTCATCTTGATATTAATAAAAGACTGCGCCATATTGTAAGGTAAGCACTTTGAGTACTGGAAGGCAACCGTTTATTTCGGTTCCTAATTACATTTGGTATAACAACACATTCGATTATGCAACCCAGATATCAAACACGTTACATGGAGCACGTTGTGTAATTACTAAAATTACTTCATCCTTTTTATTATTTGTTTCTTTTTATGAAAGGTACCACACAGTATCCGAGTTAAATCTTTCTTAAATTTGCACCAGGTTCAACTTGATGATAAGAAAATACTGCGCCATATTGTAAAGTAAGCACTACAAGTACAGGAAGGCAACCGTTTGTTTCGGTTCCTAAATACATTTGATATAACAACACATGCGAGTTTGCAACCAACAGACCATATACGTTACATGGGGCACGTTGTGAAACTACTAAAATCACTTCTTCCTTTTTATTATTTTTTTATTTTTATGAAAAGTACACACAGTTTCCCTGTTAAATCTTTAATTTGCACCTGATTCATCTTGATAATAGTAAAAGTCTGTGCCGTATTGTAAATTAAGCACTACGTGTACAGGAAGGCAACCGCTTATTTCGGTTCCTAAATACATTTGGTATAACAACACATGCGAGTATGCAACCCACATATCACATACGTTACATGGGGCACGTAGTGTAATTACTAAAATCACCTCTTCCTTTTTATTATTTTTTCTTTTTATGAAAAGTACCACACAGTTTCCTTGTTAAATGTTTCTTAAATTTGCACCAGGTTCATCTTGATAATAATAAAAGACTGCGCCATATTGTAAAGTAAGCACTACGAGTACAGGAAGGCAACCGTTTGTTTCGGTTCCTAAATACATTTGATATAACAACACATCCGAGTATGCAACCAACACACCACATACGTTACATAGGGCACGTAGTGTAATTACTAAAATCACCTCTTCCTTTTTATTATTTTTCTCTATTTATGAAAAGTACCACACAGTTTCCTTGTTAAATCTTCTTAAATTTGAACCAGGTTCATCTTGATAATAATAAAAGAATGCGCCATATTGTAAAGTAAGCACTACGAGTACAGGAGGGCAACCGTTTATTTCGGTTCCAACATACATTTGGTATAACAACACATGCGAGTAAGCAACCCACGTATCACACACGTTACATGGGGCACGTTGTGTAATTACGAAAATCACTTCTTCCATTTTATTATTTTTTTCTTTTTATGAAAAGTACACACAGTTTCCTTGTTAAATCTTAAATTTGCACTTGCTACATCTTGATAATAATAAAAGACTGCGCCTTATTGTAAAGTAAGCACTACGAGTACAGGAAGGCGACCGTTTATTTCGGTTCCTAAATACATTTGGTATAACAACACATGCGAGTATGAAAACCACATATCACATACGTTACATGGGTCACGTTGTGTAATTACTAAAATCACTTAATCCTTTTTATTATTTTTTTCTTTTTATGAAAAGTACCACACAGTTTCCTTGTTAAATCTTAAATTTACACTAGGTTCATCTTGATAATAGTAAAAGTCTGTGCCATATTGTAAAGTAAGCACTACGTGTACAGGAAGGCAACCGCTTATTTCGGTTGCTAAATACATTTGGTATAATAACACATGCGAGTATGCAACCCACATATCACATACGTTACATGGAGCACGTAGTGTAATTACTAAAATCTCCTCTTCCTTTTTATTATTTTTTCTTTTTATGAAAAGTACCAGACAGTTTCCTTGTTAAATGTTTCTTAAATTTGCACCAGGTTCATCTTGATAATAATAAAAGACTGCGCCATATTGTAAAGTAAGCACTACGAGTACAGGAAGGCAACCGTTTATTTCGGTTCCTAAATACATTTGGTATAACAACACATGCGATTATGCAACCCACATATCACATACGTTACATGGGGCACGTTGTGTAATTACTAAAATCACTTCATCCTTTTTATTATTTTTCTCTTTTTATGAAAAGTACCACACAGTTTCCTTGTTAAATGTTTCTTAAATTTGTACCAGGTTCATCTTGATAATAATAAAGGACAGCGCCATATTGTAAAGTAAGCACTACGAGTACAGGAAGGCAACCGTTTACTTCGGTTCCTAAATACATTTGGCATAACAATACATGCGAGTATGCAACCCACATATCACATACGTTACATGGGGCACGTTGTGTAATTACGAAAATCACTCCTTCCATTTTATTATTTTTTTCTTTTTATGAAAAGTACCACACAGTTTCCTTGTTAAATCTTAAATTTGCACATAGTTCATCTTGATAATAATAAAAGACTGCGCCATATTGTAAGGTAAGCACTACGAGTACAGAAAGGCAACCGTTTATTTCGGGTTCTAAACACATTTGGTATAACAACACATTAGAGTATGCAACCCACATATCACATACGTTACATGGGGCACGTTGTGTAATTACGAAAATCACTTCTTCCTTTTTATTATTTTTTTATTTTTATGAAAAGTACACACAGTTTCCCTGTTAAATCTTAAATTTGCACCTGATTCATCTTGATAATAATAAAAGACTGCGCCATATTGTAAAGTAAGCACTACGAGTACAGGAAGGCAACCGTTTATTTCGTTTCCTAAATACATTTGATATAACAACACATGCGAGTGTGCAACCAACACACCACATAGGTTACATGGGGCACGTTGTGCAAATACTAAAATCACTTCTTCTTTTTATTATTTTTTACTTTTTATGTAAAGTACACACAGTTTCCTTGTTAAATCTTCTTAAATTTGAACCAGGTTCATCTTGATATTAATAAAAGACTGCGCCATATTGTAAGGTAAGCACTTTGAGTACTGGAAGGCAACCGTTTATTTCGGTTCCTAATTACATTTGGTATAACAACACATTCGATTATGCAACCCAGATATCAAACACGTTACATGGAGCACGTTGTGTAATTACTAAAATTACTTCATCCTTTTTATTATTTGTTTCTTTTTATGAAAGGTACCACACAGTATCCGAGTTAAATCTTTCTTAAATTTGCACCAGGTTCAACTTGATGATAAGAAAATACTGCGCCATATTGTAAAGTAAGCACTACAAGTACAGGAAGGCAACCGTTTGTTTCGGTTCCTAATAACATTTGATATAACAACACATGCGAGTTTGCAACCAACAGACCATATACGTTACATGGGGCACGTTGTGAAACTACTAAAATCACTTCTTCCTTTTTATTATTTTTTTATTTTTATGAAAAGTACACACAGTTTCCCTGTTAAATCTTTAATTTGCACCTGATTCATCTTGATAATAGTAAAAGTCTGTGCCGTATTGTAAAGTAAGCACTACGTGTACAGGAAGGCAACCGCTTATTTCGGTTCCTAAATACATTTGGTATAACAACACATGCGAGTATGCAACCCACATATCACATACGTTACATGGGGCACGTAGTGTAATTACTAAAATCACCTCTTCCTTTTTATTATTTTTTCTTTTTATGAAAAGTACCACACAGTTTCCTTGTTAAATGTTTCTTAAATTTGCACCAGGTTCGTCTTGATAATAATAAAAGACTGCGCCATATTGTAAAGTAAGCACTACGAGTACAGGAAGGCAACCGTTTGTTTCGGTTCCTAAATACATTTGATATTACAACACATCCGAGTATGCAACCAACACACCACATACGTTACATAGGGCACGTTGTGTAATTACGAAAATCACTTCTTCTTTTTTATTATTTTTCTCTATTTACGAAAAGTACCACACAGTTTCCTTGTTAAATCTTCTTAAATTTGAACCAGGTTCATCTTGATAATAATAAAAGAATGCGCCATATTGTAAAGTAAGCACTACGAGTACAGGAGGGCAACCGTTTATTTCGGTTCCAACATACATTTGGTATAACAACACATGCGAGTAAGCAACCCACGTATCACACACGTTACATGGGGCACGTTGTGTAATTACGAAAATCACTTCTTCCATTTTATTATTTTTTTCTTTTTATGAAAAGTACACACAGTTTCCTTGTTAAATCTTAAATTTACACTAGGTTCATCTTGATAATAGTAAAAGTCTGTGCCGTATTGTAAAGTAAGCACTACGTGTACAGGAAGGCAACCGCTTATTTCGGTTCCTAAATACATTTGGTATAACAACACATGCGAGTATGCAACCCACATATCACATACGTTACATGGGGCACGTAGTGTAATTACTAAAATCACCTCTTCCTTTTTATTATTTTTTCTTTTTATGAAAGGTACCACACAGTTTCCTTGTTAAATGTTTCTTAAATTTGCACCAGGTTCATCTTGATAATAATAAAAGACTGCGCCATATTGTAAAGTAAGCACTACGAGTACAGGAAGGCAACCGTTTGTTTCGGTTCCTAAATACACTTGATATAACAACACATCCGAGTATGCAACCAACACACCACATACGTTACATAGGGCACGTTGTGTAATTACGAAAATCACTTCTTCTTTTTTATTATTTTTCTCCATTTATGAAAAGTACCACACAGTTTCCTTGTTAAATCTTCTTAAATTTGAACCAGGTTCATCTTGATAATAATAAAAGAATGCGCCATATTGTAAAGTAAGCACTACGAGTACAGGAGGGCAACCGTTTATTTCGGTTCCAACATACATTTGGTATAACAACACATGCGAGTAAGCAACCCACGTATCACACACGTTACATGGGGCACGTTGTGTAATTACGAAAATCACTTCTTCCATTTTATTATTTTTTTCTTTTTATGAAAAGTACACACAGTTTCCTTGTTAAATCTTAAATTTGCACTTGCTACATCTTGATAATAATAAAAGACTGCGCCTTATTGTAAAGTAAGCACTACGAGTACAGGAAGGCGACCGTTTATTTCGGTTCCTAAATACATTTGGTATAACAACACATGCGAGTATGAAAACCACATATCACATACGTTACATGGGTCACGTTGTGTAATTACTAAAATCACTTAATCCTTTTTATTATTTTTTTCTTTTTATGAAAAGTACCACACAGTTTCCTTGTTAAATCTTAAATTTACACTAGGTTCATCTTGATAATAGTAAAAGTCTGTGCCATATTGTAAAGTAAGCACTACGTGTACAGGAAGGCAACCGCTTATTTTGGTTGCTAAATACATTTGGTATAATAACACATGCGAGTATGCAACCCACATATCACATACGTTACATGGGGCACGTAGTGTAATTACTAAAATCACCTCTTCCTTTTTATTATTTTTTCTTTTTATGAAAAGTACCACACAGTTTCCTTGTTAAATGTTTCTTAAATTTGCACCAGGTTCATCTTGATAATAATAAAAGACTGCGCCATACTATAAAGTAAGCACTACGAGTACAGGAAGGCAACCGTCTATTTCGGTTCCTAAATACATTTGGTATAACAACACATGCGATTATGCAACCCACATATCACATACGTTACATGGGGCACGTTGTGTAATTACTAAAATCACTTCATCCTTTTTATTATTTTTCTCTTTTTATGAAAAGTACCACACAGTTTCCTAGTTAAATGTTTCTTAAATTTGTACCAGGTTCATCTTGATAATAATAAAAGACAGCGCCATATTGTAAAGTAAGCACTACGAGTACAGGAAGGCAACAGTTTACTTCGGTTCCTAAATACATTTGGTATAACAATACATGCGAGTATGCAACCCACATATCACATACGTTACATGGGGCACGTAGTGTAATTACTAAAATCACCTCTTCCTTTTTATTATTTTTTCTTTTTATGAAAAGTACCACACAGTTTCCTTGTTAAATGTTTCTTAAATTTGCACCAGGTTCGTCTTGATAATAATAAAAGACTGCGCCATATTGTAAAGTAAGCACTACGAGTACAGGAAGGCAACCGTTTGTTTCGGTTCCTAAATACATTTGATATAACAACACATCCGGGTATGCAACCAACACACCACATACGTTACATAGGGCACGTTGTGTAATTACGAAAATCACTTCTTCTTTTTTATTATTTTTCTCTATTTACGAAAAGTACCACACAGTTTCCTTGTTAAATCTTCTTAAATTTGAACCAGGTTCATCTTGATAATAATAAAAGAATGCGCCATATTGTAAAGCAAGCACTACGAGTACAGGAGGGCAACCGTTTATTTCGGTTCCAACATACATTTGGTATAACAACACATGCGAGTAAGCAACCCACGTATCACACACGTTACATGGGGCACGTTGTGTAATTACGAAAATCACTTCTTCCATTTTATTATTTTTTTCTTTTTATGAAAAGTACACACAGTTTCCTTGTTAAATCTTAAATTTACACTAGGTTCATCTTGATAATAGTAAAAGTCTGTGCCGTATTGTAAAGTAAGCACTACGTGTACAGGAAGGCAACCGCTTATTTCGGTTCCTAAATACATTTGGTATAACAACACATGCGAGTATGCAACCCACATATCACATACGTTACATGGGGCACGTAGTGTAATTACTAAAATCACCTCTTCCTTTTTATTATTTTTTCTTTTTATGAAAAGTACCACACAGTTTCCTTGTTAAATGTTTCTTAAATTTGCACCAGGTTCATCTTGATAATAATAAAAGACTGCGCCATATTGTAAAGTAAGCACTACGAGTACAGGAAGGCAACCGTTTGTTTCGGTTCCTAAATACACTTGATATAACAACACATCCGAGTATGCAACCAACACACCACATACGTTTCATAGGGCACGTTGTGTAATTACGAAAATCACTTCTTCTTTTTTATTATTTTTCTCTATTTATGAAAAGTACCACACAGTTTCCTTGTTAAATCTTCTTAAATTTGAACCAGGTTCATCTTGATAATAATAAAAGAATGCGCCATATTGTAAAGTAAGCACTACGAGTACAGGAGGGCAACCGTTTATTTCGGTTCCAACATACATTTGGTATAACAACACATGCGAGTAAGCAACCCACGTATCACACACGTTACATGGGGCACGTTGTGTAATTACGAAAATCACTTCTTCCATTTTATTATTTTTTTCTTTTTATGAAAAGTACACACAGTTTCCTTGTTAAATCTTAAATTTGCACTTGCTACATCTTGATAATAATAAAAGACTGCGCCTTATTGTAAAGTAAGCACTACGAGTACAGGAAGGCGACCGTTTATTTCGGTTCCTAAATACATTTGGTATAACAACACATGCGAGTATGAAAACCACATATCACATACGTTACATGGGTCACGTTGTGTAATTACTAAAATCACTTAATCCTTTTTATTATTTTTTTCTTTTTATGAAAAGTACCACACAGTTTCCTTGTTAAATCTTAAATTTACACTAAGTTCATCTTGATAATAGTAAAAGTCTGTGCCATATTGTAAAGTAAGCACTACGTGTACAGGAAGGCAACCGCTTATTTTGGTTGCTAAATACATTTGGTATAATAACACATGCGAGTATGCAACCCACATATCACATACGTTACATGGGGCACGTAGTGTAATTACTAAAATCACCTCTTCCTTTTTATTATTTTTTCTTTTTATGAAAAGTACCACACAGTTTCCTTGTTAAATGTTTCTTAAATTTGCACCAGGTTCATCTTGATAATAATAAAAGACTGCGCCATACTATAAAGTAAGCACTACGAGTACAGGAAGGCAACAGTTTATTTCGGTTCCTAAATACATTTGGTATAACAACACATGCGATTATGCAACCCACATATCACATACGTTACATGGGGCACGTTGTGTAATTACTAAAATCACTTCATCCTTTTTATTATTTTTCTCTTTTTATGAAAAGTACCACACAGTTTCCTAGTTAAATGTTTCTTAAATTTGCACCAGGTTCATCTTGATAATAATAAAAGACAGCGCCATATTGTAAAGTAAGCACTACGAGTACAGGAAGGCAACCGTTTACTTCGGTTCCTAAATACATTTGGTATAACAATACATGCGAGTATGCAACCCACATATCACATACGTTACATGGGGCACGTTGTGTAATTACGAAAATCACTCCTTCCATTTTATTATTTTTTTCTTTTTATGAAAAGTACCACACAGTTTCCTTGTTAAATCTTAAATTTGCACATAGTTCATCTTGATAATAATAAAAGACTGCGCCATATTGTAAGGTAAGCACTACGAGTACAGAAAGGCAACCGTTTATTTCGGGTCCTAAACACATTTGGTATAACAACACATTAGAGTATGCAACCCACATATCACATACGTTACATCGGGCACGTTGTGTAATTACGAGAATCACTTCTTCCTTTTTATTATTTTTTATCTTTTTATGAAAAGTACACACAGTTTCCCTGTTATATCTTAAATTTGCACCTGGATCATCTTAATAATAATAAAAGACTGCGCCTTATTGTAAAGTAAGCACTACGAGTACAAGAAGGCAACCGTTTATTTCGGTTCCTAAATACATTTGATATAACAACATATGAGAGTATGCAACCCACACACCACATACGTTACATGGGGCACGTTGTGTAATTTCTAAAATCACTTCTTCCTTTTTATTATATTTTTCTTTTTATGAAAAGTACACACAGTTTCCTTGATAAATCTTCTTAAATTTGAACCAGGTTCATCTTGATATTAATAAAAGACTGAGCCATATTGTAAGGTAAGCACTTGGAGTACTGGAAGGCAACCGTTTATTTCGGTTCCTAAATACATTTGGTATAACAACACATTCGATTATGCAACCCAGATATCAAACACGTTACATGGAGCACGTTGTGTAATTACTAAAATTACTTCATCCTTTTTATTATTTGTTTCTTTTTATGAAAGGTACCACACAGTATCCGAGTTAAATCTTTCTTAAATTTGCACCAGGTTCAACTTGATGATAAGAAAATACTGCGCCATATTGTAAAGTAAGCACTACAAGTACAGGAAGGCAACCGTTTGTTTCGGTTCCTAAATACATTTGATATAACAACACATGCGAGTTTGCAACCAACAGACCATATACGTTACATGGGGCACGTTGTGAAACTACTAAAATCACTTCTTCCTTTTTATTATTTTTTACTTTGTATGAAAAGTACACACGGTTTCCTTGATAAATCTTCTTAAATTTGAACCAGGTTCATCTTGATAATAATAAGAGACTGCGCCATATTGTAAAGTAAACACTACGAGTAGAGAAAGGCAACCGTTTATTTCGGTTCCTAAATACATTTGGTATAACAACACATGCAAGTATGCAACCCACATATCACATACGTTACATAGTGCACGTTGTGTAATTACGAAAATCACTTCTTCTTTTTTATTATTTTTCTCTTTTTAAGAAAAGTACCACACAGTTTCCTTGTTAAATCTTCTTAAATTTGAACCAGGTTCATCTTGATAATAATAAAAGAATGCGCCATATTCTAAAGTAAGCACTACGAGTAGAGAAAGGCAACCGTTTATTTCGGTTTCAACATACATTTGGTATAACAACACATGCGAATAAGCAACCCACATATCACACAGGTTACATGGGGCACGTTGTGTAATTACGAAAATCACTTCTTCCATTTTATTATTTTTTTCTTTTTATGAAAAGTACACACAGTTTCCTTGTTAAATCTTATATTTGCACTTGGTTCATCTTGATAATAATAAAAGACTGCGCCTTATTGTAAAGTAAGCACTACGAGTACAGGAAGGCGACCGTTTATTTCGGAGCCTAAATACATTTGGTATAACAACCTATGCGAGTATGCAACCCACATATCACATACGCTACATGGGGCACGTTGTGTAATTACTAAAATCACTTCTTCCTTTTTATTATTTTTTTCTTGTTATTAAAGGTACCACACAGTTTCCTTGTTAAATATTAAATTTGCACCTGTTTCATCTTGTTAATAATAAAAGACTGCGCCATATTGTATATAACCTGGATATAACATCTGTAGGTGTGAATAGGGTAAAAGTAATATTTAAAAACTACAACATAGCAAATGCGTTAGTAAATCACGATTTAATTAGCAAAAATCAATTGATTGCATACATCCCCCTGTTTTACAACCATCGTAAAGGAATAATAAGAATGATTGATACTTTCTTTACCGAAGAATTTCTTCTTAAAAATATTAAATGCGATAACACAAAAGCGGTTCAAGTTCAAAGAATGAAAAGAAAAATTACAGAAAGTGAGGGAACAACTAAACTAGTCGATCGTCAAGTAATCATTGTAACCTTTGAAGGCAATGTTATTCCTAATAAAGTTAGAATTAACCTTTCTTATTTTTCCGTAGAACCGTATATACACCCAGTTGTGCAGTGTTTCAAGTGTTTGAGATATGGTCATACTGCCAAGCTTTGCAAATCTAAATCACAAAAGTGCCAGACGTGTACTGGAGTACATGAGAACAACACACAATGTTCAACTGATAAATTTTGCTTATATTGTCAAAAAACAGATCATTCCACAATCTCCAAAAACTGCCCAATTTATAACCAGCAATACAGTATCAAAAAGGAAATGGCGTTTCGTAATATTTCCTTTAAGGAAGCAGAAAATATAGTTAACAACCCCTCTTACGCAAAAGTATCCTCCAACAACAGATTTGCAATTTTTAATAATATTCAGAACTTTCCACCTCTTCCAGAGGCTTCAATTCAACCTCCTTCGTACATGATGCACAAGCCGGCAAATACAATTCTATATAAAAAACGCAAGTACTCATCACCCGCTACAACACCACCCCTTACCATTCCTAAAAAAACAACAGATTCCAGTCCACCAAAAAGTACCTCAATCCTCCCGAATCCCTATAGAGATGAATTTATGCAACATAAAGAAAAAATAATTAGCAGTATTTCCGACTTCATAAGTTCCAATTTTAGCACTCAATCTATGTCTGAAACTAATCCTCATTTTTCATTAGAAACAAAAGTAAGGGAGCATATAGAATCAATCTTGGATTGTGACATCACACCTGACCTAATAAGTATTAGTGATGACGATGGATCAAGTCAGTAGACCTATAAACATTTTACAGTGGAATATTTTATCAATTAATAAACGTAAACCAGATTTACTCAAAATAATGTCCAAAAATAATTTTGATATCATTATACTTTCCGAAATATGGTTAAAACCAAAAGCAGTCTTAAATATTCAAAAATATAACTGTATTCAAAAAAATAGAAATGATGGCAAAGGTGGAGTTGCCATACTTATTGCTAAAAATCTGCAATATAAAGTCTTAAAGATAAATCAAAACTTTGATGATAGCATCGAAGTATGTGCAGTTATTCTTGATCAAGTGAACTTGTCTATAGTTTCTGTTTACAAACCTCCGAAATCAAATGTGCGCGTTAAAGATTGGGAAAACCTATTTTCACAATTTTCAAATGACACGGTAATCTGTGGAGACTTTAACTGCCACCATACTTTATGGGGATCAGGTAACAACCAGGTTAGTGGTTTACGGCTCGTAGAAGCTTTAAACAACTGTAACTTATTTGTTTTAAATGACGGTTCTGCCACCCGAATAAATAGACCCAATGAAAATAAATCTGCGGTTGATCTTTCCATTGCAACCCCTAACTTGACAGGCAAACTGAAATGGGGTGTAATGCCAGATCTTATGGGTTCTGACCACTTTCCAATCTTAATTGAATACGATTACAACTTTATTCCTCAAAACATATCCCCTACCACAAAATGGAACCAAAATTCTGCAGATTGGTCACTTTTCTCAAATTTAATAGACAATCAATTAGCCAAAATTAGCAATATAGAACAAACATCTCTTAAAGATTTTATTAATATTGTAAGCGAAGCAGCATCCCATTCAATGAAAGTTAATCAACCTATTTGCATAAAAACCCCTCGTCCTATTTGGTGGGATAAAGATTGTTCAAATATAGTATATAAAAGGAAAGAGGCGTTTAAAAGATACAAAAACAGGGGTAATTGGGAAAACTATATAAACTACAAAAATATTGAGGCGCAAACAAAACTTCTCTTTAAAGCCAAGTGTGAACTAAGTTGGAAAAACTTTCTAAACCAACTTAACAAAAATACTCCCATCAATAAAATCAATAAATAATAGAAGGTTTTGGAAGGCAAATTCAAATTTATCCATGGAAATAATTGAGAAATTGCTGGAAAATCTTGCTCCTTCCACTGTAAATAACGTTCCCTTCACAGGGCACGACACAATTGATAATAATGGTAATAGCAATTTTCCTCGTGACGAATTCACATTAACAGATCTGGAATTTGCCCTCCATTCTCATCTAAGCACCGCACCAGGTAAAGATAGTATTACATACAACATGTTAAAAAATTTGCCCATTTCAGCTAAACAATTATTTTTAAAGTTATGTAATAATTGGTGGCTATCCAGTGGAATATTTAATGAACTCAAAGAAATTATCATAACGTTAATTTTAAAACCCGGAAAAGATCCAAATTTAACATCTTCTTATAGACCGATTTCACTTATGTCATGCGTAACCAAAACGTTTGAAAGAATGATTAAATCCAGATTGGAATGGTTTTTAGAATACAATAACAAATTACCTGTATCACAATACGGCTCGCGTCGTGGAGTAGGAACTATCGAAGCTGTAACTCAATTAGTAACAGATGTTCAATTAGCTTTTACAAATAACGCTTATGTTGCATGCTTATTCGTGGATATTAAAGGTGCTTACGATGCAGTTGATCTGAACATGCTTGCCGAGAATTTAACCTCATTAGATATCTATTCGAAAATAGCCTGCAATATTGTGGAGATGTTCAGAAATCGGAAAATATTTATCAAAGACCAAAATAACACATTGCACGGACCTAGAGTAGTTAATCAAGGATTGCCTCAAGGGTCGGTACTTAGTCCTCTTTTGTTTAATGCATATACTTATGACATACATAACATTTTTGATCCTCACATTAAGTGTATTCAATACGTTGATGACTTCTGCTTCTACACCATACAGGACGGGTATGATCAATGTATAGAACAACTTAAACATATTGTCCATTGCTTGAGCAGGTGGTTTAGTGAACACGAATTTACCATATCTCCAGATAAGTCTGCAGTCCTTTTTTTCACAAGACATAGATTGGTTACTCCCAAAAAACTGACATTGAGTGGAGTTGAAATTCCAATCCAAAGGTCATACAGATACCTAGGTATAATTTTAGACAGTAAGCTACTTTGGAACGAGCACATCGA
Organism: Agrypnus murinus; assembly: GCA_929113105.1. Taxonomy (NCBI): domain Eukaryota; kingdom Metazoa; phylum Arthropoda; class Insecta; order Coleoptera; family Elateridae; genus Agrypnus; species Agrypnus murinus. Next base: position 63,509,299 of record OV816023.1, on the reverse strand, counting down.
TTATTTAAAAAGTAAATGTGAAAAAGGAATAAACATGTTAAAATGTGTCACTAGAACTAAATGGGGTGCGGATCCCAGTACTGCTCTTCTTTTTTACAGGGCATACATTCGTTCTATTATTGATTATGGATCGGTCTTGTATGGTTCTGCAGCAAATATTCATTTAATAAAAATTGATAGGGTCCAGTATAGCGCTATAAGAATTTGTATAGGAGCCTTAAAATCGTCTCCTATTCAAGCCATTTTAGTCGAGGCACAGGAACCCCCCTTGAGCATCCGACGGCTGTTTCTAGCATTTAAAAAAACAATATCATTGAAACAATTTCATTCAAATAACCAAATAAACAATTCCATAGTTCAAATCACCACGGCTAATTTAACAAATAAATATTGGTCGAAAAAGAACACACCCCCTCTTGCAGATATTTACACTACTTTCTCAAACTCTTTAAAATTACTCACATCCCGCGAAAAGTTGCCAATATATGAACTTCCTTTCCCGGCGATAATGTTCAAACCAACTACAATAATACCTTCATATTCTGAAATTCCATCATCCAATCAGACTCTGCTCAATTCAATTACAAGTCGTTATGATAATTATCTTAAGATATACACAGATGGCTCAAAAACTAAAAACGGTACTGGATACGCAATATACTCCGCAAATCGTATTGAGATACAACAAAAAATACCAGAATTTTGCTCAGTATACTCCGCTGAGATTTTTGCAATTGAAAATGCCCTAGAATGGTTAATATCTCAAAATCACTCACATAATGCCCTAATTATGACGGACTCCAGATCTGCCATAGACGCAATTAATAACATTTCACTAAACAACTTATCCACATCCAATTCCATGTGCAATATCAAAAAAATGCTTTATGAACTCCATCTATTAGATTATCGAGTCGTTTTTATCTGGGTTAAAGGCCATGCAGGCATATCAGGAAACCAAACTGTAGATATGTTGGCAAAAAATGCAACCACTCTTCCAATTATGAACAATAAACATGAATACAAAGACGTAATTAATATTGGGAAGAAAGAAATTCGTTTTATTTGGAATAGGCAGTGGAAAGAGTTTGTTGAAACATCCAGTAATCATTATACCATAATTCACCCCACGTTACCAAACCGAATCCCACACATTGTTGATTATAAAGTGCCAAGAGCTTACTCCGTTACAATCACACGTTTAAAACTAAATCATGGAAGATTCCCAGCACACCTTCATCGAATAGGTGTTGCCGACACAAACTTGTGTTCGTGCGACGGCCAGTCAACTGCCGATCTAAATCACATCCTTTTTGCCTGCACAAATCATTCTCAACAGTGCTTAGGACTAATAACATCATTAAAAAATAATAAAATTCAATTCCCAATTAATTTAACTGCGCTACTAGTCACTAAGGAAAAAAAGATATTAGACACTTTAGTTGATTTCCTCCGTCAAATAAAACTCGATATTTAAAGTAGCTTAACTACGAGCTCTTAAAATTTGTGTTAATAGGTTTCAAAATTAAACTAACTTAAAAAAAAATCTGTGGCAAATGGATTCTCCAATGCCAAGCACTTTCTTACACACACACACACCACAAGCGAGTATGCAGCCCACATATCACATACGTTACATGGGGCACGTTGTGTAATTACCAAAATCACTCCTTCCTTTTTATTATTTTTTTTTATGAAAAGTACCACACAGTTTCCTTGTTAAATCTTAAATTTGCACCTAGTTCATCTTGATAATAATAAAAGACTGCGCCATATTGTATGGTAAGCACTACGAGTACAGAAAGGCAACCGTTTATTTCGGGTCCTAAATACATTTTGTATAACAACGCATGCGAGTATGCAACCCACATATCACATACGTTACATGGGGCATGTTGTGTAGTTACGAAAATCACTTCTTCCTTTTTATTATTTTTTTCTTTTTATGAAAAGTACCACACAGTTTCCTTTTTAAATCTTCTTAAATTTGAACCAGGTTCATCTTGATAATAATACAAGACTGCGCCATATTGCAAAGTTAGCACTACGAGTAGAGAAAGGCAAACGTTTATTTCGGTTCCTAAATACATTTGGTATAGCAACACATGCGAGTATGCAGCCCACATATCACATACGTTACATGGGGCACTTTGTGTAATTACGAAAATCACTCCTTCCTTTTTATTATTTTTTTCTTTTTATGAAAAGTACCACACAGTTTCCTTGTTAAATCTTAAATTTGCACCTAGTTCATCTTGATAATAATAAAAGACTGCGCCATATTGTAAGGTAAGCACTACGAGTACAGAAGGGCAACCGTTTATTTCGGGTCGTAAATATATTTGGTATAACAACACATGCGAGTATGCAGCCCACATATCACATACGTTACATGGGGCACGTTGTGTAATTACGAAAATCACTCCTTCCTCTTTATTATTTTTTTATTTTTATGAAAAGTTCACACAGTTTCCTTGTTAAATGTTAAATTTGCACCTGATTCATCTTGATAATAATAAAAGACTGCGCCTTATTGTAAAGTAAGCACTACGAGTACAGGAAGGCAACCGTTTATTTCGATTCCTAAATGCATTCGATATAACAACACATGTGAGTATGCAACCAACACACCACATAGGTTACATGGGGCACGTAGTGTAATTACTAAAATCAATTCTTCCTTTTTATTATATTTTTGTTTTTATGAAAAGTACACACAGTTTCCTTGTTAAATCTTCTTACATTTGAACCAGGTTCATCTTGATAATAGTAAAAGAATGCCCCATATTGTAAAGTAAGCACTACGAGTAAAGGAAGGCAACCGTTTGTTTCGGTTCCTAAATACATTTGATATAACAACACATGCGAGTATGCAACCAACACATCACATACGTTTCATGGGGCACGTTGTGTAATTTCTAAAATCACTTCTTCCATTTATTATATTTTTCTTTTTATGAAAAGTACACACAGTTTCCTTGATAAATCTTCTTAAATTTGCACCTGTTTCATCTTGATAATAATAAGAGACTGCGCCATATTGTAAAGTAAGCACTACGAGTACAGGAAGGCGACCGTTTATTTCGGTTCCTAAATACATTTGGAATAACAACACATGCGAGTATGCAACCCACATATAACATACGTTACATGGGGCACGTTGTGTAATTACTAAAATCACTTCATCCATCCTTTTTATTATTTTTTTCTTTTTATGAAAAGTACCACACAGTTTCCTTGTTAAATCTTAAATTTGCACCTAGTTCATCTTGATAATAATAAAAGACTGCGCCATATTGTAAGGTAACTACTACGAGTACAGAAAGGCCACCGTTTATTTCGGGTCCTAAATACATTTGGTATAAAAACTCATGCGAGTATGCAACCCACATATCACATACGTTACATGGGGCACGTTGTGTAATTACTAAAATCACTTCATCCTTTTTATTATTTTTATCTTTTTATGAAAAGTACCACACAGTTTCCTTTTTAAATCTTCTTAAATTTGTACCAGGTTCATCTTGATAATAATAAAAGACTGCGCCATATTGTAAAGTAAGCACTACGAGTACAGTAAGGCAACCGTTTATTTCGGTTCCTAAATACATTTGGTATAACAACACATGCGATCATGCAACCCACATATCACATACGTTACATGGGGCACGTTGTGTAATTACTAAAATCACTTCATCCTTTTTATTATTTTTATCTTTTTATGAAAAGTACAACACAGTTTCCTTTTTAAATCTTCTTAAATTTGAACCAGGTTCATCTTGATAATAATAAAAGACTGCGCCATATTGCAAAGTAAGCACTACTAGTAGAGAAAGGCAAACGTTTATTTCGGTTCCTAAATACATTTGGTATAACAACACATGCGAGTATGCAGCCCACATATCACATACGTTACATGGGGCACGTTGTGTAATTACGAAAATCACTCCTTCCTTTTTATTATTTTTTTCTTTTTATGAAAAGTACCACACAGTTTCCTTTTTAAATCTTCTTAAATTTGAACCAGGTTCATCTTGATATTAATAAAAGACTGCGCCATATTGTAAGGTAAGCACTTTGAGTACTGGAAGGCAACCGTTTATTTCGGTTCCTAAATACATTTGGTATAACAACACACGCGATTATGCAACCCAGATATCACACACGTTACATGGGGCACGTTGTGTAATTACTAAAATTACTTCATCCTTTTTATCATTTGTTTCTTTTTATGAAAAGTACCACACAGTATTCGTGTTAAATCTTTCTTAAATTTGCACCAAGTTCATCTTGATAATAAGAAAATACTGTGCCATATTGTAAAGTAAGCACTACAAGTACCGGGAGGCAACCGTTTGTTTCGGTTCCTAAATACATTTGATATAACAACACATGCGAGTTTGTAACCAACAGACCACATACGTTAAATGGGGCACGTTGTGCAAATACTAAAATCACTTCTTCCTTTTTATTATTTTTTACTTTGTATGAAAAGTACACATAGTTTCCTTGATAAATCTTCTTAAATTTGAACCAAGTTCATCTTGATAATAATAAGAGACTGCGCCATATTGTAAATTAAGCACTACGAGTAGAGAAAGGCAACCGTTTATTTCGGTTCCTAAATACATTTGGTATAACAACACATGCAAGTATGCAACCCACATATCACATACGTTACATAGGGCACGTTGTGCAAATACTAAAATCACTTCTTCCTTTTTATTATTTTTTACTTTGTATGAAAAGTACACATAGTTTCCTTGATAAATCTTCTTAAATTTGAACCAAGTTCATCTTGATAATAATAAAAGAATGCGCCATATTGTAAAGTTAGCACTACGAGTACAGGAAGGCAACCTTTTATTTCGGTTTCAACATCCATTTGGTATAACAACACATGCGAATAAGTAACCCACATATCACACACGCTACATGGGGCACGTTGTGTAATTACGAAAATCACTTCTTCCATTTTATTATTTTTTTCTTTTTATGAAAAGTACACACAGTTTCCTTGTTAAATCTTATATTTGCACTTGGTTCATCTTGATAATAATAAAAGACTGCGCCTTATTGTAAAGTAAGCACTACGAGTACAGGAAGGCGACCGTTTATTTCGGTTCCTAAATACATTTGGAATAACAACACATGCGAGTATGCAACCCACATATCATAAACGTTACATGGGGCACGTTGTGTAATTACGAAAATCACTTCTTCCTTTTTATTATTTTTTTCTTTTTATGAAAAGTACCACACAGTTTCCTTTTTAAATCTTAAATTTGCACCTGGTTCATCTTGATAATAATAAAAGACTGCGCCTTATTGTAAAGTAAGCACTACGAGTACAGGAAGGCAACCGTTTATTTCGGTTACTAAATACATTTGATATAACAACATATGCGAGTATGCATACCACACACCACATACGTTACATGGGGCACGTTGTGTAATTTCTAAAATCACTTCTTCCTTTTTATTATATTTTTCTTTTTATGAAAAGTACACACAGTTTCCTTGTTAAATCTTAAATTTGCACCTAGTTCATCTTGATATTCATATTCATATTGTAAAGTAAGCACTACGAGTACAGGAAGGCAAACGTTTATTTCGGTTCCTAAATACATTTGTTATAACAACACATGCGAGTATGCAGCCCACATATCACATACGTTACATGGGGCACGTTGTGTAATTACGAAAATCACTCCTTTCTTTCTATTATTTTTTTCTTTTTATGAAAAGTACCACACAGTTTCCTTGTTAAACCTTAAAATTGCACCTAGTTCATCTTGATAATAATAAAAGACTGCGCCATATTGTAAGGTAAGCACTACGAGTACAGAAAGGCAACCGTTTATTTCGGGTCCTAAATACATTTTGTATAACAACGCATGCGAGTATGCAACCCACATATCACATACGTTACATGGGGCACGTTGCGTAATTACGAAAATCACTTCTTCCTTTTTATTATTTTTTTCTTTTTATGAAAAGTACCACACAGTTTCCTTTTTAAATCTTCTTAAATTTGAACCAGGTTCATCTTGATAATAATACAAGACTGCGCCATATTGCAAAGTAAGTACTACGAGTAGAGAAAGGCAAACGTTTATTTCGGTTCCTAAATACATTTGTTATAACAACGCATGCGAGTATGCAGCCCACATATCACATACGTTACATAGGGCACGTTGTGTAATTACGAAAATCACTTCTTCTTTTTTATTATTTTTCTCGTTTTATTAAAAGTACCAAACAGTTTCCTTGTTAAATCTCCTTAAATTTGAACCAGGTTCATCTTGTTAATAATAAAAGAATGCGCCATATTGTAAAGTAAGCACTACGAGTAGAGAAAGGCAACCGTTTATTTCGGTTCCTAAATACATTTGGTATAACAACACATGCAAGTATGCAACCCACATATCACATACGTTACATAGGGCACTTTGTGTAATTACAAAAATCACTTCTTCCTTTTTATTATTTTTATCTTTTTATGAAAAGTACCACACAGTTTCCTTGTTAAATCTTCTTAAATTTGAACCAGGTTCAACTTGATAATAATAAAAGACTGCGCCATATTGCAAAGTAAGCACTACGAGTAGAGAAAGGCAAACGTTTATTTCGGTTCCTAAATACATTTGGTATAACAACACATGCGAGTATGCAGCCCACATATTACATACGTTACATGGGGCACGTTGTGTAATTACGAAAATCACTTCTTCCTTTTTATTATTTTTTTATTTTTATGTAAAGTACACACAGTTTCCTTGTTAAATCTTAAATTTGCACCTGGTTCATCTTGATAATAATAAAAGACTGCGCCTTATTGTAAAGTAAGCACTACGGGTACAGGAAGGCAACCGTTTGTTTCGGTTCCTAAATACATTTGATATAACAACACATGCGAGTATGCAACCAACACACCGCATACGTTACATGGGGCACGTTGTGTAATTACTAATTACGCTCCTTCCTTTTTATTATTTTTGCTTTTTATAATAAGTGCCATACAGAGTCCTTTTTATATCTTCTTAAATTTGAACCAGGTTCATCTTGATAGTAATAAAAGACTGCGCCATATTGTAAGGTAAGGACTTTGAGTACTGGAAGGCAACCGTTTATTTCAGTTCCTAAATACATTTGGTATAACAACACATCCGATTATGCAACCCACATATCACATACGTTACATAGGGCACGTTGTGTAATTACGAAAATCACTTCTTCTTTTTTATTATTTTTCTCGTTTTATTAAAAGCACCAAACAGTTTCTTGTTAAATCTTCTTAAATTTGAACCAGATTCATCTTGATAATAATAAAAGAATGCGCCATATTGTAAAGTAAGCACTACGAGTACAGGAAGGCAACCGTATATTTCGGTTCCTAAATACATTAGGTATAACAACACATGCGAGAATGCAACCCACATATCACATACGTTACATGGGGCACGTTGTGTAATTACTAAAATCACTTCATCCTTTTTATTATTTTTTTCTTATTATGAAAAGTACCACACAGTTTCTTAGTGAAATCTTAAATTTACACCAGGTTCATCTTGATAATAGTAAAAGTCTGTGCCATATTGTAAAGTAAGCACTACGAGTACAGGAAGGCAACCGCTTATTTCGGTTCCTAAATACATTAGGTATAACAACACATGCGAGAATGCAACCCACATATCACATACGTTACATGGGGCACGTTGTGTAATTACTAAAATCACTTCATCCTTTTTATTATTTTTTTCTTATTATGAAAAGTACCACACAGTTTCTTAGTGAAATCTTAAATTTACACCAGGTTCATCTTGATAATAGTAAAAGTCTGCGCCATATTGTAAAGTAAGCACTTCGAGTACAGGAAGGCAACCGTTTATTTCGGTTCCTAAATACATTTGGTATAACAAAACATGCGAGTATGCAACCCACATATCACATACGTTACATGGGGCACGTTGTGTAATTACGAAAATCACTCCTTCCTTTTTATTATTTTTTATCTTTTTATGAAAAGTACACAAAGTTTCCTTGTTAAATCTTAAATTTGCACCTGGTTCATCTTGATAATAATAAAAGACTGCGCCTTATTGTAAAGTAAGCACTACGAGTACAGGAAGGCAACCGTTTATTTCGGTTCCTAAATTCATTTGATATAACAACATATGCGAGTATGCAAACCACACACCACATACGTTACATGGGGCACGTTGTGTAATTTCTAAAATCACTTCTTCCTTTTTATTATATTTTTCTTTTTATGAAAAGTACACACAGTTTCCTTGTTAAATCTTAAATTTGCACCTAGTTCATCTTGATAATAATAAAAGACTGCGCCTTATTGTAAAGTAAGCACTACGAGTACAGGTAGGCAACCGTTTATTTCGGTTCCTAAATACATTTGGTATAACAACACATGCGAGTATGCAACCCACATATCACATACGTTAAATGGGGCAGGTTGTGTAATTACGAAAATCACTTCTTCCTTTTTATTATTTTTTTCTTTTTATGAAAAGTACCACACAGTTTCCTTTTTAAATCTTCTTAAATTTGAACCAGGTTCATCTTGATAATAATAAAAGACTGCGCCATATTGCAAAGTAAGCACTACGAGTACAGAAAGGCAACCGTTTATTTCGGTTCCTAAATACATTTGTTATAACAACACATGCGAGTATGCAGCCCACATATCACATACGTTACATGGGGCACGTTGTGTAATTACGAAAATCACTTCTTCCATTTTATTATTTTTTTCTTTTTATGAAAACTACACACAGTTTCCTTGATAAATCTTCTTAAATTTGAACCAGGTTCATATTGATAATAATAAAAGACTGCGCCATATTGTAAGGTAAGCACTTTGAGTACTGGAAGGCGACCGTTTATTTCGTTTGGTATAACAACACATGCGAGTATGCAACCCACATATCACATACGTTACATGGGGCACGTTGTGTAATTACTAAAATCACTTCATCCTTTTTATTATTTTTTCTTTTTATGAAAAGTACCACACAGTTTCCTTGTTAAACCTTAAATTTACACTAGGTTCATCTTGATGATAGTAAAACTCTGTGCCATATTGTAAAGTAAGCACTACGTGTACAGGAAGGCAACCGTTTGTTTCGGTTCCTAAATACATTTTGTATAACAACACATGCGAGTATCCAACCCACATATCACATACGTTACATGCGGCACGTTGTGTAGTTACGAAAATCACTTCTTCCTTTTTATTATTTTTTTCTTTTTATGAAAAGTACCACACAGTTTCCTTGTTAAATCTTCTTAAATTTGAACCAGGTTCATCTTGATAATAATACAAGACTGCGCCATATTGCAAAGTAAGCACTACGAGTAGAGAAAGGCAAACGTTTATTTCGGTTCCTAAATACATTTGTTATAACAACACATGCGAGTATGCAGCCCACATATCACATACGTTACATGGGGCACGTTGTGTAATTATGAAAATCACTCCTTTCTTTTTATTATTTTTTTCTTTTTATGAAAACTACCACACAGTTTCCTTGTTAAATCTTAAATTTGCACCTAGTTCATCTTGATAATAATAAAAGACTGCGCCATATTGTAAGGTAAGCACTACTAGTACAAAAAGGCAACCGTATATTTCGGGTCCTAAATACATTTGGTAAAACAAAACATGCGAGTATGCAACCCACATATCACATACGTTACATGGGGCACGTTGTGTAAATACGAAAATCACTTCTTCCTTTTTATTATTTTTTTATTTTTATGAAAAGTACCAAACAGTTTCCTTGTTAAATCTTCTTAAATTTGAACCAGGTTCATCTTGATAATAATCAAAGACTGCGCCATATTGTAAAGTAAGCACTACGAGTACAGGACGGCAACCGTTTATTTCAGTTCCTAAATACATTTGGTATAACAACACATGCAAGTATGCAACCCACATTTCACATACGTTACATAGGGCACGTTGTGTAATTACGAAAACCAATTCTTCTTTTTTATTATTTTTCTCTTTTTATGAAAAGTACCACACAGTTTCCTTGTTAAATCTTCATAAATTTGAACCAGGTTCATCTTGATAATAATAAAAGAATGCGCCTTATTGTATAGTAAGCTCTACGAGTACAGGAAGGCGACCGTTTATTTCGGTTCCTAAATACATTTGGTATAACAACACATGCGAGTATGCAGCCCACATATCACATACGTTATATGGGGCACGTTGTGTAATTACGAAAATCACTCCTTCCTTTTTATTATTTTTTTCTTTTTATGAAAAGCACCACACAGTTTCCTTGTTAAATCTTAAATTTGCACTTAGTTCATCTTGATAATAATAAAAGACTGCGCCATATTGTAAGGTAAGCACTACGAGTACAGAAGCGCAACCGTTTATTTCGGGTCCTAAATACATTTGGTATAACAACACATGCTAGTATGCAGCCCACATATCACATACGTTACATGGGTCACGTTGTGCAATTACGAAAATCACTCCTTCCTTTTTATTATTTTTTTATTTTTATGAAAAGTACACACAGTTTCCTTGTTAAATGTTAAATTTGCACCTGATTCATCTTGATAATAATAAAAGACTGCGCCTTATTGTAAAGTAAGCACTACGAGTACAGGAAGGCAACCGTTTATTTCGTTTCCTAAATGCATTTGATATAACAACACATGTGAGTATGCAACCAACACACCACATAGGTTACATGGGGCACGTTGTGTAATTACTAAAATCAATTCTTCCTTTTTATTATATTTTTGTTTTTATGAAAAGTACACACAGTTTCCTTGTTAAATCTTCTTAAATTTGAACCAGGTTCATCTTGATAATAGTAAAAGAATGCGCCATATTGTAAAGTAAGCACTACGAGTACAGGAAGGCAACCGTTTGTTTTGGTTCCTAAATACATTTGATATAACAACACATGCGAGTGTGCAACCAACACACCACATACGTTACATGGGGCACGTTGTGTAATTACTAATACCGCTCGTTGGTTTTAGTTATTTTTGCTTTTTATGTTAAGTGCCACACAGAGTCCTTTTTAAATCTTCCTAAATTTGAACCAGTTTCATCTTGATAGTAATAAAAGACTGCTCCATATTGTAAGGTAAGCACTTTAAGTACTGTAAGGCAACCGTTTATTTCGGTTCCTAACGTTGTGTAATTTCTAAAATCACTTCTTCCTTTTTATTATATTTTTCTTTTTATGAAAAGTACACACAGTTTCCTTGATAAATCTTCTTAAATTTGAACCAGGTTCATATTGATAATAATAAAAGACTGCGCCATATTGTAAGGTAAGCACTTTGAGTACTGGAAGGCAACCGTTTATTTCGGTTCCTAAATACATTTGGTATAACAACACATGCGATTATGCAACCCAGATATCACACACGTTACATGGGGCACGTTGTGTAATTACTAAAATTACTTCATCCTTTTAATTATTTGTTTCTTTTTATGAAAAGTACCACACAGTTTCCGTGTTAAATCTTTCTTAAATTTGCACCAGGTTCATATTGATAAAAAAAAATACTGCGCCATATTGTAGAGTAAGCACTACGAGTACAGGAAGGCAACCGTTTGTTTCGGTTCCTAAATACATTTGATATAACAACACATGCGAGTATGCAACCAACACACCACATACGTTACATAGGGCACGTTGTGTAATTACGAAAATCACTTCTTCTTTTTTATTATTTTTCTCATTTTATGAAAAGTACCACACAGTTCCCTTGTTAAATCTTCTTAAATTTGAACCAGGTTCATCTTGATAATAATAAAAGAATGCGCCATATTGTAAAGTAAGCACTACGAGTACAGGAAGGCAACCGTTTATTTCGGTGCCAACATACATTTGGTAAAACAACACATGCGAGTATGCAACCCACATATCACACACGTTACATGGGGCACGTTGTGTAATTACGAAAATCACTTCTTCCATTTTATTATTTTTTTCTTTTTATGAAAAGTACACACAGTTTCCTTGTTAAATCTTAAATTTGCACTTGCTTCATCTTGTTAATAATAAAAGAATGCGCCTTATTGTAAAGTAAGCACTACGAGTACAGGAAGGCGACCGTTTATTTCGTTTGGTATAACAACACATGCGAGTATGCAACCCACATATCACATACGTTACATGGGGCACGTTGTGTAATTACTAAAATCACTTCATCCTTTTTATTATTTTTTCTTTTTATGAAAAGTACCACACAGTTTCCTTGTTAAACCTTAAATTTACACTAGGTTCATCTTGATGATAGTAAAACTCTGTGCCATATTGTAAAGTAAGCACTACGTGTACAGGAAGGCAACCGCTTATTTCGGTTACTAAATACATTTGGTATAACAACACATGCGAGTATGCAACCCACATATCACATACGTTACATGGGGCACGTTGTGTAATTACTAAAATCACCTCTTCCTTTTTATTATTTTTTGGTATAACAACTTTTTATTATATTTTTTATTTTACATTTGGTATAACAACACATGCGAGTATGCAACCCACATATCACATACGTTGTGTAATTACTAAAATCACCTCTTCCTTTTTATTATTTTTTGGTATAACAACTTTTTATTATATTTTTTATTTTACATTTGGTATAACAACACATGCGAGTATGCAACCCACATATCACATACGTTACATGGGGCACTTTCTGTAATTACTAAAATCTCTTCTTCATTTTTATTATTTTTTTCTTTTTATGAAAAGTACCACACAGTTTCCTTGTGAAATCTTAAATTTGCACCAGGTTCATCTTGATAATAGTAAAAGTCTGCGCCATATTGTAAAGTAAGCACTACGAGTACAGGAAGGCAACCGTTTATTTCGGTTCCTAAATACATTTGGTATAATAATACATGCGAGTATGCAACCCACATATCACATACGTTACATGGGGCACGTTGTGTAATTACGAAAATCACTCCTTCCATTTTATTATTTTTTTCTTTTTATTAAAAGTACCACACAGTTTGCTTGCTCAATCTTAAATTTGCACCTAGTTCATCATAATAATAATAAAAGACTGCGCCATAATGTAAGGTAAGCACTACGAGTACAGAAAGGCAACCGTTTATTTCGGGTCCTAGATACATTTGGTATAACAACACATGCGAGTATGCAACCCACATATCACATACGTTACACGGGGCACGTTGTGTAATTACGAAAATCACTTCTTCCTTTTTATTATTTTTTTCTTTTTATGAAAAGTACACACAGTTTCCTTGTTAAATCTTAAATTTGCACTGGCTTCATCTTGATAATAATAAAAGAATGCGCCTTATTGTAAAGTAAGCACTACGAGTACAGGAAGGCGACCGTTTATTTCGGTTCCAACATTCATTTCGTAAAACAACACATGCGAGTAAGCAACCCACATATCACACACGTTACATGGGGCACGTTGTGTAATTACGAAAATCACTTCTTCCATTTTATTATTTTTTCTTTTTATGAAAAGTACACGCAGTTTCCTTGTTAAATCTTAAATTTGCACTTGCTTCATCTTGATAATAATAAAAGAATGCGCCTTATTATAAAGTAAGCACTACGAGTACAGGAAGGCGACCGTTGATTTCGTTTCCTAAATACATTTGGTATAACAACACATGCGAGTATGCAAACCACATATCACATACGTTACATGGGGCACGTTGTGTAATTACTAAAATCACTTCAAAATTTTTATTATTTTTTCTTTTTATGATAAGTACCACACAGTTTCCTTGTTAAATCTTAAATTTACACTAGGTTCATCTTGATAATAATAAAAGTCTGCGCCATATTGTAAAGTAAGCACTACGAGTACAGGTAGGCAACCGTTTATTTCGGTTCCTAAATACATTTGGTATAACAACACATGCGAGTATGCAACCCACATATCACATACGTTACATGGGACACGTTGTGTAATTACTAAAATCACCTCTTCCTTTTTAATATTTTTTCTTTTTATGAAAAGTACCACACAGTTTCCTTGTTAAATGTTTCTTAAATTTGCACCAGGTTCATCTTGATAATAATAGAAGGCTGCGCCATATTGTAAAGTAAGCACTACGAGTACAGGAAGGCAACCGCTTATTTCGGTTCCTAAATACATTTGGTATAACAACACATGCGAGTATGCAATCCACATATCACATACGTTACATGGGGCACGTTGTGTAATTACTAAAATCACCTCTTCCATTTTATTATTTTTCTTTTTATGAAAAGTACCACACAGTTTCCTTGTTAAATGTTTCTTAAATTTGCACCTGGTTCATCTTGATAATAATAAAAGACTGCGCCATATTGTAAAGTAAGCACTACGAGTACAGGAAGGCAACCGTTTATTTCGGTTCCTAAATACATTTGGTATTACAATACATGCGAGTATGCAAACCACATATCACATACGTTACATGGGGCACGTTGTGTAATTACGAAAATCACTCCTTCCATTTTATTATTTTTTTCTTTTTATGAAAAGTACCACACAGTTTCCTTGTTAAATCTTAAATTTGCACCTAGTTCATCTTGATAATAATAAAAGACTGCGCCATATTGTAAGGTAAGCACTACGTGTACAGAAAGGCAACCGTTTATTTCAGGTCCTAAACACATTTGGTATAACAACACATGCGAGTATGCAACCCACATATCACATACGTTACATCGGGCACGTTGTGTAATTACGAGAATCACTTCTTCCTTTTTATTATTTTTTATCTTTTTATGAAAAGTACACACAGTTTCCTTGTTAAATCTTAAATTTGCACCTGGTTCATCTTGATAATAATAAAAGACTGCGCCTTATTGTAAAGTAAGCACTACGAGTACAGGAAGGCAACCGTTTATTTCGGTTCTTAAATACATTTGATATAACAACATATGCGAGTATGCAACCCACATACCACATACGTTACATGGGGCACGTTGTGTAATTTCTAAAATCACTTCTTCCTTTTTATTATATTTTTCTTTTTATGAAAAGTACACACAGTTTCCTTGATAAATCTTTTTAAATTTGAACCAGCTTCATCTTAATAATAATAAAAGACTGCGCCATATTGTAAGGTAAGCACTTTGAGTACTGGAAGGCAACCGTTTATTTCAGTTCCTAAATACATTTGATATAACAACACATGCGATTATGGAACCCAGATATCACACACGTTACATGGGACACGTTGTGTAATTACTAAAATTACTTCATCCTTTTTATTATTTGTTTCTTTTTATGAAAAGTACCACACAGTTTCCGTGTTAAATCTTTCCTAAATTTGGACCAGGTTCATCTTGATAATAAAAAATACTGCGCCATATTGTAAAGTAAGCACTACAAGTGCAGGAAGGCAACCGTTTGTTTAGGTTCCTAAATACTTTTGATATAACAACACATGCGAGTTTGCAACCAACAGACCACATACGTTACATGGGGCACGTTGTGCAAATACTAAAATCACTTCTTCCTTTTTATTATTTTTTACTTTTTACGAAAAGTATCACACAGTTTGCTTGTTAAATCTTAAATTTGCAACTGGGTCTTCTTGATAATAATAAGAGACTGCACCATTTGTAAAGTAAGCACTACGAGTACAGGAAGGCAACCGTTTATTTCGGTTCATAAATACATTTGGTATAACAACACATGCGAGTATGAAACCCACATATCATACACGTTACATGGGGCACGTTGTGAAATTACTAAAATCACTTCTTTCTTTTTATTATTTTTTTCTTTTTACGAAAAGTACCACTCACTTTCCTTGTTAAACCTTAAATTTGCACCTGGGTCATCTTGATAATAATAAGAGACTGCACCATATTGTAAAGTAAGCACTACGACTACAGGAAGGCAACCGTTTATTTCGGTTCCTAAATACATTTGGTATAAAAATACACGCGAGTATGCAACCCACATATCACATACGTTACATGGGGCACGTTGTGTAATTACTAAAATCACTTCTTCCTTTTTATTATTTTTTTCTTTTTACGAAAAATATCACACAGTTTCCTTGTTAAATCTTAAATTTGCAACTGGGTCTTCTTGATAATAATAAGAGACTGCACCATATTGTAAAGTAAGCACTACAAGTGCAGGAAGGCAACCGTTTGTTTAGGTTCCTAAATACTTTTGATATAACTACACATTCGAGTTTGCAACCAACAGACCACATACGTTACATGGGGCACGTTGTGCAAATACTAAAATAACTTCTTCCTTTTTATTATTTTTTTCTTTTTACGAAAAGTACCACTCACTTTCCTTGTTAAACCTTAAATTTGCACCTGGGTCATCTTGATAATAATAAGAGACTGCACCATATTGTAAAGTAAGCACTACGAGTACAGGAAGGCAACCGTTTATTTTGCTTCCTAAATACATTTGGTATAACAACACATGCGAGTATGCAAACCACATATCACATACGTTACATGGGGCACGTTGTGTAATTATTAAAATCACTTCATCCTTTTTATTATTTTTTTCTTTGTATGAAAAGTACCACACAGTTTCCGTGTTACATCTTTCTTAAATTTGCACCAGGTTCATCCTGATAATAAAAAAAGAGTGCGCCATATTGTAAAGTAAGCACTACGAGTACAGGAAGGCAACCGTTTATTTCGGTTCATAAATACATTTGGTATAACAACACATGCGAGTATGCAACCCACCTATCACACACGTTACATGGGGCACGTTGTGTAATTTCTAAAATCACTTCTTCCTTTTTATTATATTTTTCTTTTTATGAAAAGTACACATAGTTTCCATGATAAATCTTCTTTAATTTGGACCAGGTTAATCTTGATAATAGTAAAAGACTGCGCCATATTGTAAAGTAAGCACTACGAGTACAGGAAGGCAACCGTTTATTTCGGTTCCTAAATACATTAGGTATAACAACAAATGCGAGAATGCAACCCACATATCACATACGTTACATGGGGCACGTTGTGTAATTACTAAAATCACTTCATCCATCCTTTTTATTATTTTTTTCTTTTTATGAAAAGTACCACACAGTTTCCTTGTTAAATCTTAAATTTGCACCTAGTTCATCTTGATAATAAAAGACTGCGCCATATTGTCAGGTAAGCACTACGAGTACAGAAAGGCAACCGTTTATTTCGGGTCCTAAATACATTTGGTATAACAACACATGCGAGTATGCAACCCACATATCACATACGTTACATGGGGCACGTTGTGTAATTACGAAAATCACTTCTTCCTTTTTATTATTTTTTTATTTTTATGTAAAGCACACACAGTTTCCTTGTTAAATCTTAAATTTGCACCTGGTTCATCTTTATAATAATAAAAGACTGCGCCTTATTGTAAAGTAAGCACTACGAGTACATGAAGGCAACCGTTTACTTCGTTTCCTAATTACATCTGATATAACAACACATGTGAGTATGCAACGAACACACCACATAGGTTACATGGGGCACGTTGTGTAATTACTAAAATCAATTCTTCCTTTTTATTATATTTTTCTTTTTATTAAAAGTACCACACAGTTTCCTTGTTAAATCTTCTTAAATTTGAACCAGGTTCAACTTGATAATAATAAAAGACTGCGCCATATTGCAAAGTAAGCACTACGAGTAGAGAAAGGCAAACGTTTATTTCGGTTCCTAAATACATTTGGTATAACAACACATGCGAGTATGCAGCCCACATATTACATACGTTACATGGGGCACGTTGTGTAATTACTAAAATCACTTCATCCTTATTATTATTTTTTTCTTATTATGAAAAGTACCACACAGTTTCTTAGTGAAATCTTAAATTTACACCAGGTTCATCTTGATAATAGTAAAAGTCTGTGCCATATTGTAAAGTAAGCACTACGAGTACAGGAAGGCAACCGTTTATTTCGGTTCCTAAATACATTTGATATAACAACATATGCGAGTATGCAAACCACACACCACATACGTTACATGGGGCACGTTGTGTAATTTCTAAAATCACTTCTTCCTTTTTATTATATTTTTCTTTTTATGAAAAGTACACACAGTTTCCTAGTTAAATCTTAAATTTGCACCTAGTTCATCTTGATAATAATAAAAGACTGCGCCATATTGTAAAGTAAGCACTACGAGTACAGGAAGGCAACCGTATATTTCGATTCCTAAATACATTAGGTATAACAACACATGCGAGAATGCAACCCACATATCACATACGTTGCATGGGGCGCGTTGTGTAATTACTAAAATCACTTCATCCTTTTTATTATTTTTTTCTTATTATGAAAAGTACCACACAGTTTCTTAGTGAAATCTTAAATTTACACCAGGTTCATCTTGATAATAGTAAAAGTCTGTGCCATATTGTAAAGTAAGCACTACGAGTACAGTAAGGCAACCGCTTATTTCGGTTCCTAAATACATTAGGTATAACAACACATGCGAGAATGCAACCCACATATCACATGCGTTACATGGGGCACGTTGTGTAATTACTAAAATCACTTCATCCTTTTTATTATTTTTTTCTTATTATGAAAAGTACCACACAGTTTCTTAGTGAAATCTTAAATTTACACCAGGTTCATCTTGATAATAGTAAAAGTCTGTGCCATATTGTAAAGTAAGCACTACGAGTACAGGAAGGCAACCGCTTATTTCGGTTCCTAAATACATTTGGTATAACAATACATGCGAGTATGCAACCCACATATCACATACGTTACATGGAGCAAGTTGTGTAATTACTAAAATCACTTCTTCCTTTTTATTATATTTTTCTTTTTATGAAAAGTACACACAGTTTCCCTGTTAAATCTTCTTAAATTTGAATCAGGTACATCTTGATAATAATAAAAGACTGCGCCATTATGTAAAGTAAGCACTACGAGTACAGGAAGGCAACCGTTTATTTCGGTTCCTAAATACATTTGGTATAACAACACATGCGAGTATGCAACCCACATATCACATACGTTACATGGGGCACGTTGTGTAATTACTAAAATCACTTCATCCTTTTTATTATTTTTTTCTTTTTATGAAAAGTACCACACAGTTTCCTTGTTAAATTTTAAATTTGCACCAGGTTAGTCTTGATAATAGTAAAAGTCTGCGCCATATTGTAAAGTAAGCACTTCGAGTACAGGAAGGCAACCGTTTATTGCGGTTCCTAAATACATTTGGTATAACAATACATGCGAGTATGCAACCCACATATCACATACGTTACATGGGGCACGTTGTGTAATTACGAAAATCACTCCTTCTTTTTATTATTTTTTATCTTTTTATGAAAAGTACACAAAGTTTCCTTGTTAAATCTTAAATTTGCACCTGGTTCATCTTGATAATAATAAAAGACTGCGCCTTATTGTAAAGTAAGCACTACGAGTACAGGAAGGCAACCGTTTATTTCGGTTCCTAAATACATTTGATATAACAACTTATGCGAGTATGCAAACCACACACCACATACGTTACATGGGGCACGTTGTGTAATTTCTAAAATCACTTCTTCCTTTTTATTATATTTTTCTTTTTATGAAAAGTACACACAGTTTCCTTGTTAAATCTTAAATTTGCACCTAGTTCATCTTGATAATAATAAAAGACTGCGCCTTATTGTAAAGTAAGCACTACGAATACAGGAAGGCAACCGTTTATTTCGGTTCCTAAATACATTTGGTATAACAACACATGCGAGTATGTAACCCACATATCACATACGTTAAATGGGGCAGGTTGTGTAATTACGAAAATCACTTCTTCCTTTTTATTATTTTTTTCTTTTTATGAAAAGTACCACACCAGTTCCTTTTTAAATCTTCTTAAATTTGAACCAGGTTCATCTTGATAATAATAAAAGACTGCGCCATATTGCAAAGTAAGCACTACTAGTACAGAAAGGCAACCGTTTATTTCGGTTCCTAAATACATTTGTTATAACAACACATGCGAGTATGCAACCCACATATCACATACGTTACATGGGGCACGTTGTGTAATCCCGAAAATCACTCCTTCCTTTTTATTATTTTTTTCTTTTTATGAAAAGTACCACATAGTTTCCTTGTTAAATCTTAAAATTGCACCTAGTTCATCTTGATAATAATAAAAGACTGCGCCATATTGGAAGGTAAGCACTACGAGTACAGAAAGGCAACCGTTTATTTCGGGTCCTAAATACATTTTGTATAACAACGCATGCGAGTATGCAACCCACATATCACATACGTTACATGGGGCACGTTGCGTAATTACGAAAATCACTTCTTCCTTTTTATTATTTTTTTCTTTTTATGAAAAGTACACACAGTTTCACTGTTAAATCTTCTTAAATTTGAATCAGGTTCATCTTGATAATAATAAAAGACTGCGCCATTATGTAAAGTAAGCATTACGAGTACAGGAAGGCAACCGTTTATTTCGGTTCCTAAATACATTTGGTATAACAACACATGCGAGTATGCAACCCACATATCACATACGTTACATGGAACACGTTGTGTAATTACTAAAATCTCTTCATCCTTTTTATTATTTTTTTCCTTTTATGAAAAGTACCACACAGTTTCCTTGTTAAATTTTTAATTTGCACCAGGTTAGTCTTGATAATAGTAAAAGTCTGCGCCATATTGTAAAGTAAGCACTTCGAGTACAGGAAGGCAACCGTTTATTTCGGTTCCTAAATATATTTGGTATAACAATACATGCGAGTATGCAACCCACATATCACATACGTTACATGGGGCACGTTGTGTAATTACGAAAATCACTCCTTCCTTTTTATTATTTTTTATCTTTTTATGAAAAGTACACAAAGCTTCCTTGTTAAATCATAAATTTGCACCTGGTTCATCTTGATAATAATAAAAGACTGCGCCTTATTGTAAAGTAAGCACTACGAGTACAGGAAGGCAACCGTTTATTTCGGTTCCTAAATACATTTGATATAACAACATATGCGAGTATGCAAACCACACACCACATACGTTACATGGGGCACGTTGTGTAATTTCAAAATCACTTCTTCCTTTTTATTATATTTTTCTTTTTATGAAAAGTACACACAGTTTCCTTGTTAAATCTTAAATTTGTACCTAGTTCATCTTGATAATAATAAAAGACTGCGCCATATTGTAAAGTAAGCACTACGAGTACAGGAAGGCAACCGTTTATTTCGGTTCCTAAATACATTTGGTATAACAACACATGCGAGTATGCAACCCACATATCACATACGTTAAATGGGACAAGTTGTGTAATTACGAAAATCACTTCTTCCTTTTTATTATTTTTTTCTTTTTATGAAAAGTACCACACAGTTTCCTTTTTAAATCTTCTTAAATTTGAACCAGATTCATCTTGATAATAATAAAAGACTGCGCCATATTGCAAAGTAAGCACTACGAGTACAGAAAGGCAACCGTTTATTTCGGTTCCTAAATACATTTGTTATAACAACACATGCGAGTATGCAGCCCACATATCACATACGTTACATGGGGCACGTTGTGTAATTACGAAAATCAGTCCTTCCTTTTTATTATTTTTTTCTTTTTATGAAAAGTACCACACAGTTTCCTTGTTAAATCTTCTTAAATTTGAACCAGGTTCAACTTGATAATAATAAAAGACTGCGCCATATTGTAAGGTAAGCACTACGAGTATAGAAAGGCAACCGTTTATTTCGGGTCCTAAATACATTTTGTATAACAACGCATGCGAGTATGCAACCCACATATCACATACGTTACATGGGGCACGTTGTGTAATTTCTAAAATCACTTCTTCCTTTTTATTATATTTTTCTTTTTATGAAAAGTACACATAGTTTCCTTGATAAATCTTCTTTAATTTGAACCAGGTTAATCTTGATAATAGTAAAAGACTGCGCCATATTGTAAAGTAAGCACTACGAGTACAGGAAGGCAACCGTTTATTTCGGTTCCTAAATACATTAGGTATAACAACAAATGCGAGAATGCAACCCACATATCACATACGTTACATGGGGCACGTTGTGTAATTACTAAAATCACTTCATCCATCCTTTTTATTATTTTTTTCTTTTTATGAAAAGTACCACACAGTTTCCTTGTTAAATCTTAAATTTGCACCTAGTTCATCTTGATAATAAAAGACTGCGCCATATTGTCAGGTAAGCACTACGAGTACAGAAAGGCAACCGTTTATTTCGGGTCCTAAATACATTTGGTATAACAACACATGCGAGTATGCAACCCACATATCACATACGTTACATGGGGCACGTTGTGTAATTACGAAAATCACTTCTTCCTTTTTATTATTTTTTTATTTTTATGTAAAGCACACACAGTTTCCTTGTTAAATCTTAAATTTGCACCTGGTTCATCTTTATAATAATAAAATACTGCGCCTTATTGTAAAGTAAGCACTACGAGTACATGAAGGCAACCGTTTACTTCGTTTCCTAATTACATCTGATATAACAACACATGTGAGTATGCAACGAACACACCACATAGGTTACATGGGGCACGTTGTGTAATTACTAAAATCAATTCTTCCTTTTTATTATATTTTTCTTTTTATTAAAAGTACCACACAGTTTCCTTTTTAAATCTTCTTAAATTTGAACCAGGTTCATCTTGAAAGTAATAAAAGACTGCGACATATTGTAAGGTAAGCACTTTGAGTACTGGAAGGCAACCGTAGCTTTCAGTTCCTAAATACATTTGGTATAACAACACATGCGATTATGCAACCCAGATATCACATACGTTACATGGGGCACGTTGTGTAATTACTAAAATTACTTCATCCTTTTTATTATTTGTTTCTTTATATGAAAAGTACCACACAGTTTCCGTGTTAAATCTTTCTTAAATTTGCACCACGTTCATATTGATAATAAAAAAATACTGCGCCATTTTGTAAAGTAAGCACTACGAGTACAGGAAGGCAACCGTTTGTTTCGGTTCCTAAATACATTTGATATAACAACACATGCGAGTATGTAACCAACACACGACATACGTTACATGGGGCACGTTGTGCTAATACTAAAATCACTTCTTCCTTTTTATTATTTTTTACTTTTTATGAAAAGTACACACAGTTTCCTTGTTAAATCTTCTTGTCAATTTGAACCAGGTTCATGTTGATAATAATAAGAGACTGCGCCATATTGTAAAGTAAGCACTACAAGTAGAGAAAGGCAACCGTTTATTTCGGTTCCTAAATACATTTGGTATAACAACACATGCAAGTATGCAACCCACATATCACATACGTTACATAGGGCCCTTTGTGTAATTACAAAAATCACTTCTTCCTTTTTATTATTTTTCTCTTTTTATGAAAAGTACCACACAGTTTCCTTGTTAAATCTTCTTAAATTTGAACCAGGTTCAACTTGATAATAATAAAAGACTGCGCCATATTGCAAAGTAAGCACTACGAGTAGAGAAAGGCAAACGTTTATTTCGGTTCCTAAATACATTTGGTATAACAACACATGCGAGTATGCAGCCCACATATTACATACGTTACATGGGGCACGTTGTGTAATTACGAAAATCACTTCTTCCTTTTTATTATTTTTTTATTTTTATGTAAAGTACACACAGTTTCCTTGTTAAATCTTAAATTTGCACCTGGTTCATCTTGAGAATAATAAAAGACTGCGCCTTATTGTAAAGTAAGCACTACGAGTACAGGAAGGCAACCGTTTGTTTCGGTTCCTAAATACATTTGATATAACAACACATTCGAGTATGCAACCAACACACCACATACGTTACATGGGGCACATTGTGTAATTACTAATTACGCTCCTTCCTTTTTATTATTTTTGCTTTTTATGGTAAGTGCCATACAGAGTCCTTTTTATATCTTCTTAAATTTGAACCAGGTTCATCTTGATAGTAATAAAAGGATGGAAGGCAACCGTTCATTTCAGTTCCTAAATACATTTGGTATAACATCACATCCGATTATGCAACCCAAATATCACACACGTTACATGGGACACGTTGTGTAATTACTAAAATTACTTCATCCTTTTTATTATTTGTTTCTTTTTATGAAAAGTACCACACAGTTTCCGTGTTAAATCTTTCTTAAATTTGCACCAGGTTCATATTGATAATAAAAAAATACTGCGCCATATTGTAAAGTAAGCACTACTAGTACAGGAAGGCAACCGTTTGTTTCGGTTCCTAAATACATTTGGTATAACAACACATGCAAGTATGCAACCCACATATCACATACGTTACATAGGGCACTTTGTGTAATTACAAAAATCACTTCTTCCTTTTTATTATTTTTCTCTTTTTATGAAAAGTACCACACAGTTTCCTTGTTAAATCTTCTTAAATTTGAACCAGGTTCAACTTGATAATAATAAAAGACTGCGCCATATTGCAAAGTAAGCACTACGAGTAGAGAAAGGCAAACGTTTATTTCGGTTCCTAAATACATTTGGTATAACAACACATGCGAGTATGCAGCCCACATATTACATACGTTACATGGGGCACGTTGTGTAATTACTAAAATCACTTCATCCTTATGATTATTTTTTTCTTATTATGAAAAGTACCACACAGTTTCTTAGTGAAATCTTAAATTTACACCAGGTTCATCTTGATAATAGTAAAAGTCTGTGCCATATTGTAAAGTAAGCACTACGAGTACAGGAAGGCAACCGTTTATTTCGGTTCCTAAATACATTTGATATAACAACATATGCGAGTATGCAAACCACACACCACATACGTTACATGGGGCACGTTGTGTAATTTCTAAAATCACTTCTTCCTTTTTATTATATTTTTCTTTTTATGAAAAGTACACACAGTTTCCTAGTTAAATCTTAAATTTGCACCTAGTTCATCTTGATAATAATAAAAGACTGCGCCATATTGTAAAGTAAGCACTACGAGTACAGGAAGGCAACCGTATATTTCGATTCCTTAATACATTAGGTATAACAACACATGCGAGAATGCAACCCACATATCACATACGTTGCATGGGGCGCGTTGTGTAATTACTAAAATCACTTCATCCTTTTTATTATTTTTTTCTTATTATGAAAAGTACCACACAGTTTCTTAGTGAAATCTTAAATTTACACTAGGTTCATCTTGATAATAGTAAAAGTCTGTGCCATATTGTAAAGTAAGCACTACGAGTACAGGAAGGCAACCGCTTATTTCGGTTCCTAAATACATTAGGTATAACAACACATGCGAGAATGCAACCCACATATCACATACGTTACATGGGGCACGTTGTGTAATTACTAAAATCACTTCATCCTTTTTATTATTTTTTTCTTATTATGAAAAGTACCACACAGTTTCTTAGTGAAATCTTAAATTTACACCAGGTTCATCTTGATAATAGTAAAAGTCTGTGCCATATTGTAAAGTAAGCACTACGAGTACAGGAAGGCAACCGCTTATTTCGGTTCCTAAATACATTTGGTATAACAATACATGCGAGTATGCAACCCACATATCACATACGTTACATGGAGCAAGTTGTGTAATTACTAAAATCACTTCTTCCTTTTTATTATATTTTTCTTTTTATGAAAAGTACACACAGTTTCCCTGTTAAATCTTCTTAAATTTGAATCAGGTACATCTTGATAATAATAAAAGACTGCGCCATTATGTAAAGTAAGCACTACGAGTACAGGAAGGCAACCGTTTATTTCGGTTCCTAAATACATTTGGTATAACAGCACATGCGAGTATGCAACCCACATATCACATACGTTACATGGGGCACGTTGTGTAATTACTAAAATCACTTCATCCTTTTTATTATTTTTTTCTTTTTATGAAAAGTACCACACAGTTTCCTTGTTAAATTTTAAATTTGCACCAGGTTAGTCTTGATAATAGTAAAAGTCTGCGCCATATTGTAAAGTAAGCACTTCGAGTACAGGAAGGCAACCGTTTATTGCGGTTCCTAAATACATTTGGTATAACAATACATGCGAGTATGCAACCCACATATCACATACGTTACATGGGGCACGTTGTGTAATTACGAAAATCACTCCTTCCTTTTTATTATTTTTTATCTTTTTATGAAAAGTACACAAAGTTTCCTTGTTAAATCTTAAATTTGCACCTGGTTCATCTTGATAATAATAAAAGACTGCGCCTTATTGTAAAGTAAGCACTACGAGTACAGGAAGGCAACCGTTTATTTCGGTTCCTAAATACATTTGATATAACAACTTATGCGAGTATGCAAACCACACACCACATACGTTACATGGGGCACGTTGTGTAATTTCTAAAATCACTTCTTCCTTTTTATTATATTTTTCTTTTTATGAAAAGTACACACAGTTTCCTTGTTAAATCTTAAATTTGCACCTAGTTCATCTCGATAATAATAAAAGACTGCGCCTTATTGTAAAGTAAGCACTACGAGTACAGGAAGGCAACCGTTTATTTCGGTTCCTAAATACATTTGGTATAACAACACATGCGAGTATGTAACCCACATATCACATACGTTAAATGGGGCAGGTTGTGTAATTACGAAAATCACTTCTTCCTTTTTATTATTTTTTTCTTTTTATGAAAAGTACCACACCAGTTCCTTTTTAAATCTTCTTAAATTTGAACCAGGTTCATCTTGATAATAATAAAAGACTGCGCCATATTGCAAAGTAAGCACTACTAGTACAGAAAGGCAACCGTTTATTTCGGTTCCTAAATACATTTGTTATAACAACACATGCGAGTATGCAACCCACATATCACATACGTTACATGGGGCACGTTGTGTAATTCCGAAATCACTCCTTCCTTTTTATTATTTTTTTCTTTTTATGAAAAGTACCACATAGTTTCCTTGTTAAATCTTAAAATTGCACCTAGTTCATCTTGATAATAATAAAAGACTGCGCCATATTGGAAGGTAAGCACTACGAGTACAGAAAGGCAACCGTTTATTTCGGGTCCTAAATACATTTTGTGTAACAACGCATGCGAGTATGCAACCCACATATCACATACGTTACATGGGGCACGTTGCGTAATTACGAAAATCACTTCTTCCTTTTTATTATTTTTTTCTTTTTATGAAAAGTACACACAGTTTCACTGTTAAATCTTCTTAAATTTGAATCAGGTTCATCTTGATAATAATAAAAGACTGCGCCATTATGTAAAGTAAGCACTACGAGTACAGGAAGGCAACCGTTAATTTCGGTTCCTAAATACATTTGGTATAACAACACATGCGAGTATGCAACCCACATATCACATACGTTACATGGAACACGTTGTGTAATTACTAAAATCACTTCATCCTTTTTATTATTTTTTTCCTTTTATGAAAAGTACCACACAGTTTCCTTGTTAAATTTTAAATTTGCACCAGGTTAGTCTTGATAATAGTAAAAGTCTGCGCCATATTGTAAAGTAAGCACTTCGAGTACAGGAAGGCAACCGTTTATTTCGGTTCCTAAATATATTTGGTATAACAATACATGCGAGTATGCAACCCACATATCACATACGTTACATGGGGCACGTTGTGTAATTACGAAAATCACTCCTTCCTTTTTATTATTTTTTATCTTTTATGAAAAGTACACAAAGCTTCCTTGTTAAATCATAAATTTGCACCTGGTTCATCTTGATAATAATAAAAGACTGCGCCTTATTGTAAAGTAAGCACTACGAGTACAGGAAGGCAGCCGTTTATTTCGGTTCCTAAATACATTTGATATAACAACATATGCGAGTATGCAAACCACACACCACATACGTTACATGGGGCACGTTGTGTAATTTCTAAAATCACTTCTTCCTTTATATTATATTTTTCTTTTTATGAAAAGTACACACAGTTTCCTTGTTAAATCTTAAATTTGTACCTAGTTCATCTTGATAATAATAAAAGACTGCGCCATATTGTAAAGTAAGCACTACGAGTACAGGAAGGCAACCGTTTATTTCGGTTCCTAAATACATTTGGTATAACAACACATGCGAGTATGCAACCCACATATCACATACGTTAAATGGGACAGGTTGTGTAATTACGAAAATCACTTCTTCCTTTTTATTATTTTTTTCTTTTTATGAAAAGTACCACACAGTTTCCTTTTTAAATCTTCTTAAATTTGAACCAGATTCATCTTGATAATAATAAAAGACTGCGCCATATTGCAAAGTAAGCACTACGAGTACAGAAAGGCAACCGTTTATTTCGGTTCCTAAATACATTTGTTATAACAACACATGCGAGTATGCAGCCCACATATCACATACGTTACATGGGGCACGTTGTGTAATTACGAAAATCAGTCCTTCCTTTTTATTATTTTTTTCTTTTTATGAAAAGTACCACATAGTTTCCTTGTTAAATCTTAAAATTGCACCTAGTTCATCTTGATAATAATAAAAGACTGCGCCATATTGTAAGGTAAGCACTACGAGTACAGAAAGGCAACCGTTTATTTCGGGTCCTAAATACATTTTGTATAACAACGCATGCGAGAATGCAACCCACATATCACATACGTTACATGGGGCACGTTGCGTAATTACGAAAATCACTTCTTCCTTTTTATTATTTTTTTCTTTTTATGAAAAGTACCACACAGTTTCCTTTTTAAATCTTCTTAAATTTGAACCAGGTTCATCTTGATAATAATACAAGACTGCGCCATATTGCAAAGTAAGTACTACGAGTAGAGAAAGGCAAACGTTTATTTCGGTTCCTAAATACATTTGTTATAACAACACATGCGAGTATGCAGCCCACATATCACATACGTTACATGGGGCACGTTGTGTAATTACGAAAATCACTCCTTCCTTTTTATTATTTTTTTCTTTTTATGAAAAGTACCACATAGTTTCCTTGTTAAATCTTAAAATTGCACCTAGTTCATCTTGATAATAATAAAAGACTGCGCCATATTGTAAGGTAAGCACTACGAGTACAGAAAGGCAACCGTTTATTTCGGGTCCTAAATACATTTTGTATAACAACGCATGCGAGAATGCAACCCACATATCACATACGTTACATGGGGCACGTTGCGTAATTACGAAAATCACTTCTTCCTTTTTATTATTTTTTTCTTTTTATGAAAAGTACCACACAGTTTCCTTTTTAAATCTTCTTAAATTTGCACCAGGTTCATCTTGATAATAATACAAGACTGCGCCATATTGCAAAGTAAGTACTACGAGTAGAGAAAGGCAAACGTTTATTTCGGTTCCTAAATACATTTGTTATAACAACACATGCGAGTATGCAGCCCACATATCACATACGTTACATGGGGCACGTTGTGTAATTACGAAAATCACTCCTTCCTTTTTATTATTTTTTTCTTTTTATGAAAAGTACCACATAGTTTCCTTGTTAAATCTTAAAATTGCACCTAGTTCATCTTGATAATAATAAAAGACTGCGCCATATTGCAAAGTAAGCACTACGAGTAGAGAAAGGCAAACGTTTATTTCGGTTCCTAAATACATTTGGTATAACAACACATGCGAGTATGCAGTCCACATATTACATACGTTACATGGGGCACGTTGTGTAATTACGAAAATCACTTCTTCCTTTTTATTATTTTTTTATTTTTATGTAAAGTACACACAGTTTCCTTGTTAAATCTTAAATTTGCACCTGGTTCATCTTGAGAATAATAAAAGACTGCGCCATATTGTAAAGTAAGCACTACGAGTACAGGAAGGCAACCGTTTGTTTCGGTTCCTAAATACATTTGATTTAACAACACATGCGAGTATGCAACCAACACACCACATACGTTATATGGGGAACGTTGTGCAAATACTAAAATCACTTTTTCCTTTTTATTATTTTTTACTTTTTATGAAAAGTACACACAGTTTCCTTGTTAAATCTTCTTAAATTTGAACCAGGTTCATGTTGATAATAATAAGAGACTGCGCCATATTGTAAAGTAAGTACTACGAGTAGAGAAAGGCAACCGTTTATTTTGGTTCCTAAATACATTTGGTATAACAACACATGCAAGTATGCAACCCACATATCACATACGTTACATAGGGCACGTTGTGTAATTACGAAAATCACTTCTTCTTTTTTATTATTTTTCTCGTTTTATTAAAAGTACCAAACAGTTTCCTTGTTAAATCTTCTTAAATTTGAACCAGGTTCATCTTGATAATAATAAAAGACTGCGCCATATTGCAAAGTAAGCACTACGAGTACAGGAAGGCAACCGTTTATTTCGGTTCCTAAATACATTTGGTATAAAAACTCATGCGAGTATGCAACCCACATATCACATACGTTACATGGGGCACGTTGTGTAATTACGAAAATCACTTCTTCCTTTTTATTATTTTTTTCTTTTTATGAAAAGTACCACACAGTTTCCTTTTTAATCTTCTTAAATTTGAACCAGGTTCATCTTGATAATAAAAGACTGCGCCATATTGTCAGGTAAGCACTACGAGTACAGAAAGGCAACCGTTTATTTCGGGTCCTAAATACATTTGGTATAACAACACATGCGAGTATGCAACCCACATATCACATACGTTACAAGGGGCACGTCGTGTAATTAATAAAATCACTTCTTCCTTTTTATTATTTTTTTCTTTTTATGAAAAGTACCACACAGTTTCCTTTTTAATCTTCTTAAATTTGAACCAGGTTCAACTTGATAATAATAAAAGACTGCGCCATATTGCAAAGTAAGCACTACGAGTAGAGAAAGGCAACCGTTTATTTCGGGTTCTAAATACATTTGGTATAACAACACATGCGAGTATGCAACCCACATATCACATAGGTTACATGGGGCACGTTGTGTAATTACGAAAATCACTTCTTCCTTTTTATTATTTTTTTATTTTTATGTAAAGCACACACAGTTTCCTTGTTAAATCTTAAATTTGCACCTGGTTCATCTTTATAATAATAAAAGACTGCGCCTTATTGTAAAGTAAGCACTACGAGTACATGAAGGCAACCGTTTAGTTCGTTTCCTAATTACATCTGATATAACAACACATGTGAGTATGCAACGAACACATCACAGAGGTTACATGGGGCACGTTGTGTAATTACTAAAATCAATTCTTCCTTTTTATTATATTTTTCTTTTTATTAAAAGTACACACAGTTTCCTTTTTAAATCTTCTTAAATTTCAACCAGGTTCATCTTGAAAGTAATAAAAGACTGCGACATATTGTAAGGTAAGCACTTTGAGTACTGGAAGGCAACCGTATATTTCAGTTCCTAAATACATTTAGTATAACAACACATGCGATTATGCAACCCAGATATCACATACGTTACATGGGGCACGTTGTGTAATTACTAAAATTACTTCATCCTTTTTATTATTTGTTTCTTTATATGAAAAGTACCACACAGTTTCCGTGTTAAATCTTTCTTAAATTTGCACCACGTTCATATTGATAATAAAAAAATACTGCGCCATTTTGTAAAGTAAGCACTACGAGTACAGGAAGGCAACCGTTTGTTTCGGTTCCTAAATACATTTGATATAACAACGCATGCGAGTATGCAACCCACATATCACATACGTTAGATGGGGCACGTTGCGTAATTACGAAAATCACTTCTTCCTTTTTATTATTTTTTTCTTTTTATGAAAAGTACCACACAGTTTCCTTTTTAAATCTTAAATTTGCACCTGGTTCATCTTGATAATAATAAAAGACTGCGCCTTATTGTAAAGTAAGCACTACGAGTACAGTAAGGCAACCGTTTATTTCGGTTACTAAATATATTTGATATAACAACATATGCGAGTATGCATACCACACACCACATACGTTACATGGGGCACGTTGTGTAATTTCTAAAATCACTTCTTCCTTTTTATTATATTTTTCTTTTTATGAAAAGTACACACAGTTTCCTTGTTAAATCTTAAATTTGCACCTAGTTCATCTTGATATTCATATTCATATTGTAAAGTAAGCACTACGAGTACAGGAAGGCAACCGTTTATTTCGGTTCCTAAATACATTTGGTATAACAACACATGCGAGTATGTAACCCACATATCACATACGTTAAATGGGGCAGGTTGTGTAATTACGAAAACCACTTCTTCCTTTTTATTATTTTTTTCTTTTTATGAAAATTACCACACAGATTCCTTTTTAAATCTTCTTAAATTTGAACCAGGTTCATCTTGATAATAATAAAAGACTGCGCCATATTGCAAAGTAAGCACTGCGAGTACAGAAAGGCAACCGTTTATTTCGGTTCCTAAATACATTTGTTATAACAACACATGCGAGTATGCAGCCCACATATCACATAAATTATATGGGGCACGCTGTGTAATTACGAAAATCACTCCTTCTTATTTATTATTTTTTTCTTTTTATGAAAAGTACCACAGTTTCCTTGTTAAATCTTAAAATTGCACCTAGTTCATCTTGATAATAATAAAAGACTGCGCCATATTGTAAGGTAAGGACTACGAGTACAGAAAGGCAACCGTTTATTTCGGGTCCTAAATACATTTTGTATAACAACGCATGCGAGTATGCAACCCACATATCACATACGTTACATGGGGCACTTTGCATAATTACGAAAATCACTTCTTCCTTTTTATTATTTTTTTCTTTTTATGAAAAGTACACACAGTTTCCTTGTTAAATCTTAAATTTGCACCTAGTTCATCTTGATATTCATATTCATATTGTAAAGTAAGCACTACGAGTACAGGAAGGCAACCGTTTATTTCGGTTCCTAAATACATTTGGTATAACAACACATGCGAGTATGTAACCCACATATCACATACGTTAAATGGGGCAGGTTGTGTAATTACGAAAACCACTTCTTCCTTTTTATTATTTTTTTCTTTTTATGAAAATTACCACACAGATTCCTTTTTAAATCTTCTTAAATTTGAACCAGGTTCATCTTGATAATAATAAAAGACTGCGCCATATTGCAAAGTAAGCACTGCGAGTACAGAAAGGCAACCGTTTATTTCGGTTCCTAAATACATTTGTTATAACAACACATGCGAGTATGCAGCCCACATATCACATAAATTATATGGGGCACGCTGTGTAATTACGAAAATCACTCCTTCTTATTTATTATTTTTTTCTTTTTATGAAAAGTACCACAGTTTCCTTGTTAAATCTTAAATTTGCACCTAGTTCATCTTGATAATAATAAAAGACTGCGCCATATTGTAAGGTAAGGACTACGAGTACAGAAAGGCAACCGTTTATTTCGGGTCCTAAATACATTTTGTATAACAACGCATGCGAGTATGCAACCCACATATCACATACGTTACATGGGGCACGTTGCATAATTACGAAAATCACTTCTTCCTTTTTATTATTTTTTTCTTTTTATGAAAAGTACCACACAGTTTCCTTTTTAAATCTTCTTAAATTTGAACCAGGTTCATCTTGATAATAATAAAAGACTGCGCCATATTGCAAAGTAAGCACTACTAGTACAGAAAGGCAACCGTTTATTTCGGTTCCTAAATACATTTGGTATAAAAACTCATGCGAGTATGCAACCCTCATATCACATACGTTACATGGGGCACGTTGTGTAATTACGAAAATCACTTCTTCCTTTTTATTATTTTTTTCTTTTTATGAAAAGTACCACACAGTTTCCTTTTTAATCTTCTTAAATTTGAACCAGGTTCAACTTGATAATAATAAAAGACTGCGCCATATTGCAAAGTAAGCACTACGAGTAGAGAAAGGCAACCGTTTATTTCGGGTTCTAAATACATTTGGTATAACAACACATGCGAGTATGCAACCCACATATCACATACGTTACATGGGGCACGTTGTGTAATTACGAAAATCACTTCTTCCTTTTTATTATTTTTTTATTTTTATGTAAAGCACACACAGTTTCCTTGTTAAATCTTAAATTTGCACCTGGTTCATCTTTATAATAATAAAAGACTGCGCCTTATTGTAAAGTAAGCACTACGAGTACATGAAGGCAACCGTTTAGTTCGTTTCCTAATTACATCTGATATAACAACACATGTGAGTATGCAACGAACACATCACAGAGGTTACATGGGGCACGTTGTGTAATTACTAAAATCAATTCTTCCTTTTTATTATATTTTTCTTTTTATTAAAAGTACACACAGTTTCCTTTTTAAATCTTCTTAAATTTCAACCAGGTTCATCTTGAAAGTAATAAAAGACTGCGACATATTGTAAGGTAAGCACTTTGAGTACTGGAAGGCAACCGTATATTTCAGTTCCTAAATACATTTAGTATAACAACACATGCGATTATGCAACCCAGATATCACATACGTTATATGGGGCACGTTGTGTAATTACTAAAATTACTTCATCCTTTTTATTATTTGTTTCTTTATATGAAAAGTACCACACAGTTTCCGTGTTAAATCTTTCTTAAATTTGCACCACGTTCATATTGATAATAAAAAAATACTGCGCCATTTTGTAAAGTAAGCACTACGAGTACAGGAAGGCAACCGTTTGTTTCGGTTCCTAAATACATTTGATATAACAACGCATGCGAGTATGCAACCCACATATCACATACGTTAGATGGGGCACGTTGCGTAATTACGAAAATCACTTCTTCCTTTTTATTATTTTTTTCTTTTTATGAAAAGTACCACAGTTTCCTTGTTAAATCTTAAAATTGCACCTAGTTCATCTTGATAATAATAAAAGACTGCGCCATATTGTAAGGTAAGGACTACGAGTACAGAAAGGCAACCGTTTATTTCGGGTCCTAAATACATTTTGTATAACAACGCATGCGAGTATGCAACCCACATATCACATACGTTACATGGGGCACGTTGCATAATTACGAAAATCACTTCTTCCTTTTTATTATTTTTTTCTTTTTATGAAAAGTACCACACAGTTTTCTTTTTAAATCTTCTTAAATTTGAATAAGGTTCATCTTGATAATAATACAAGACTGCGCCATATTGCAAAGTAAGTACTACGAGTAGAGAAATGCAAACGTTTATTTCGGTTCCTAAATACATTTGTTATAACAACACATGCGAGTATGCAGCCCACATATCACATACGTTACATAGGGCACGTTGTGTAATTACGAAAATCACTTCTTCCATTTTATTATTTTGTTCTTTTTATTGAAAGTACACACAGTTTCCTTGTTAAATCTTAAATTTGCACCTGGTTCATTTTGATAATAATAAAAGACTGCGCCATATTGTAAAGTAAGCACTACGAGTACAGGAAGGCAACCGTATATTTCGGTTCCTAAATACATTAGGTATAACAACACATGCGAGAATGCAACCCACATATCACATACATTACATGGGGCACGTTGTGTAATTACTAAAATCACTTCATCCTTTCTTATTATGAAAAGTACTACACAGTTTCTTAGTGAAATCTTAAATTTACACCAGGTTCATCTTGATAATAGTAAAAGTCTGTGCCATATTGTAAAGTAAGCACTACGAGTACAGGAAGGCAACCGTTTATTTCGGTTCCTAAATACATTTGGTATAACAACACATGCGAGTATGCCACCCACATATCACATACGTTAAATGGGGCAGGTTGTGTAATTACGAAAATCACTTCTTCCTTTTTATTATTTTTTTCTTTTTATGAAAAGTACCACACAGTTTCCTTTTTAAATTTTCTTAAATTTGAACCAGGTTCAACTTGATAATAATAAAAGACTGCGCCATATTGCAAAGTAAGCACTACGAGTAGAGAAAGGCAACCGTTTATTTCGGGTTCTAAATACATTTGGTATAACAACACATGCGAGTATGCAACCCACATATCACATACGTTACATGGGGCACGTTGTGTAATTACGAAAATCACTTCTTCCTTTTTATTATTTTTTTATTTTTATGTAAAGCACACACAGTTTCCTTGTTAAATCTTAAATTTGCACCTGGTTCATCTTTATAATAATAAAAGACTGCGCCTTATTGTAAAGTAAGCACTACGAGTACATGAAGGCAACCGTTTAGTTCGTTTCCTAATTACATCTGATATAACAACACATGTGAGTATGCAACGAACACATCACATAGGTTACATGGGGCACGTTGTGTAATTACTAAAATCAATTCTTCCTTTTTATTATATTTTTCATTTTATTAAAAGTACACACAGTTTCCTTTTTAAATCTTCTTAAATTTCAACCAGGTTCATCTTGAAAGTAATAAAAGACTGCGACATATTGTAAGGTAAGCACTTTGAGTACTGGAAGGCAACCGTATATTTCAGTTCCTAAATACATTTAGTATAACAACACATGCGATTATGCAACCCAGATATCACATACGTTACATGGGGCACGTTGTGTAATTACTAAAATTACTTCATCCTTTTTATTATTTGTTTCTTTATATGAAAAGTACCACACAGTTTCCGTGTTAAATCTTTCTTAAATTTGCACCACGTTCATATTGATAATAAAAAAATACTGCGCCATTTTGTAAAGTAAGCACTACGAGTACAGGAAGGCAACCGTTTGTTTCGGTTCCTAAATACATTTGATATAACAACGCATGCGAGTATGCAACCCACATATCACATACGTTAGATGGGGCACGTTGCGTAATTACGAAAATCACTTCTTCCTTTTTATTATTTTTTTCTTTTTATGAAAAGTACCACACAGTTTCCTTTTTAAATCTTAAATTTGCACCTGGTTCATCTTGATAATAATAAAAGACTGCGCCTTATTGTAAAGTAAGCACTACGAGTACAGTAAGGCAACCGTTTATTTCGGTTACTAAATATATTTGATATAACAACATATGCGAGTATGCATACCACACACCACATACGTTACATGGGGCCCGTTGTGTAATTTCTAAAATCACTTCTTCCTTTTTATTATATTTTTCTTTTTATGAAAAGTACACACAGTTTCCTTGTTAAATCTTAAATTTGCACCTAGTTCATCTTGATATTCATATTCATATTGTAAAGTAAGCACTACGAGTACAGGAAGGCAACCGTTTATTTCGGTTCCTAAATACATTTGGTATAACAACACATGCGAGTATGTAACCCACATATCACATACGTTAAATGGGGCAGGTTGTGTAATTACGAAAACCACTTCTTCCTTTTTATTATTTTTTTCTTTTTATGAAAATTACCACACAGATTCCTTTTTAAATCTTCTTAAATTTGAACCAGGTTCATCTTGATAATAATAAAAGACTGCGCCATATTGCAAAGTAAGCACTGCGAGTACAGAAAGGCAACCGTTTATTTCGGTTCCTAAATACATTTGTTATAACAACACATGCGAGTATGCAGCCCACATATCACATAAATTATATGGGGCACGCTGTGTAATTACGAAAATCACTCCTTCTTATTTATTATTTTTTTCTTTTTATGAAAAGTACCACAGTTTCCTTGTTAAATCTTAAAATTGCACCTAGTTCATCTTGATAATAATAAAAGACTGCGCCATATTGTAAGGTAAGGACTACGAGTACAGAAAGGCAACCGTTTATTTCGGGTCCTAAATACATTTTGTATAACAACGCATGCGAGTATGCAACCCACATATCACATACGTTACATGGGGCACGTTGCATAATTACGAAAATCACTTCTTCCTTTTTATTATTTTTTTCTTTTTATGAAAAGTACCACACAGTTTTCTTTTTAAATCTTCTTAAATTTGAATAAGGTTCATCTTGATAATAATACAAGACTGCGCCATATTGCAAAGTAAGTACTACGAGTAGAGAAATGCAAACGTTTATTTCGGTTCCTAAATACATTTGTTATAACAACACATGCGAGTATGCAGCCCACATATCACATACGTTACATAGGGCACGTTGTGTAATTACGAAAATCACTTCTTCCATTTTATTATTTTGTTCTTTTTATTGAAAGTACACACAGTTTCCTTGTTAAATCTTAAATTTGCACCTGGTTCATTTTGATAATAATAAAAGACTGCGCCATATTGTAAAGTAAGCACTACGAGTACAGGAAGGCAACCGTATATTTCGGTTCCTAAATACATTAGGTATAACAACACATGCGAGAATGCAACCCACATATCACATACATTACATGGGGCACGTTGTGTAATTACTAAAATCACTTCATCCTTTCTTATTATGAAAAGTACTACACAGTTTCTTAGTGAAATCTTAAATTTACACCAGGTTCATCTTGATAATAGTAAAAGTCTGTGCCATATTGTAAAGTAAGCACTACGAGTACAGGAAGGCAACCGTTTATTTCGGTTCCTAAATACATTTGGTATAACAACACATGCGAGTATGCCACCCACATATCACATACGTTAAATGGGGCAGGTTGTGTAATTACGAAAATCACTTCTTCCTTTTTATTATTTTTTTCTTTTTATGAAAAGTACCACACAGTTTCCTTTTTAAATTTTCTTAAATTTGAACCAGGTTCATCTTGATAATAACAAAAGACTGCGCCATATTGCAAAGTAAGCACTACGAGTACAGAAAGGCAACCGTTTATTTCGGTTCCTAAATACATTTGTTATAACAACACATGCGAGTATGCAGCCCACATATCACATACGTTACATGGGGCACGTTGCATAATTAGGAAAATCACTTCTTCCTTTTTATTATTTTTTTCTTTTTATGAAAAGTACCACACAGTTTCCTTTTTAAATCTTCTTAAATTTGAACCAGGTTCATCTTGATAATAATACAAGACTGCGCCATATTGCAAAGTAAGTACTACGAGTAGAGAAAGGCAAACGTTTATTTCGGTTCCTAAATACATTTGTTATAACAACACATGCGAGTATGCAGCCCACATATCACATACGTTACATAGGGCACGTTGTGTAATTACGAAAATCACTTCTTCCATTTTATTATTTTGTTCTTTTTATGGAAAGTACACACAGTTTCCTTGTTAAATCTTAAATTTGCACCTGGTTCATTTTTATAATAATAAAAGACTGCGCCATATTGTAAAGTAAGCACTACGAGTACAGGAAGGCAACCGTATATTTCGGTTCCTAAATACATTAGGTATAACAACACATGCGAGAATGCAACCCACATATCACATACGTTACATGGGGCACGTTGTGTAATTACTAAAATAA
This sequence comes from Agrypnus murinus, assembly GCA_929113105.1. Classification (NCBI taxonomy): domain Eukaryota; kingdom Metazoa; phylum Arthropoda; class Insecta; order Coleoptera; family Elateridae; genus Agrypnus; species Agrypnus murinus. The sequence continues at coordinate 63,470,110 of OV816023.1, read as the reverse complement.
CTTCATCCTTTTTATTATTTTTTTCTTATTATGAAAAGTACCACACAGTTTCTTAGTGAAATCTTAAATTTACACCAGGTTCATCTTGATAATAGTAAAAGTCTGTGCCATATTGTAAAGTAAGCACTACGAGTACAGGAAGGCAACCGCTTATTTCGGTTCCTAAATACATTAGGTATAACAACACATGCGAGAATGCAACCCACATATCACATACGTTACATGGGGCACGTTGTGTAATTACTAAAATCACTTCATCCTTTTTATTATTTTTTTCTTATTATGAAAAGTTCCACACAGTTTCTTAGTGAAATCTTAAATTTACACCAGGTTCATCTTGATAATAGTAAAAGTCTGCGCCATATTGTAAAGTAAGCACTTCGAGTACAGGAAGGCAACCGTTTATTTCGGTTCCTAAATACATTTGGTATAACAAAACATGCGAGTATGCAACCCACATATCACATACGTTACATGGGGCACGTTGTGTAATTACGAAAATCACTCCTTCCTTTTTATTATTTTTTATCTTTTTATGAAAAGTACACAAAGTTTCCTTGTTAAATCTTAAATTTGCACCTGGTTCATCTTGATAATAATAAAAGACTGCGCCTTATTGTAAAGTAAGCACTACGAGTACAGGAAGGCAACCGTTTATTTCGGTTCCTAAATACATTTGGTATAACAACATATGCGAGTATGCAAACCACACACCACATACGTTACATGGGGCACGTTGTGTAATTTCTAAAATCACTTCTTCCTTTTTATTATATTTTTCTTTTTATGAAAAGTACACACAGTTTCCTTGTTAAATCTTAAATTTGCACCTAGTTCATCTTGATAATAATAAAAGACTGCGCCTTATTGTAAAGTAAGCACTACGAGTACAGGAAGGCAACCGTTTATTTCGGTTCCTAAATACATTTGGTATAACAACACATGCGAGTATGCAACCCACATATCACATACGTTAAATGGGGCAGGTTGTGTAATTACGAAAATCACTTCTTCCTTTTTATTATTTTTTTCTTTTTATGAAAAGTACCACACAGTTTCCTTTTTAAATCTTCTTAAATTTGAACCAGGTTCATCTTGATAATAATAAAAGACTGCGCCATATTGCAAAGTAAGCACTACGAGTACAGAAAAGCAACCGTTTATTTCGGTTCCTAAATACATTTGTTATAACAACACATGCGAGTATGCAGCCCACATATCACATACGTTACATGGGGCACGTTGTGTAATTACGAAAATCACTTCTTCCATTTTATTATTTTTTTCTTTTTATGAAAAGTACACACAGTTTCCTTGATAAATCTTCTTAAATTTGAACCAGGTTCTTATTGATAATAATAAAAGACTGCGCCATATTGTAAGGTAAGCACTTTGAGTACTGGAAGGCGACCGTTTATTTCGTTTGGTATAACAACACATGCGAGTATGCAACCCACATATCACATACGTTACATGGGGCACGTTGTGTAATTACTAAAATCACTTCATCCTTTTTATTATTTTTTCTTTTTATGAAAAGTACCACACAGTTTCCTTGTTAAACCTTAAATTTACACTCGGTTCATCTTGATGATAGTAAAACTCTGTGCCATATTGTAAAGTAAGCACTACGTGTACAGGAAGGCAACCGCTTATTTCGGTTCCTAAATACATTTGGTATAACAACACATGCGAGTATGCAACCCACATATCACATACGTTACATGGGGCACGTTGTGTAATTACTAAAATCACCTCTTCCTTTTTATTATTTTTTGGTATAACAACTTTTTATTATATTTTTTATTTTACATTTGGTATAACAACACATGCGAGTATGCAATCCACATATCACATACGTTGTGTAATTACTAAAATCACCTCTTCCTTTTTATTATTTTTTGGTATAACAACTTTTTATTATATTTTTTATTTTACATTTGGTATAACAACACATGCGAGTATGCAACCCACATATCACATACGTTACATGGGGCACTTTGTGTAATTACTAAAATCACTTCTTCATTTTTATTATTTTTTTCTTTTTATGAAAAGTACCACACAGTTTCCTTGTGAAATCTTAAATTTGCACCAATTTCATCTTGATAATAGTAAAAGTCTGCAACATATTGTAAAGTAAGCATTACGAGTACAGGAAGGCAACCGTTTATTTCGGTTCCTAAATACATTTGGTATAATAATACATGCGAGTATGCAACCCACATATCACATACGTTACATGGGGCACGTTGTGTAATTACGAAAATCACTCCTTCCATTTTATTATTTTTTTCTTTTTATGAAAAGTACCACACAGTTTGCTTGCTCAATCTTAAATTTGCACCTACTTCATCATAATAATAATAAAAGACTGCGCCATATTGTAAGGTAAGCACTACGAGTACAGAAAGGCAACCGTTTATTTCGGGTCCTAGATACATTTGGTATAACAACACATGCAAGTATGCAACCCACATATCACATACGTTACACGGGGCACGTTGTGTAATTACGAAAATCACTTCTTCCGTTTTATTATTTTTTTCTTTTTATGAAAAGTAAACACAGTTTCCTTGTTAAATCTTAAATTTGCACTTGCTTCATCTTGATAATAATAAAAGAATGCGCCTTATTGTAAAGTAAGCACTACGGGTACAGGAAGGCGACCGTTTATTTCGGTTCCAACATACATTTCGTAAAACAACACATGCGAGTAAGCAACCCACATATCACACACGTTACATGGGGCACGTTGTGAAATTACGAAAATCACTTCTTCCATTTTATTATTTTTTTCTTTTTATGAAAAGTACACGCAGTTTCCTTGTTAAATCTTAAATTTGCACTTGCTTCATCTTGATAATAATAAAAGAATGCGCCTTATTGTAAAGTAAGCACTACGAGTACAGGAAGGCGACCGTTTATTTCGTTTCCTAAATACATTTGGTATAACAACACATGCGAGTATGCAAACCACATATCACATACGTTACATGGGGCACGTTGTGTAATTACTAAAATCGCTTCAACCTTTTTATTATTTTTTCTTTTTATGAAAAGTACCACACAGTTTCCTTGTTAAATCTTAAATTTACACTAGGTTCATCTTGATAATAGTAAAAGTCTGTGCCATATTGTAAAGTAAGCAGTACGTGTACAGGAAGGCAACCGCTTATTTCGGTTCCTAAATACATTTGGTATAACAACACATGCGAGTATGCAACCCACATATCACATACGTTACATGGGGCACGTTGTGTAATTACTAAAATCACCTCTTCCTTTTTATTATTTTTTCTTTTTATGAAAAGTACCACACAGTTTCCTTGTTAAATGTTTCTTAAATTTGCACCAGGTTCATCTTGATAATAATAAAAGACTGCGCCATATTGTAAGGTAAGCACTACGAGTACAGAAAGGCAACCGTTTATTTCGGGTCCTAAATACATTTTGTATAACAACACATGCGAGTATGCAACCCACATATCACATACGTTACATGCGGCACGTTGTGTAGTTACGAAAATCACTTCTTCCTTTTTATTATTTTTTTCTTTTTATGAAAAGTACCACACAGTTTCCTTTTTAAATCTTCTTAAATTTGAACCAGGTTCATCTTGATAATAATACAAGACTGCGCCATATTGCAAAGTAAGCACTACGAGTAGAGAAAGGCAAACGTTTATTTCGGTTCCTAAATACATTTGTTATCACAACACATGCGAGTATGCTGCCCACATATCACATACGTTACATGGGGCACGTTGTGTAATTATGAAAATCACTCCTTTCTTTTTATTATTTTTTTCTTTTTATGAAAACTACCACACAGTTTCCTTGTTAAATCTTAAATTTGCACCTAGTTCATCTTGATAATAATAAAAGACTGCGCCATATTGTAAGGTAAGCACTACTAGTACAAAAAGGCAACCGTATATTTCGGGTCCTAAATACATTTGGTAAAACAACACATGCGAGTATGCAACCCACATATCACATACGTTACATGGGGCACGTTGTGTAATTACGAAAATCACTTCTTCCTTTTTATTATTTTTTTATTTTTATGAAAAGTACCACACAGTTTCCTTGTTAAATCTTCTTAAATTTGAACCAGGTTTATCTTGATAATAATAAAAGACTGCGCCATATTGTAAAGTAAGCACTACGAGTACAGGACGGCAACCGTTTATTTCAGTTCCTAAATACATTTGGTATAACAACACATGCAAGTATGCAACCCACATTTCACATACGTTACATAGGGCACGTTGTGTAATTACGAAAACCAATTCTTCTTTTTTATTATTTTTCTCTTTTTATGAAAAGTACCACACAGTTGCCTTGTTAAATCTTCATAAATTTGAACCAGGTTCATCTTGATAATAATAAACGAATGCGCCTTATTGTATAGTAAGCTCTACGAGTACAGGAAGGCCACCGTTTATTTCGGTTCCTAAATACATTTGGTATAACAACACATGCGAGTATGCAGCCCACATATCACATACGTTATATGGGGCACGTTGTGTAATTACGAAAATCACTCCTTCCTTTTTATTATTTTTTTCTTTTTATGCAAAGTACCACACAGTTTCCTTGTTAAATCTTAAATTTGCACTTAGTTCATCTTGATAATAATAAAAGACTGCGCCATATTGTAAGGTAAGCACTACGAGTACAGAAGGGCAACCGTTTATTTCGGGTCCTAAATACATTTGGTATAACAACACATGCTAGTATGCAGCCCACATATCACATACGTTACATGGGGCACGTTGTGCAATTACGAAAATCACTCCTTCCTTTTTATTATTTTTTTATTTGTATGAAAAGTACACACAGTTTCCTTGTTAAATGTTAAATTTGCACCTGATTCATCTTGATAATAATAAAAGACTGCGCCTTATTGTAAAGTAAGCACTACGAGTACAGGAAGGCAACCGTTTATTTCGTTTCCTAAATGCATTTGATATAACAACACATGTGAGTATGCAACCAACACACCACATAGGTTACATGGGGCACGTTGTGTAATTACTAAAATCAATTCTTCCTTTTTATTATATTTTTGTTTTTATGAAAAGTACACACAGTTTCCTTGTTAAATCTTCTTAAATTTGAACCAGGTTCATCTTGATAATAGTAAAAGAATGCGCCATATTGTAAAGTAAGCACTACGAGTACAGGAAGGCAACCGTTTGTTTCGGTTCCTAAATACATTTGATATAACAACACATGCGAGTATGCAACCAACACACCACATACGTTACATGGGGCACGTTGTGTAATTACTAATACCGCTCGTTGGTTTTAGTTATTTTTGCTTTTTATGTTAAGTGCCACACAGAGTCCTTTTTAAATCTTCCTAAATTTGAACCAGTTTCATCTTGATAGTAATAAAAGACTGCTCCATATTGTAAGGTAAGCACTTTGAGTACTGGAAGGCAACCGTTTATTTCGGTTCCTAACGTTGTGTAATTTCTAAAATCACTTCTTTTTTTTTATTATATTTTTCTTTTTATGAAAAGTACACACAGTTTCCTTGATAAATCTTCTTAAATTTGAACCAGGTTCATATTGATAATAATAAAAGACTGCGCCATATTGTAAGGTGAGCACTTTGAGTACTGGAAGGCAACCGTTTATTTCGGTTCCTAAATACATTTGGTATAACAACACATGCGATTATGCAACCCAGATATCACACACGTTACATGGGGCACGTTGTGTAATTACTAAAATTACTTCATCCTTTTAATTATTTGTTTCTTTTTATGAAAAGTACCACACAGTTTCCGTGTTAAATCTTTCTTAAATTTGCACCAGGTTCATATTGATAAAAAAAATACTACGCCATATTGTAGAGTAAGCACTACGAGTACAGGAAGGCAACCGTTTGTTTCGGTTCCTAAATACATTTGATATAACAACAAATGCGAGTATGCAACCAACACACCACATACGTTACATAGGGCACGTTGTGTAATTACGAAAATCACTTCTTCTTTTTTATTATTTTTCTCATTTTATGAAAAGTACCACACAGTTTCCTTGTTAAATCTTCTTAAATTTGAACCAGGTTCATCTTGATAATAATAAAAGAATGCGCCATATTGTAGAGTAAGCACTACGAGTACAGGAAGGCAACCGTTTATTTCGGTTCCAACATACATTTGATAAAACAACACATGCGAGTATGCAACCCACATATCACACACGTTACATGGGGCACGTTGTGTAATTACGAAAATCACTTCTTCCATTTTATTATTTTTTTCTTTTTATGAAAAGTACACACAGTTTCCTTGTTAAATCTTAAATTTGCACTTGCTTCATCTTGATAATAATAAAAGAATGCGCCTTATTGTAAAGTAAGCACTACGAGTACAGGAAGGCGACCGTTTATTTCGTTTGGTATAACAACACATGCGAGTATGCAACCCACATATCACATACGTTACATGGGGCACGTTGTGTAATTACTAAAATCACTTCATCCTTTTTATTATTTTTTCTTTTTATGAAAAGTACCACACAGTTTCCTTGTTAAACCTTAAATTTACACTAGGTTCATCTTGATGATAGTAAAACTCTGTGCCATATTGTAAAGTAAGCACTACGTGTACAGGAAGGCAACCGCTTATTTCGGTTCCTAAATACATTTGGTATAAAAACACATGCGAGTATGCAACCCACATATCACATACGTTACATGGGGCACGTTGTGTAATTACTAAAATCACCTCTTCCTTTTTATTATTTTTTGGTATAACAACTTTTTATTATATTTTTTATTTTACATTTGGTATAACAACACATGCGAGTATGCAACCCACATATCACATACGTTACATGGGGCACTTTGTGTAATTACTAAAATCACTTCTTCATTTTTATTATTTTTTTCTTTTTATGAAAAGTACCACACAGTTTCCTTGTGAAATCTTAAATTTGCACCAGGTTCATCTTGATAATAGTAAAAGTCTGCGCCATATTGTAAAGTAAGCACTACGAGTACAGGAAGGCAACCGTTTATTTCGGTTCCTAAATACATTTGGTATAATAATACATGCGAGTATGCAACCCACATATCACATACGTTACATGGGGCACGTTGTGTAATTACGAAAATCACTCCTTCCATTTTATTATTTTTTTCTTTTTATGAAAAGTACCACACAGTTTGCTTGCTCAAACTTAAATTTGCACCTAGTTCATCATAATAATAATAAAAGACTGCGCCATAATGTAAGGTAAGCACTACGAGTACAGAAAGGCAACCGTTTATTTCGGGTCCTAGATACATTTGGTATAACAACACAAGCGAGTATGCAACCCACATATCACATACGTTACACGGGGCACGTTGTGTAATTACGAAAATCACTTCTTCCTTTTTATTATTTTTTTCTTTTTATGAAAAGTACACACAGTTTCCTTGTTAAATCTTAAATTTGCACTGGCTTCATCTTGATAATAATAAAAGAATGCGCCTTATTGTAAAGTAAGCACTACGAGTACAGGAAGGCGACCGTTTATTTCGGTTCCAACATACATTTCGTAAAACAACACATGCGAGTAAGCAACCCACATATCACACACGTTACATGGGGCACGTTGTGTAATTACGAAAATCACTTCTTCCATTTTATTATTTTTTTCTTTTTATGAAAAGTACACGCAGTTTCCTTGTTAAATCTTAAATTTGCACTTGCTTCATCTTGATAATAATAAAAGAATGCGCCTTATTGTAAAGTAAGCACTACGAGTACAGGAAGGCGACCGTTTATTTCGTTTCCTAAATACATTTGGTATAACAACACATGCGAGTATGCAAACCACATATCACATACGTTACATGGGGCACGTTGTGTAATTACTAAAATCACTTCAACCTTTTTATTATTTTTTCTTTTTATGAAAAGTACCACACAGTTTCCTTGTTAAATCTTAAATTTACACTAGGTTCATCTTGATAATAGTAAAAGTCTGTGCCATATTGTAAAGTAAGCAGTACGTGTACAGGAAGGCAACCGCTTATTTCGGTTCCTAAATACATTTGGTATAACAACACTGGCGAGTATGCAACCCGCATATCACATACGTTACATGGGGCACGTTGTGTAATTACTAAAATCACCTCTTCCTTTTTATTATTTTTTCTTTTTATGAAAAGTACCACACAGTTTCCTTGTTAAATGTTTCTTAAATTTGCACCAGGTTCATCTTGATAATAATAAAAGACTGCGCCATATTGTAAAGTAAGCACTACGAGTACAGGTAGGCAACCGTTTATTTCGGTTCCTAAATACATTTGGTATAACAACACATGCGAGTATGCAACCCACATATCACATACGTTACATGGAACACGTTGTGTAATTACTAAAATCACCTCTTCGTTTTTAATATTTTTTCTTTTTATGAAAAGTACCACACAGTTTCCTTGTTAAATGTTTCTTAAATTTGCACCAGGTTCATCTTGATAATAATAGAAGGCTGCGCCATATTGTAAGGTAAGCACTACGAGTACAGGAAGGCAACCGCTTATTTCGGTTCCTAAATACATTTGGTATAACAACACATGCGAGTATGCAATCCACATATCACATACGTTACATGGGGCACGTTGTGTAATTACTAAAATCACCTCTTCCTTTTTATTATTTTTTCTTTTTATGAAAAGTACCACACAGTTTCCTTGTTAAATGTTTCTTAAATTTGCACCTGGTTCATCTTGATAATAATAAAAGACTGCGCCATATTGTAAAGTAAGCACTACGAGTACAGGAAGGCAACCGTTTATTTCGGTTCCTAAATACATTTGGTATTACAATACATGCGAGTATGCAAACCACATATCACATACGTTACATGGGGCACGTTGTGTAATTACGAAAATCACTCCTTCCATTTTATTATTTTTTTCTTTTTATGAAAAGTACCACACAGTTTCCTTGTTAAATCTTAAATTTGCACCTAGTTCATCTTGATAATAATAAAAGACTGCGCCATATTGTAAGTTAAGCACTACGTGTACAGAAAGGCAACCGTTTATTTCAGGTCCTAAACACATTTGGTATAACAACACATGCGAGTATGCAACCCACATATCACATACGTTACATCGGGCACGTTGTGTAATTACGAGAATCACTTCTTCCTTTTTATTATTTTTTATCTTTTTTTGAAAAGTACACACAGTTTCCTTGTTAAATCTTAAATTTGCACCTGGTTCATCTTGATAATAATAAAAGACTGCGCCTTATTGTAAAGTAAGCACTACGAGTACAGGAAGGCAACCGTTTATTTCGGTTCTTAAATACATTTGATATAACAACATATGCGAGTATGCAACCCACATACCACATACGTTACATGGGGCATGTTGTGTAATTTCTAATATCACTTCTTCCTTTTTATTATATTTTTCTTTTTATGAAAAGTACACACAGTTTCCTTGATAAATCTTCTTAAATTTGAACCAGCTTCATCTTAATAATAATAAAAGACTGCGCCATATTGTAAGGTAAGCACTTTGAGTACTGGAAGGCAACCGTTTATTTCAGTTCCTAAATACATTTGGTATAACAACACATGCGATTATGCAACCCAGATATCACACACGTTACATGGGACACGTTGTGTAATTACTAAAATTACTTCATCCTTTTTATTATTTGTTTCTTTTTATGAAAAGTACCACACATCTTGATAATAAAAAATACTGCGCCATATTGTAAAGTAAGCACTACAAGTGCAGGAAGGCAACCGTTTGTTTAGGTTCCTAAATACTTTTGATATAACAACACATGCGAGTTTGCAACCAACAGACCACATACGTTACATGGGGCACGTTGTGCAAATACTAAAATCACTTCTTTCATTTTATTATTTTTTACTTTTTACGAAAAGTATCACACAGTTTCCTTGTTAAATCTTAAATTTGCAACTGGGTCTTCTTGATAATAATAAGAGACTGCACCATATTGTAAAGTAAGCACTACTAGTACAGGAAGGCAACCGTTTATTTCGGTTCATAAATACATTTGGTATAACAACACATGCGAGTATGAAACCCACATATCACACACGTTACATGGGGCACGTTGTGAAATTACTAAAATCACTTCTTTCTTTTTATTATTTTTTTCTTTTTACGAAAAGTACCACTCACTTTCCTTGTTAAACCTTAAATTTGCACCTGGGTCATCTTGATAATAATAAGAGACTGCAGCATATTGTAAAGTAAGCACTACGAGTACAGGAAGGCAACCGTTTATTTCGGTTCCTAAATACATTTGGTATAACAATACACGCGAGTATGCAACCCACATATCACATACGTTACATGGGGCACGTTGTGTAATTACTAAAATCACTTCTTCCTTTTTATTATTTTTTTCTTTTTACGAAAAGTATCACACAGTTTCCTTGTTAAATCTTAAATTTGCAACTGGGTCTTCTTGATAATAATAAGAGACTGCACCATATTGTAAAGTAAGCACTACAAGTGCAGGAAGGCAACCGTTTGTTTAGGTTCCTAAATACTTTTGATATAACTACACATGCGAGTTTGCAACCAACAGACCACATACGTTACATGGGGCACATTGTGCAAATACTAAAATCACTTCTTCCTTTTTATTATTTTTTACTTTTTACGAAAAGTATCACATAGTTTCCTTGTTAAATCTTAAATTTGCAACTGGGTCTTCTTGATAATAATAAGAGACTGCACCATATTGTAAAGTAAGCACTACGAGTACAGGAAGGCAACCGTTTATTTCGGTTCATAAATACATTTGGTATAACAACACATGCGAGTATGCAACCCACATATCACACACGTTACATGGGGCACGTTGTGAAATTACTAAAATCACTTCTTTCTTTTTATTATTTTTTTCTTTTTACGAAAAGTACCACTCACTTTCCTTGTTAAACCTTAAATTTGCATCTGGGTCATCTTGATAATAATAAGAGACTGCACCATATTGTAAAGTAAGCACTACGAGTACAGGAAGGCAACCGTTTATTTCGGTTCATAAATACATTTGGTATAACAACACATGCGAGTATGCAACCCACATATCACACACGTTACATGGGGCACGTTTTGAAATTACTAAAATCACTTCTTTCTTTTTATTATTTTTTTCTTTTTACGAAAAGTACCACTCACTTTCCTTGTTAAACCTTAAATTTGCACCTGGGTCATCTTGATAATAATAAGAGACTGCACCATATTGTAAAGTAAGCACTACGAGTACAGGAAGGCAACCGTTTATTTTGCTTCCTAAATACATTTGGTATAACAACACATGCGAGTATGCAACCCACATATCACATACGTTACATTGTGCACGTTGTGTAATTACTAAAATTACTTCTTCCTTTTTATTATTTTTTTCTTTTTATGATAGGTACCACACAGTTTCCTTGTTAAATCTTTCTTAAATTTGCACTAGGTTCATCTTGATAATAATAAAAGACTGCGCCATGTTATAAAGTAAGCACTACGAGTACAGGAAGGCAACCGTTTATTTCGGTTCCTAAATACATTTGGTATAACAACACATGCGATTATGCAACCCAGATATCACACACGTTACATGGGGCACGTTGTGTAATTACTAAAATTACTTCATCCTTTTTATCATTTGTTTCTTTTTATGAAAAGTACCACACAGTATCCGTGTTAAATCTTTCTTAAATTTGCACCAAGTTCATCTTGATAATAAGAAAATACTGTGCCATATTGTAAAGTAAGCAATACAAGTACAGGGAGGCAACCGTTTGTTTCGGTTCCTAAATACATTTGATATAACAACACATGCGAGTTTGCAACCAACAGACCACATACGTTACATGGGGCACGTTGTGCAAATACTAAAATCACTTCTTCCTTTTTATTATTTTTTACTTTGTATGAAAAGTACACATAGTTTCCTTGATAAATCTTCTTAAATTTGAACCAGGTTCATCTTGATAATAATAAAAGAATGCGCCATATTGTAAAGTAAGCACTACGAGTACAGGAAGGCAACCGTTTATTTCGGTTTCAACATACATTTGGTATAACAACACATGCGAGTATGCAACCCACATATCACATACGTTACATGGGGCACGTTGTGTAATTACTAAAATCACTTCATCCTTTTTATTATTTTTTTCTTATTATGAAAAGTACCACACAGTTTCTTAGTGAAATCTTAAATTTACACCAGGTTCATCTTGATAATAGTAAAAGTCTGTGCCATATTGTAAAGTAAGCACTACGAGTACAGGAAGGCAACCGTTTATTTCGGTTCCTAAATACATTTGATATAACAACATATGCGAGTATGCAAACCACACACCACATACGTTACATGGGGCACGTTGTGTAATTTCTAAAATCACTTCTTCCTTTTTATTATATTTTTCTTTTTATGAAAAGTACACACAGTTTCCTAGTTAAATCTTAAATTTGCACCTAGTTCATCTTGATAATAATAAAAGACTGCGCCATATTGTAAAGTAAGCACTACGAGTACAGGAAGGCAACCGTTTATTTCGGTTCCTAAATACATTTAGTATAACAACACATGCGAGTATGCAACCCACATATCACATACGTTACATGGGGCACGTTGTGTAATTACTAAAATCTCTTCATCTTTTATATTATTTTTTTCTTTTTATGAAAAGTACCACACAGTTTCCTTGTTAAATTTTAAATTTGCACCAGGTTAGTCTTGATAATAGTAAAAGTCTGCGCCATATTGTAAAGTAAGCACTTCGAGTACAGGAAGGCAACCGTTTATTTCGGTTCCTAAATAAATTTGGTATAACAATAAATGCGAGTATGCAACCCACATATCACATACGTTACATGGGGCACGTTGCGTAATTACGAAAATCACTTCTTCCTTTTTATTATTTTTTATCTTTTTATGAAAAGTACACACAGTTTCCTTGTTAAATCTTAAATTTGCACCTGGTTCATCTTGATAATAATAAAAGACTGCGCCTTATTGTAAAGTAAGCACTACGAGTACAGGAAGGCAACCGTTTATTTCGGTTACTAAATACATTTGATATAACAACATATGCGAGTATGCAAACCACACACCACATACGTTACATGGGGCACGTTGTGTAATTTCTAAAATCACTTCTTCCTTTTTATTATATTTTTCTTTTTATGAAAAGTACACACAGTTTCCTTGTTAAATCTTAAATTTGCACCTAGTTCATCTTGATAATAATAAAAGGCTGCGCCATATTGTAAAGTAAGCACTACGAGTACAGGAAGGCAACCGTTTATTTCGGTTCCTAAATACATTTGGTATAACAACACATGCGAGTATGTAACCCACATATCACATACGTTAAATGGGGCAGGTTGTGTAATTACGAAAATCACTTCTTCCTTTTTATTATTTTTTTCTTTTTATGAAAAGTACCACACAGTTTCCTTTTTAAATCTTCTTAAATTTGAACCAGGTTCATCTTGATAATAATACAAGACTGCGCCATATTGCAAAGTAAGTACTACGAGTAGAGAAAGGCATACGTTTATTTCGGTTCCTAAATACATTTGTTATAACAACACATGCGAGTATGCAGCCCACATATCACATACGTTACATAGGGCACGTTGTGTAATTACGAAAATCACTTCTTCCATTTTATTATTTTGTTCTTTTTATGGAAAGTACACACAGTTTCCTTGTTAAATCTTAAATTTGCACCTGGTTCATTTTGATAATAATAAAAGACTGCGCCATATTGTAAAGTAAGCACTACGAGTACAGGAAGGCAACCGTATATTTCGGTTCCTAAATACATTAGGTATAACAACACATGCGAGAATGCAACCCACATATCACATACGTTACATGGGGCACGTTGTGTAATTACTAAAATCACTTCATCCTTTTTATTATTTTTTTCTTATTATGAAAAGTACCACACAGTTTCTTAGTGAAATCTTAAATTTACACCAGGTTCATCTTGATAATAGTAAAAGTCTGTGCCATATTGTAAAGTAAGCACTACGAGTACAGGAAGGCAACCGTTTATTTCGGTTCCTAAATACATTTGATATAACAACATATGCGAGTGTGCAAACCACACACCACATACGTTACATGGGGCACGTTGTGTAATTTCTAAAATCACTTCTTCCTTTTTATTATATTTTTCTTTTTATGAAAAGTACACACAGTTTCCTAGTTAAATCTTAAATTTGCACCTAGTTCATCTTGATAATAATAAAAGACTGCGCCATATTGTAAAGTAAGCACTACGAGTACAGGAACGCAACCGTTTATTTCGGTTCCTAAATACATTTGGTATAACAACACATGGGAGTATGCCACCCACATATCACATACGTTAAATGGGGCAGGTTGTGTAATTACGAAAATTACTTCTTCCTTTTTATAATTTTTTTCTTTTTATGAAAAGTACCACACAGTTTCCTTTTTAAATCTTCTTAAAGTTGAACCAGGTTCATCTTGATAATAATAAAAGACTGCGCCATATTGCAAAGTAAGCACTACGAGTACAGAAAGGCAACCGTTTATTTCGGTTCCTAAATACATTTGTTATAACAACACATGCGAGTATGCAGCCCACATATCACATACGTTACATGGGGCACGTTGTGTAATTACGAAAATCACTCCTTCCTTTTTATTATTTTTTCTTTTTATGAAAAGTACTACACAGTTTCCTTGTTAAATCTTAAAATTGCACCTAGTTCATCTTGATAATAATAAAAGACTGCGCCATATTGTAAGGTAAGCACTACGAGTACAGAAAGGCAACCGTTTATTTCGGGTCCTAAATACTTTTTGTATAACAACGCATGCGAGTATGCAACCCACATATCACATACGTTACATGGGGCACGTTGCGTAATTACGAAAATCACTTCTTCCTTTTTATTATTTTTTTCTTTTTATCAAAAGTACCACACAGTTTCCTTGTTAAATCTTCTTAAATTTGAACCAGGTTCATGTTGATAATAATAAGAGACTGCGCCTTATTGTAAAGTAAGCACTACGAGTACAGGAAGGCAACCGTTTGTTTCGGTTCCTAAATACATTTGATATAACAACACATGCGAGTATGCAACCAACACACCACATACGTTACATGGGGCACGTTGTGTAATTACTAATTACGCTCCTTCCTTTTTATTATTTTTTCTTTTTATGGTAAGTACCATACAGGGTCCCTTTTATATCTTCTTAAATTTGAACCAGGTTCATATTGATAGTAATAAAAGAGTGCGCCATATTGTAAAGTAAGCACTACGAGTACAGGAAGGCAACCGTATATTTCGATTCCTAAATACATTAGGTATAACAACACATGCGAGAATGCAACCCACATATCACATACGTTACATGGGGCGCGTTGTGTAATTACGAAAATCACTCCTTCCTTTTTATTATTTTTTTCTTTTTATGAAAAGTACCACAAAGTTTCCTTGTTAAATCTTAAAATTGCACCTAGTTCATCTTGATAATAATAAAAGACTGCGCCATATTGTAAGGTAAGCACTACGAGTACAGAAAGGTAACCGTTAATTTCGGGTCCTAAATACATTTTGTATAACAACACATGCGAGTTTGCAACCCACATATCACATACGTTACATGGGGCACGTTGTGTAATTACGAAAATCACTTCTTCCTTTTTATTATTTTTTTCTTTTTATCAAAAGTACCACACAGTTTCCTTGTTAAATCTTCTTAAATTTGAACCAGGTTCATGTTGATAATAATAAGAGACTGCGCCATATTGTAAAGTAAAAACTACGAGTAGAGAAAGGCAACCGTTTATTTCGGTTCCTAAATACATTTGGTATAACAACACATGCAAGTATGCAACCCACATATCACATACGTTACATAGGGCACTTTGTGTAATTACAAAAATCACTTCTTCCTTTTTATTATTTTTCTCTTTTTATGAAAAGTACCACACAGTTTCCTTGTTAAATCTTCTTAAATTTGAACCAGGTTCAACTTGATAATAATAAAAGACTGCGCCATATTGCAAAGTAAGCACTACGAGTAGAGAAAGGCAAACGTTTATTTCGGTTCCTAAATACATTTGGTATAACAACACATGCGAGTATGCAGTCCACATATTACATACGTTACATGGGGCACGTTGTGTAATTACGAAAATCACTTCTTCCTTTTTATTATTTTTTTATTTTTATGTAAAGTACACACAGTTTCCTTGTTAAATCTTAAATTTGCACCTGGTTCATCTTGAGAATAATAAAAGACTGCGCCATATTGTAAAGTAAGCACTACGAGTACAGGAAGGCAACCGTTTGTTTCGGTTCCTAAATACATTTGATTTAACAACACATGCGAGTATGCAACCAACACACCACATACGTTATATGGGGAACGTTGTGCAAATACTAAAATCACTTTTTCCTTTTTATTATTTTTTACTTTTTATGAAAAGTACACACAGTTTCCTTGTTAAATCTTCTTAAATTTGAACCAGGTTCATGTTGATAATAATAAGAGACTGCGCCATATTGTAAATTAAGTACTACGAGTAGAGAAAGGCAACCGTTTATTTTGGTTCCTAAATACATTTGGTATAACAACACATGCAAGTATGCAACCCACATATCACATACGTTACATAGGGCACGTTGTGTAATTACGAAAATCACTTCTTCTTTTTTATTATTTTTCTCGTTTTATTAAAAGTACCAAACAGTTTCCTTGTTAAATCTTCTTAAATTTGAACCAGGTTCAACTTGATAATAATAAAAGACTGCTCCATATTGCAAAGTAAGCACTACGAGTAGAGAAAGGCAAACGTTTATTTCGGTTCCTAAATACATTTGGTATAACAACACATGCGAGTATGCAGCCCACATATTACATACGTTACATGGGGCACGTTGTGTAATTACGAAAATCACTTCTTCCTTTTTATTATTTTTTTATTTTTATGTAAAGTACACACAGTTTCCTTGTTAAATCTTAAATTTGCACCTGGTTCATCTTGAGAATAATAAAAGACTGCGCCTTATTGTAAAGTAAGCACTACGAGTACAGGAAGGCAACCGTTTGTTTCGGTTCCTAAATACATTTGATATAACAACACATGCGAGTATGCAACCAACACACCACATACGTTACATGGGGCACGTTGTGTAATTACTAATTACGCTCCTTCCTTTTTATTATTTTTGCTTTTTATGGTAAGTACCATACAGGGTCCCTTTTATATCTTCTTAAATTTGAACCAGGTTCATCTTGATAGTAATAAAAGAGTGCGCCATATTGTAAAGTAAGCACTACGAGTACATGAAGGCAACCGTATATTTCGATTCCTAAATACATTTTGTATAACAACACATGCGAGTTTGCAACCCACATATCACATACGTTACATGGGGCACGTTGTGTAATTACGAAAATCACTTCTTCCTTTTTATTATTTTTTTCTTTTTATCAAAAGTACCACACAGTTTCCTTGTTAAATCTTCTTAAATTTGAACCAGGTTCATGTTGATAATAATAAGAGACTGCGCCATATTGTAAAGTAAAAACTACGAGTAGAGAAAGGCAACCGTTTATTTCGGTTCCTAAATACATTTGGTATAACAACACATGCAAGTATGCAACCCACATATCACATACGTTACATAGGGCACTTTGTGTAATTACAAAAATCACTTCTTCCTTTTTATTATTTTTCTCTTTTTATGAAAAGTACCACACAGTTTCCTTGTTAAATCTTCTTAAATTTGAACCAGGTTCAACTTGATAATAATAAAAGACTGCGCCATATTGCAAAGTAAGCACTACGAGTAGAGAAAGGCAAACGTTTATTTCGGTTCCTAAATACATTTGGTATAACAACACATGCGAGTATGCAGTCCACATATTACATACGTTACATGGGGCACGTTGTGTAATTACGAAAATCACTTCTTCCTTTTTATTATTTTTTTATTTTTATGTAAAGTACACACAGTTTCCTTGTTAAATCTTAAATTTGCACCTGGTTCATCTTGAGAATAATAAAAGACTGCGCCATATTGTAAAGTAAGCACTACGAGTACAGGAAGGCAACCGTTTGTTTCGGTTCCTAAATACATTTGATTTAACAACACATGCGAGTATGCAACCAACACACCACATACGTTATATGGGGAACGTTGTGCAAATACTAAAATCACTTTTTCCTTTTTATTATTTTTTACTTTTTATGAAAAGTACACACAGTTTCCTTGTTAAATCTTCTTAAATTTGAACCAGGTTCATGTTGATAATAATAAGAGACAGCGCCATATTGTAAAGTAAGTACTACGAGTAGAGAAAGGCAACCGTTTATTTTGGTTCCTAAATACATTTGGTATAACAACACATGCAAGTATGCAACCCACATATCACATACGTTACATAGGGCACGTTGTGTAATTACGAAAATCACTTCTTCTTTTTTATTATTTTTCTCGTTTTATTAAAAGTACCAAACAGTTTCCTTGTTAAATCTTCTTAAATTTGAACCAGGTTCATCTTGATAATAATAAAAGAATGCGCCATATTGTAAAGTAAGCACTACGAGTACAGGAAGGCAACCGTTTATTTCGGTTCCAACATACATTTGGTAAAACAACACATGCGAGTATGCAACCCACATATCACACACGTTGCATGCGGCACGTTGTGTAATTACGAAAATCACTCCTTCCTTTTTATTATTTTTTATCTTTTTATGAAAAGTACACACAGTTTCCTTGTTAAATCTTAAATTTGCACCTGGTTCATCTTGATAATAATAAAAGACTGCGCCTTATTGTAAAGTAAGCACTACGAGTACAGAAAGGCAACCGTTTATTTCGGTTCCTAAATACATTTGATATAAGAACATATGCGAGTATGCAAACCACACACCACATACGTTACATGGGGCACGTTGTGTAATTTCTAAAATCACTTCTTCGTTTTTATTATATTTTTCTTTTTATGAAAAGTACACACAGTTTCCTTGTTAAATCTTAAATTTGCACTTAGTTCATCTTGATAATAATAAAAGACTGCGCCATATTGTAAGGTAAGCACTACGAGTACAGAAATGCAACCGTTTATTTCGGGTCCTAAATACATTTTGTATAACAATGCATGCGAGTATGCAACCCACATATCACATACGTTACATGGGGCACGTTGCGTAATTACGAAAATCTCTTCTTCCTTTTTATTATTTTTTTCTTTTTATGAAAAGTACCACACAGTTTCCTTTTTAAATCTTCTTAAATTTGAACCAGGTTCATCTTGATAATAATAAAAGACTGCGCCATATTGCAAAGTAAGCACTACGAGTACAGGAAGGCAACCGTTTATTTCGGTTCCTAAATACATTTGTTATAACAACACATGCGAGTATGCAGCCCACATATCACATACGTTACATGGGGCACGTTGTGTAATTACGAAAATCACTCCTTCCTTTTTATTATTTTTTTCTTTTTATGAAAAGTACCACACTGTTTCCTTGTTAAATCTTAAAATTACACCTAGTTCATCTTGATAATAATAAAAGACTGCGCCTTATTGTAAGGTAAGCACTACGAGTACAGAAAGGCAACCGTTTATTTCGGGTCCTAAATACATTTTGTATAACAACGCATGCGAATATGCAACCCACATATCACATACGTTACATGGGGCACGTTGCGTAATTACGAAAATCACTTCTTCCTTTTTATTATTTTTTTCTTTTTATGAAAAGTACCACACAGTTTCCTTTTTAAATCTTCTTAAATTTGAACCAGGTTCATCTTGATAATAATACAAGACTGCGCCATATTGCAAAGTAAGTACTACGAGTAGAGAAAGGCTAACGTTTATTTCGGTTCCTAAATACATTTGTTATAACAACACATGCGAGTATACAGCCCACATATCACATAGGTTACATGGGGCACGTTGTGTAATTACGAAAATCACTCCTTTCTTTTTATTATTTTTTTATTTTTATGAAAAGTACCACACAGTTTCCTTGTTAAATCTTAAAATTGCACCTAGTTCATCTTGATAATAATAAAAGACTGCGCCATATTGTAAGGTAAGCACTACGAGTACAGAAAGGCAACCGTTTATTTCGGTTCCTAAATACATTTTGTATAACAACGCATGCGAGTATGCAACCCACATATCACATACGTTACATGGGGCACGTTGCGTAATTACGAAAATCACTTCTTCCTTTTTATTATTTTTTTCTTTTTATGAAAAGTACCACACAGTTTCCTTTTTAAATCTTCTTAAATTTGAACCAGGTTCATCTTGATAATAATACAAGACTGCGCCATATTGCAAAGTAAGTTCTACGAGTAGAGAAAGGCAAACGTTTATTTCGGTTCCTAAATACATTTGTTATAACAACACATGCGAGTATGCAGCCCACCTATCACATATGTTACATGGGGCACGTTGCGTAATTACGAAAATCACTTCTTCCTTTTTATTATTTTTTTCTTTTTATGAAAAGTACCACACAGTTTCATTGTTAAATCTTCTTAAATTTGAACCAGGTTCATGTTGATAATAATAAGAGACTGCGCCATATTGTAAAGTAAGCACTACGAGTAGAGAAAGGCAACCGTTTATTTCGGTTCCTAAATACATTTGGTATAACAACACATGCAAGTATGCAACCCACATATCACATACGTTACATAGGGCACTTTGTGTAATTACAAAAATCACTTCTTCCTTTTTATTATTTTTCTCTTTTTATGAAAAGTACCACACAGTTTCCTTGTTAAATCTTCTTAAATTTGAACCAGGTTCAACTTGATAATAATAAAAGACTGCGCCATATTGCAAAGTAAGCACTACGAGTAGAGAAAGGCAAACGTTTATTTCGGTTCCTAAATACATTTGGTATAACAACACATGCTAGTATGCAGCCCACATATTACATACGTTACATGGGGCACGTTGTGTAATTACGAAAATCACTTCTTCCTTTTTATTATTTTTTTATTTTTATGTAAAGTACACACAGTTTCCTTGTTAAATCTTAAATTTGCACCTGGTTCATCTTGAGAATAATAAAAGACTGCGCCATATTGTAAAGTAAGCACTACGAGTACAGGAAGGCAACCGTTTGTTTCGTTTCCTAAATACATTTGATTTAACAACACATGCGAGTATGCAACCAACACACCACATACGTTATATGGGGAACGTTGTGCAAATACTAAAATCACTTCTTCCTTTTTATTATTTTTTACTTTTTATGAAAAGTACACACAGTTTCCTTGTTAAATCTTCTTAAATTTGAACCAGGTTCATGTTGATAATAATAAGAGACTGCGCCATATTGTAAAGTAAGTACTACGAGTAGAGAAAGGCAACCGTTTATTTCGGTTCCTAAATACATTTGTTATAACAACACATGCGAGTATGCAGCCCACATATCACATACGTTACATAGGGCACGTTGTGTAATTACGAAAATCACTTCTTCTTTTTTATTATTTTTCTCGTTTTATTAAAAGTACCAAACAGTTTCCTTGTTAAATCTTCTTAAATTTGAACCAGGTTCATCTTGATAATAATAAAAGAATGCGCCATATTGTAAAGTAAGCACTACGAGTACAGGAAGGCAACCGTTTATTTCGGTTCCAACATACATTATGTAAAACATCACATGCGTGTATGCAACCCACATATCACACACGTTGCATGCGGCACGTTGTGTAATTACGAAAATCAGTTCTTCCATTTTATTATTTTGTTCTTTTTATGAAAAGTACACACAGTTTCCTTGTTAAATCTTAAATTTGCACCAGGTTAGTCTTGATAATAGTAAAAGTCTGCGCCATATTGTAAAGTAAGCACTTCGAGTACAGGAAGGCAACCGTTTATTTCGGTTCCTAAATACATTTGGTAAAACAATACATGCGAGTATGCAACCCACATATCACATACGTTACATGGGGCACGTTGTGTAATTACGAAAATCACTCCTTCCTTTTTATTATTTTTTATCTTTTTATGAAAAGTACACACAGTTTCCTTGTTAAATCTTAAATTTGCACCTGGTTCATCTTGATAATAATAAAAGACTGCGCCTTATTGTAAAGTAAGCACTACGAGTACAGAAAGGCAACCGTTTATTTCGGTTCCTAAATACATTTGATATAACAACATATGCGAGTATGCAAACCACACACCACATACGTTACATGGGGCACGTTGTGTAATTTCTAAAATCACTCCTTCCTTTTTATTATTTTTTATCTTTTTATGAAAAGTACACACAGTTTCCTTGTTAAATCTTAAATTTGCACTTAGTTCATCTTGATAATAATAAAAGACTGCGCCATATTGTAAGGTAAGCACTACGAGTACAGAAATGCAACCGTTTATTTTGGGTCCTAAATACATTTTGTATAACAACGCATGCGAGTATGCAACCCACATATCACATACGTTACATGGGGTACGTTGCGTAATTACGAAAATCACTTCTTCCTTTTTATTATTTTTTTCTTTTTATGAAAAGTACCACACAGTTTCCTTTTTAAATCTTCTTAAATTTGAACCAGGTTAATCTTGATAATAATACACGACTGCGCCTTATTGTAAAGTAAGCACTACGAGTACAGGAAGGCAACCGTTTATTTCGGTTCCTAAATAGATTTGGTATAACAACACATGCGAGTATGCAACCCACATATCACATACGTTACATGGGGCACGTTGTGTAATTACTAAAATCACTTCATCCTTTTTATTATTTTTTCTTTTTATGAAAAGTACCACACAGTTTCCTTGTTAAATTTTAAATTTGCACCAGGTTCATCTTGATGATAATAAAAGACTGCGCCATATTGCAAAGTAAGCACTACGAGTACAGGAAGGCAACCGTTTATTTCGGTTCCTAAATAAATTTGTTATAACAACACATGCGAGTATGCAGCCCACATATCACATACGTTACATGGGGCACGTTGTGTAATTATGAAAATCACTCCTTCCTTTTTATTATTTTTTTCTTTTTATGAAAAGTACCACACTGTTTCCTTGTTAAATCTTAAAATTACACCTAGTTCATCTTGATAATAATAAAAGACTGCGCCATATTGTAAGGTAAGCACTACGAGTACAGAAAGGCAACCGTTTATTTCGGGTCCTAAATACATTTTGTATAACAACGCATGCGAGTATGCAAACCACATATCACATACGTTACATGGGGCACGTTGCGTAATTACGAAAATCACTTCTTCCTTTTTATTATTTTTTTCTTTTTATGAAAAGTACCACACAGTTTCCTTTTTAAATCTTCTTAAATTTGAACCAGGTTCATCTTGATAATAATACAATACTGCGCCATATTGCAAAGTAAGCACTACGAGTAGAGAAAGGCAAACGTTTATTTCGGTTCCTAAATACATTTGTTATAACAACACATGCGAGTATGCAGCCCACATATCACATAAGTTACATGGGGCACGTTGTGTAATTATGAAAATCACTCTTTTCTTTTTATTATTTTTTTCTTTTTATGAAAACTACCACACAGTTTCCTTGTTAAATCTTAAATTTGCACCTAGTTCATCTTGATAATAATAAAAGACTGTGCCATATTGTTAGGTAATCACTACTAGTACAAAAAGGCAACCGTATATTTCGGGTCCTAAATACATTTGGTATAACAACACATGCGAGTATGCAACCCACATATCACATACGTTACATGGAGCACGTTGTGTAATTACGAAAATCACTTCTTCCTTTTTATTATTTTTTTACTTTTATGAAAAGTACACACAGTTTCCTTGTTAAATCTTAAATTTGCACCTAGTTCATCTTGATAATAATAAAAGACTGCTCCATATTGTTAGGTAAGCACTACTAGTACAAAAAGGCAACCGTATATTTCGGGTCCTAAATACATTTGGTATAACAACACATGCGAGTATGCAACCCACATATCACATACGTTACATGGGGAACGTTGTGTAATTACGATAATCAATTCTTACTTTTTATTATTTTTTTATTTTTATGAAAAGTACACACAGTTTCCTTGTTAAATCTTAAATTTGCACCTGGTTCATGTTGATAATAATAAAAGACTGCGCCATATTGTAAAGTAAGCACTACGAGTACAGGAAGGCAACCGTTTATTTCGTTTCCTAAATACATTTGATATAACAACACATGTGAGTATGCAACCAACACACCACATAGGTTACATGGGGCAAGTTGTGCAAATACTAAAATCACTTCTTCCTTTTTATTATTTTTTACTTTTTATGAAAAGTACACACAGTTTCCTTGTTAAATCTTCTTAAATTTGAACCAGGTTCATGTTGATAATAATAAGATACTGCGCCATATTGTAAAGTAAGCACTAGGAGTAGAGAAAGGCAACCGTTTATTTCGGTACCTAAATACATTTGTTATAACAACACATGCGAGTATGCAGCCCACATATCACATACCTTACATGGGGCACGTTGTGTAATTACGAAAATCACTCCTTCCTTTTTATTATTTTTTTCTTTTTATGAAAAGTACCACACAGTTTCCTTGTTAAATCTTAAAATTGCACCTAGTTCATCTTGATAATAATAAAAGACTGCGCCATATAGTAAGGTAAGCACTACGAGTACAGAAAGGCAACCGTTTATTTAGGGTCCTAAATACATTTTGTATAACAACACATGCGAGTTTGCAACCCACATATCACATACGTTACATGGGGCACGTTGTGTAATTACGAAAATCACTTCTTCCTTTTTATTATTTTTTTCTTTTTATCAAAAGTACCACACAGTTTCCTTGTTAAATCTTCTTAAATTTGAACCAGGTTCATGTTGATAATAATAAGAGACTGCGCCATATTGTAAAGTAAGCACTACGAGTAGAGAAAGGCAACCGTTTATTTCGGTTCCTAAATACATTTGTTATAACAACACATGCGAGTATGCAGCCCACATATCACATACGTTACATTGGGCACGTTGTGTAATTACGAAAATCACTCCTTCTTTTTTATTATTTTTTTCTTTTTATGAAAAGTACCACACAGTTTCCTTGTTAAATCTTAAAATTGCACCTAGTTCATCTTGATAATAATAAAAGACTGCGCCATATAGTAAGGTAAGCACTACGAGTACAGAAAGGCAACCGTTTATTTCGGGTCCTAAATACATTTTGTATAACAACACATGCGAGTTTGCAACCCACATATCACATACGTTACATGGGGCACGTTGTGTAATTACGAAAATCACTTCTTCCTTTTTATTATTTTTTTCTTTTTATCAAAAGTACCACACAGTTTCCTTGTTAAATCTTCTTAAATTTGAACCAGGTTCATGTTGATAATAATAAGAGACTGCGCCATATTGTAAAGTAAGCACTACGAGTAGAGAAAGGCAACCGTTTATTTCGGTTCCTAAATACATTTGGTATAACAACACATGCAAGTATGCAACCCACATATCACATACGTTACATAGGGCACTTTGTGTAATTACCAAAATCACTTCTTCCTTTTTATTATTTTTCTCTTTTTATGAAAAGTACCACACAGTTTCCTTGTTAAATCTTCTTAAATTTGAACCAGGTTCAACTTGATAATAATAAAAGACTGCGCCATATTGCAAAGTAAGCACTACGAGTAGAGAAAGGCAAACGTTTATTTCGGTTCCTAAATACATTTGGTATAACAACACATGCGAGTATGCAGCCCACATATTACATACGTTACATGGGGCACGTTGTGTAATTACGAAAATCACTTCTTCCTTTTTATTATTTTTTTATTTTTATGTAAAGTACACGCAGTTTCCTTGTTAAATCTTAAATTTGCACCTGCTTCATCTTGAGAATAATAAAAGACTGCGCCATATTGTAAAGTAAGCACTACGAGTACAGGAAAGCAACCGTTTGTTTCGGTTCCTAAATACATTTGATTTAACAACACATGCGAGTATGCAACCAACACACCACATACGTTATATGGGGAACGTTGTGCAAATATTAAAATCACTTCTTCCTTTTTATTATTTTTTACTTTTTATGAAAAGTACACACAGTTTCCTTGTTAAATCTTCTTAAATTTGAACCAGGTTCATGTTGATAATAATAAGAGACTGCGCCATATTGTAAAGTAAGTACTACGAGTAGAGAAAGGCAACCGTTTATTTCGGTTCCGAAATACATTTGTTATAACAACACATGCGAGTATGCAGCCCACATATCACATACGTTACATGGGGCACGTTGTGTAATTACGAAAATCACTCCTTCCTTTTTATTATTTTTTTCTTTTTATGAAAAGTACCACACTGTTTCCTTGTTAAATCTTAAAATTACACCTAGTTCATCTTGATAATAATAAAAGACTGCGCCATATTGTAAGGTAAGCACTACGAGTACAGAAAGGCAACCGTTTATTTCGGGTCCTAAATACATTCTGTATAACAACGCATGCGAGTATGCAACCCACATATCACATACGTTACATGGGGCACGTTGCGTAATTACGAAAATCACTTCTTCCTTTTTATTATTTTTTTCTTTTTATGAAAAGTACCACACAGTTTCCTTTTTAAATCTTCTTAAATTTGAACCAGGTTCATCTTGATAATAATACAAGACTGCGCCATATTGCAAAGTATGCACTACGAGTAGAGAAAGGCAAACGTTTATTTCGGTTCCTAAATACATTTGTTATAACAACACATGCGAGTATGCAGCCCACATATAACATACGTTACATGGGGCACGTTGCGTAATTATGAAAATCACTCCTTTCTTTTTATTATTTTTTTCTTTTTATGAAAACTACCACACAGTTTCCTTGTTAAATCTTAAATTTGCACCTAGTTCATCTTGATAATAATAAAAGACTGCGCCATATTGTTAGGTAAGCACTACTAGTACAAAAAGGCAACCGTATATTTCGGGTCCTAAATACATTTGGTATAACAACACATGCGAGTATGCAACCCACATATCACATACGTTACATGGGGAACGTTGTGTAATTACGATAATCAATTCTTCCTTTTTATTATTTTTTTATTTTTATGAAAAGTACACACAGTTTCCTTGTTAAATCTTAAATTTGCACCTGGTTCATGTTGATAATAATAAAAGACTGCGCTATATTGTAAAGTAAGCACTACGAGTACAGGAAGGCAACCGTTTATTTCGTTTCCTAAATACATTTGATATAACAACACATGCGAGTATGCAACCAACACACCACATAGGTTACATGGGGCAAGTTGTGCAAATACTAAAATCACTTCTTCCTTTTTATTATTTTTTACTTTTTATGAAAAAGTACACACAGTTTCCTTGTTAAATCTTCTTAAATTTGAACCAGGTTCATGTTGATAATAATAAGATACTGCGCCATATTGTAAAGTAAGCACTACGACTAGAGAAAGGCAACCGTTTATTTCGGTTCCTAAATACATTTGGTATAACAACACATGCAAGTATGGAACCCACATATCACATACGTTACATAGGGCACGTTGTGTAATTACGAAAACCACTTCTTCTTTTTTATTATTTTTTTTTTATGAAAAGTACCACACAGTTTTCTTGTTAAATCTTAAAATTGCACCTAGTTCATCTTGATAATAATAAAAGACTGCGCCATATTGTAAGGTAAGCACTACGAGTACAGAAAGGCAACCGTTTATTTCGGGTCCTAAATACATTTTGTATAACAACACATGCGAGTATGCAACCCACATATCACATACGTTACATGCGGCACGTTGTGTATTTACGAAAATCACTTCTTCCTTTTTATTATTTTTTTCTTTTTATGAAAAGTACCACTCAGTTTCCTTTTTAAATCTTCTTAAATTTGAACCAGGTTCATCTTGATAATAATACAAGACTGCGCCATATTGCAAAGTAAGCACTACGAGTAGAGAAAGGCAAACGTTTATTTCGGTTCCTAAATACATTTGTTATAACAACACATGCGAGTATGCAGCCAACATATCACATACGTTACATGGGGCACGTTGTGTAATTATGAAAATCACTCCTTTCTTTTTATTATTTTTTTCTTTTTATGAAAACTACCACACAGTTTCCTTGTTAAATCTTAAATTTGCACCTAGTTCATCTTGATAATAATAAAAGACTGCGCCATATTGTAAGGTAAGCTCTACTAGTACAAAAAGGCAACCGTATATTTCGGGTCCTAAATACATTTGGTAAAACAACACATGCGAGTGTGCAACCCACATATCACATACGTTACATGGGACACGTTGTGTAATTACGAAAATCACTCCTTTCTTTTTATTATTTTTTTCTTTTTATTAAAACTACCACACAGTTTCCTTGTTAAATCTTAAATTTGCACCTAGTTCATCTTGATAATAATAAAAGACTGCGCCATATTGTAAGGTAAGCTCTACTAGTACAAAAAGGCAACCGTATATTTCGGTTCCTAAATACATTTGGTATAACAACACATGCAAGTATGCAACCCACATTTCACATACGTTACATAGGGCACGTTGTGTAATTACGAAAACCAATTCTTCTTTTTTATTATTTTTCTCTTTTTATGAAAAGTACCACACAGTTTCCTTGTTAAATCTTCATAAATTTGAACCAGGTTCATCTTGATAATAATAAAAGAATGCGCCTTATTGTATAGTCAGCTCTACGAGTACAGGAAGGCGACCGTTTATTTCGGTTCCTAAATACATTTGGTATAACAATACATGCGAGTATGCAACCCACATATCACATACGTTACATGGGGCACGTTGTGTAATTACGAATATCACTTCTTCCTTTTTATTATTTTTATCTTTTTATGAAAAGTACCACACAGTTTCCTTTTTAAATCTTCTTAAATTTGAACCAGGTTCATCTTGACAATAATAAAAGACTGCGCCATATTGCAAAGCACTACGAGTAGAGAAAGGCAAACGTTTATTTCGGTTCCTAAATACATTTGGTATAACAACATATGCGAGTATGCAGCCCACATATCACATACGTTATATGGGGCACGTTGTGTAATTACGAAAATCACTCCTTCCTTTTTATTATTTTTTTCTTTTTATGAAAAGTACCACACAGTTTCCTTGTTAAATCTTAAATTTGCACTTAGTTCATCTTGATAATAATAAAAGACTGCGCCATATTGTAAGGTAAGCACTACGAGTACAGAAGGGCAACCGTTTATTTCGGGTCCTAAATACATTTGGTATAACAACACATGCTAGTATGCAGCCCACATATCACATACGTTACATGGGGCACGTTGTGCAATTACGAAAATCACTCCTTCCTTTTTATTATTTTTTTATTTTTATGAAAAGTACACACAGTTTCCTTGTTAAATGTTAAATTTGCAGCTGATTCATCTTGATAATAATAAAAGGCTGCGCCTTATTGTAAAGTAAGCACTACGAGTACAGAAAGGTAACCGTTTATTTCGTTTCCTAAATGCATTTGATATAACAACACATGTGAGTATGCAACCAACACACCACATAGGTTACATGGGGCACGATGTGTAATTACTAAAATCAATTCTTCCTTTTTATTATATTTTTGTTTTTATGAAAAGTACACACAGTTTCCTTGTTAAATCTTCTTAAATTTGAACCAGGTTCATCTTGATAATAGTAAAAGAATGCGCCATATTGTAAAGTAAGCACTACGAGTACAGGAAGGCAACCGTTTGTTTCGGTTCCTAAATACATTTGATATAACAACACATGCGAGTATGCAACCAACACACCACATACGTTACATGGGGCACGTTGTGTAATTAGTAATACCGCTCGTTGGTTTTAGTTATTTTTGCTTTTTATGTTAAGTGTCACACAGAGTCCTTTTTAAATCTTCCTAAATTTGAACCATTTTCATCTTGATAATAGTAAAAGAATGCGCCATATTGTAAAGTAAGCACTTTGAGTACTGGAAGGCAACCGTTTATTTCGGTTCCTAACGTTGTGTAATTTCTAAAATCACTTCTTCCTTTTTATTATATTTTTCTTTTTATGAAAAGTACACACAGTTTCCTTGATAAATCTTCTTAAATTTGAACCAGGTTCATCTTGATAATAATAAAAGACTGCGCCATATTGTAAGGTAAGCACTTTGAGTACTGGAAGGCAACCGTTTATTTCGGTTCCTAAATACATTTGGTATAACAACACATGCGATTATGCAACCCAGATATCACACACGTTACATGGGGCACGTTGTGTAATTACTAAAATTACTTCATCCTTTTAATTATTTGTTTCATTTTATGAAAAGTACCACACAGTTTCCGTGTTAAATCTTTCTTAAATTTGCACCAGGTTCATATTGATAAAAAAAATACTGCGCCATATTGTAGAGTAAGCACTACGAGTACAGGAAGGCAACCGTTTGTTTCGGTTCCTAAATACATTTGATATAACAATACATGCGAGTATGCAACCAACACACCACATACGTTACATAGGGCACGTTGTGTAATTACGAAAATCACTTCTTCTTTTTTATTATTTTTCTCATTTTATGAAAAGTACCACACAGTTTCCTTGTTAAATCTTCTTAAATTTGAACCAGGTTCATCTTGATAATAATAAAAGAATGCGCCATATTGTACAGTAAGCACTACGAGTACTGGAAGGCAACCGTTTATTTCTGTTCCAACATACATTTGGTAAAACAACACATGCGAGTATGCAACCCACATATCACACACGTTACATGGGGCACGTTGTGTAATTACGAAAATCACTTCTTCCATTTTATTATTTTTTTCTTTTTATGAAAAGTACACACAGTTTCTTTGTTAAATCTTAGATTTGCACTTGCTTCATCTTGATAATAATAAAAGAATGCGCCTTATTATAAAGTAAGCACTACGAGTACAGGAAGGCGACCGTTTATTTCGTTTGGTATAACAACACATGCGAGTATGCAACCCACATATCACATACGTTACATGGGGCACGTTGTGTAATTACTAAAATCACTTCATCCTTTTTATTATTTTTTCTTTTTATGAAAAGTACCACACAGTTTCCTTGTTAAACCTTAAATTTACATTAGGTTCATCTTGATGATAGTAAAACTCTGTGCCATATTGTAAAGTAAGCACTACGTGTACAGGAAGGCAACCGCTTATTTCGGTTCCTAAATACATTTGGTATAACAACACATGCGAGTATGCAACCCACATATCACATACGTTACATGGGGCACGTTGTGTAATTACTAAAATCACCTCTTCCTTTTTATTATTTTTTGGTATAACAACTTTTTATTATATTTTTTATTTTACATTTGGTATAACAACACATGCGAGTATGCAACCCACATATCACATACGTTGTGTAATTACTAAAATCACCTCTTCCTTTTTATTATTTTTTGGTATAACAACTTTTTATTATATTTTTTATTTTACATTTGGTATAACAACACATGCGAGTATGCAACCCACATATCACATACGTTACATGGGGCACTTTGTGTAATTACTAAAATCACTTCTTCATTTTTATTATTTTTTTCTTTTTATGAAAAGTACCACACAGTTTCCTTGTGAAATCTTAAATTTGCACCAGGTTCATCTTGATAATAATAAAAGGCTGCGCCATATTGTAAAGTAAGCACTACGAGTACAGGAAGGCAACCGCTTATTTTGGTTCCTAAATACATTTGGTATAACAACACATGCGAGTATGCAATCCACATATCACATACGTTACATGGGGCACGTTGTGTAATTACTAAAATCACCTCTTCCTTTTTATTATTTTTTCTTTTTATGAAAAGTACCACACAGTTTCCTTGTTAAATGTTTCTTAAATTTGCACCTGGTTCATCTTGATAATAATAAAAGACTGCGCCATATTGTAAAGTAAGCACTACGAGTACAGGAAGGCAACCGTTTATTTCGGTTCCTAAATACATTTGGTATTACAATACATGCGAGTATGCAAACCACATATCACATACGTTACATGGGGCACGTTGTGTAATTACGAAAATCACTCCTTCCATTTTATTATTTTTTTCTTTTTATGAAAAGTACCACACAGTTTCCTTGTTAAATCTTAAATTTGCACCTAGTTCATCTTGATAATAATAAAAGACTGCGCCATATTGTAAGTTAAGCACTACGTGTACAGAAAGGCAACCGTTTATTTCAGGTCCTAAACACATTTGGTATAACAACACATGCGAGTATGCAACCCACATATCACATACGTTACATCGGGCACGTTGTGTAATTACGAGAATCACTTCTTCCTTTTTATTATTTTTTATCTTTTTATGAAAAGTACACACAGTTTCCTTGTTAAATCTTAAATTTGCACCTGGTTCATCTTGATAATAATAAAAGACTGCGCCTTATTGTAAAGTAAGCACTACGAGTACAGGAAGGCAACCGTTTAATTCGGTTCTTAAATACATTTGATATAACAACATATGCGAGTATGCAACCCACATACCACATACGTTACATGGGGCACGTTGTGTATTTTCTAAAATCACTTCTTCCTTTTTATTATATTTTTCTTTTTATGAAAAGTACACACAGTTTCCTTGATAAATCTTCTTAAATTTGAACCAGATTCATCTTAATAATAATAAAAGACTGCGCCATATTGTAAGGTAAGCACTTTGAGTACTGGAAGGCAACCGTTTATTTCAGTTCCTAAATACATTTGGTATAACAACACATGCGATTATGCAACCCAGATATCACACACGTTACATGGGACACGTTGTCTAATTACTAAAATTACTTCATCCTTTTTATTATTTGTTTCTTTTTATGAAAAGTACCACACAGTTTCCGTGTTAAATCTTTCTTAAATTTGCACCAGGTTCATCTTGATAATAAAAAATACTGCGCCATATTGTAAAGTAAGCACTACAAGTGCAGCAAGGCAACCGTTTGTTTAGGTTCCTAAATACTTTTGATATAACAACACATGCTAGTTTGCAACCAACAGACCACATACGTTACATGGGGCACGTTGTGCAAATACTAAAATCACTTCTTCCTTTTTATTATTTTTTACTTTTTATGAAAAGTACACACAGTTTCCTTGATAAATCTTCTTAAATTTGAACCAGGTTCATCTTGATAATAATAAGAGACTGCGCCATATTGTAAAGTAAGCACTACGAGTAGAGAAAGGCAACCGCTGATTTCGGTTACTAAATACATTTGGTATAACAACACATGCAAGTATGCAACCCACATATCACATACGTTACATAGGGCACGTTGTGTAATTACGAAAATCACTTCTTCTTTTTTATTATTTTTCTCTTTTTATGAAAAGTACCACACAGTTTCCTTGTTAAATCTTCTTAAATTTGAACCAGGTTCATCTTGATAATAATAAAAGAATGCGCCATATTGTAAAGTAAGCACTACGAGTACAGGAAGGCAACCGTTTATTTCGGTTTCAACATACATATGGTATAACAACACATGCGAATAAGCAACCCACATATCACAAACATTACATGGGGCACGTTGTGTAATTACGAAAATCACTTCTTCCATTTTATTATTTTTTTCTTGTTATGAAGAGTACACACAGTTTCCTTGTTTAATCTTATATTTGCACTTGGTTCATCTTGATAATAATAAAAGACTGCGCCATATTGTAAAGTAAGCACTACGAGTACAGGAAGGCAACCGTTTGTTTCGGTTCCTAAATACATTTGATTTAACAACACATGCGAGTATGCAACCAACACACCACATACGTTATATGGGGAACGTTGTGCAAATATTAAAATCACTTCTTCCTTTTTATTATTTTTTACTTTTTATGAAAAGTACACACAGTTTCCTTGTTAAATCTTCTTAAATTTGAACCAGGTTCATGTTGATAATAATAAGAGACTGCGCCATATTGTAAAGTAAGTACTACGAGTAGAGAAAGGCAACCGTTTATTTCGGTTCCGAAATACATTTGTTATAACAACACATGCGAGTATGCAGCCCACATATCACATACGTTACATGGGGCACGTTGTGTAATTACGAAAATCACTCCTTCCTTTTTATTATTATGTTCTTTCCTTTTTAAAAAGTACACACAGTTTCCTTGTTAAATCTTAAATTTGCACCAGGTTAGTCTTGATAATAGTAAAAGTCTGCGCCATATTGTAAAGTAAGCACTTCGAGTACAGGAAGGCAACCGTTTATTTCGGTTCCTAAATACATTTGGTATAACAATACATGCGAGTATGCAACCCACATATCACATACGTTACATGGGGCACGTTGTGTAATTACGAAAATCACTCCTTCCTTTTTATTATTTTTTATCTTCTTATGAAAAGTACACACAGTTTCCTTGTTAAATCTTAAATTTGCACCTGGTTCATCTTGATAATAATAAAAGACTGCGCCTTATTGTAAAGTAAGCACTACGAGTACAGGAAGGCAACCGTTTATTTCGGTTCCTAAATACATTTGATATAACAACATATGCGAGTATGCAAACCACACACCACATACGTTACATGGGGCACGTTGCGTAATTACGAAAATCACTTCTTCTTTTTTATTATTTTTCTCGTTTTATTAAAAGTACCAAACAGATTCCTTGTTAAATCTTCTTAAATTTGAACCAGGTTCATCTTGATAATAATAAAAGAATGCGCCGTATTGTAAAGTAAGCACTACGAGTACAGGAAGGCAACCGTTTATTTCGGTTCCAACATACATTTGGTAAAACAACACATGCGAGTATGCAACCCACATATCACACACGTTGCATGCGGCACGTTGTGTAATTACGAAAATCACTTCTTCCATTTTATTATTTTGTTCTTTTTATGAAAAGTACACACAGTTTCCTTGTTAAATCTTAAATTTGCACCAGGTTAGTCTTGATAATAGTAAAAGTCTGCGCCATATTGTAAAGTAAGCACTTCGAGTACAGGAAGGCAACCGTTTATTTCGGTTCCTAAATACATTTGGTATAACAATACATG
The DNA here is from genome assembly GCA_929113105.1 of Agrypnus murinus. NCBI lineage: Eukaryota > Metazoa > Arthropoda > Insecta > Coleoptera > Elateridae > Agrypnus > Agrypnus murinus. Next base: position 63,435,050 of record OV816023.1, on the reverse strand, counting down.
CGAGTATGCAACCCACATATCACATACGTTACATGGGGCACGTTGTGTAATTACGAAAATCACTCCTTCCTTTTTATTATTTTTTTATCTTCTTATGAAAAGTACACACAGTTTCCTTGTTAAATCTTAAATTTGCACCTGGTTCATATTGATAATAATAAAAGACTGCGCCTTATTGTAAAGTAAGCACTACGAGTACAGGAAGGCAACCGTTTATTTCGGTTCCTAAATACATTTGATATAACAACATATGCGAGTATGCAAACCACACACCACATACGTTACATGGGGCACGTTGTGTAATTTCTAAAATCACTTCTTCCTTTTTATTATATTTTTCTTTTTATGAAAAGTACACACAGTTTCCTTGTTAAATCTTAAATTTGCACTTAGTTCATCTTGATAATAATAAAAGACTGCGCCATATTGTAAAGTAAGCACTACGAGTACAGGAAGGCAACCGTTTATTTCGGTTCCTAAATACATTTGGTATAACAACACATGCGAGTATGCAACCCACATATCACATACGTTAAATGGGGCAGGTTGTGTAATTACGAAAATCACTTCTTTCTTTTTATTATTTTTTTCTTTTTATGAAAAGTACCACACAGTTTCCTTTTTAAATCTCCTTAAATTTGAACCAGGTTCATCTTGATGAAAATAAAAGACTGCGCCATATTGCCAAGTAAGCACTACGAGTACAGAAAGGCAACCGTTTATTTCGGTTCCTAAATACATTTGTTATAACAACACATGCGAGTATGCAGCCCACATATCACATACGTTACATGGGGCACGTTGTGTAATTACGAAAATCACTCCTTCCTTTTTATTATTTTTTTCTTTTTATGAAAAGTACCACACTGTTTCCTTGATAAATCTTAAAATTACACCTAGTTCATCTTGATAATAATAAAAGACTGCGCCATATTGTAAGGTAAGCACTACGAGTACAGAAAGGCAACCGTTTATTTCGGGTCCTAAATACATTCTGTATAACAACGCATGCGAGTATGCAACCCACATATCACATACGTTACATGGGGCACTTTGCGTAATTACGAAAATCACTTCTTCCTTTTTATTATTTTTTTCTTTTTATGTAAAGTACCACACAGTTTCCTTTTTAAATCTTCTTAAATTTGAACCAGGTTCATCTTGATAATAATACAAGACTGCGCCATATTGCAAAGTAAGTACTACGAGTAGAGAAATGCTAACGTTTATTTCGGTTCCTAAATACATTTGTTATAACAACACATGCGAGTATGCAGCCCACATATCACATAGGTAACATGGGGCAGGTTGTGTAATTACGAAAATCACTCCTTCCTTTTTATTATTTTTTTCTTTTTATGAAAAGTACCACACAGTTTCCTTGTTAAATCTTAAAATTGCACCTAGTTCATCTTGATAATAATAAAAGACTGCGCCATATTGTAAGGTAAGCACTACGAGTACAGAAAGGCAACCGTTTATTTCGGGTCCTAAATACATTTTGTATAACAACACATGCGAGTTTGCAACCCACATATCACATACGTTACATGGGGCACGTTGTGTAATTACGAAAATCACTTCTTCCTTTTTATTGTTTTTTTCTTTTTATCAAAAGTACCACACAGTTTCCTATTTAAATCTTCTTAAATTTGAACCAGGTTCATCTTGATAATAATACAATACTGTGCCATATTGCAAAGTAAGCACTACGAGTAGAGAAAGGCAAACGTTTATTTCGGTTCCTAAATACATTTGTTATAACAACACATGCGAGTATGCAGCCCACATATCACATAAGTTACATGGGGCACGTTGTGTAATTATAAAAATCACTCTTTTCTTTTTATTATTTTTTTCTTTTTATGAAAACTACCACACAGTTTCCTTGTTAAATCTTAAATTTACACCTAGTTCATCTTGATAATAATAAAAGACTGCGCCATATTGTTAGGTAAGCACTACTAGTACAGAAAGGCAACCGTTTATTTCGGGTCCTAAATACATTTGGTATAACAACACATGCGAGTATGCAACCCACATATCACATACGTTACATGGGGCACGTTGTGTAATTACGAAAATCACTTCTTCCTTTTTATTATTTTTTTCTTTTTATGAAAAGTACCACACAGTTTCCTTTTTCAATCTTATGAAATTTGAACCAGGTTCATCTTGATAATAATACAAGACTGCGCCATATTGCAAAGTAAGCACTACGAGTACAGAAAGGCAAACGTTTATTTCGGTTCCTAAATACATTTGTTACAACAACACATGCGAGTATGCAGCCCACATATCACATACGTTACATGGGTCACGTTGTGTAATTATGAAAATCACTCCTTTCTTTTTATTATTTTTTTCTTTTTATTCAAACTACCACACAGTTTCCTTGTTGAATCTTAAATTTGCACCTAGTTCATCTTGATAATAAAAGACTGCGCCATATTGTTAGGTAAGCACTACTAGTACAAAAAGGCAACCGTATATTTCGGGTCCTAAATACATTTGGTATAACAACACATGCGAGTATGCAACCCACATATCACATACGTTACATGGGGCACTTTGTGTAATAACGAAAATCACTCCTTCGTTTTTATTATTTTTTTCTTTTTATGAAAAGTACCACACAGTTTTCTTGTTAAATCTTAAAATTGCACCTAGTTCATCTTGATAATAATAAAAGACTGCGCCATATTGTAAGGTAAGCACTACGAGTACAGAAAGGCAACCGTTTATTTCGGGTCCTAAATACATTTGGTATAACAACACATGCGAGTATGCAACCCACATATCACATACGTTACATGGGGCACGTTGTGTAATTCCAAAAATCACTTCTTCCTTTTTATTATTTTTTTCTTTTTATGAAAAGTACCACACAGTTTCCTTTTTAAATGTTCTTAAATTTGAACCAGGTTCATCTTGATAATAATACAAGACTGCGTCATATTGCAAAGTAAGCACTACGAGTAGAGAAAGGCAAACGTTTATTTCGGTTCCTAAATACATTTGTTATAACAACACATGCGAGTATGCAGCCCACATATCACTTACGTTACATGGGGCACGTTGCGTAATTATGAAAATCACTCCTTTCTTTTTATTATTTTTTTCTTTTTATGAAAACTACCACACAGTTTCCTTGTTAAATCTTAAATTTGCACCTAGTTCATCTTGATAATAATAAAAGACTGCGCCATATTGTTAGGTAAGCACTACTAGTACAAAAAGGCAACCGTATATTTCGGGTCCTAAATACATTTGGTATAACAACACATGCGAGTATGCAACCCACATATCACATACGTTACATGGGGAACGTTGTGTAATTACGATAATCAATTCTTACTTTTTATTATTTTTTTATTTTTATGAAAAGTACACACAGTTTCCTTGTTAAATCTTAAATTTGCACCTGGTTCATGTTGATAATAATAAAAGACTGCGCCATATTGTAAAGTAAGCACTACGAGTACAGGAAGGCAACCGTTTATTTCGTTTCCTAAATACATTTGATATAAAAACACATGCGAGTATGCAACCAACACACCACATAGGTTACATGGGGCAAGTTGTGCAAATACTAAAATCACTTCTTCCTTTTTATTATTTTTTACTTTTTATGAAAAGTACACACAGTTTCCTTGTTAAATCTTCTTAAATTTGAACCAGGTTCATGTTGATAATAATAAGATACTGCGCCATATTGTAAAGTAAGCACTACGAGTAGAGAAAGGCAACCGTTTATTTCGGTTCCTAAATACATTTGTTATAACAACACATGCGAGTATGCAGCCCACATATCACATACCTTACATGGGGCACGTTGTGTAATTACGAAAATCACTCCTTCCTTTTTATTATTTTTTTCTTTTTATGAAAAGTACCACACAGTTTCCTTGTTAAATCTTAAAATTGCACCTAGTTCATCTTAATAATAATAAAAGACTGCGCCATATAGTAAGGTAAGCACTACGAGTACAGAAAGGCAACCGTTTATTTAGGGTCCTAAATACATTTTGTATAACAACACATGCGAGTTTGCAACCCACATATCACATACGTTACATGGGGCACGTTGTGTAATTACGAAAATCACTTCTTCCTTTTTATTATTTTTTTCTTTTTATCAAAAGTACCACACAGTTTCCTTGTTAAATCTTCTTAAATTTGAACCAGGTTCATGTTGATAATAATAAGAGACTGCGCCATATTGTAAAGTAAGCACTACGAGTAGAGAAAGGCAACCGTTTATTTCGGTTCCTAAATACATTTGTTATAACAACACATGCGAGTATGCAGCCCACATATCACATACGTTACATTGGGCACGTTGTGTAATTACGAAAATCACTCCTTCTTTTTTATTATTTTTTTCTTTTTATGAAAAGTACCACACAGTTTCCTTGTTAAATCTTAAAATTGCACCTAGTTCATCTTGATAATAATAAAAGACTGCGCCATATAGTAAGGTAAGCACTACGAGTACAGAAAGGCAACCGTTTATTTCGGGTCCTAAATACATTTTGTATAACAACACATGCGAGTTTGCAACCCACATATCACATACGTTACATGGGGCACGTTGTGTAATTACGAAAATCACTTCTTCCTTTTTATTATTTTTTTCTTTTTATCAAAAGTACCACACAGTTTCCTTGTTAAATCTTCTTAAATTTGAACCAGGTTCATGTTGATAATAATAAGAGGCTGCGCCATATTGTAAAGTAAGCACTACGAGTAGAGAAAGGCAACCGTTTATTTCGGTTCCTAAATACATTTGGTATAACAACACATGCAAGTATGCAACCCACATATCACATACGTTACATAGGGCACTTTGTGTAATTACAAAAATCACTTCTTCCTTTTTATTATTTTTCTCTTTTTATGAAAAGTACCACACAGTTTCCTTGTTAAATCTTCTTAAATTTGAACCAGGTTCAACTTGATAATAATAAAAGACTGCGCCATATTGCAAAGTAAGCACTACGAGTAGAGAAAGGCAAACGTTTATTTCGGTTCCTAAATACATTTGGTATAACAACACATGCGAGTATGCAGCCCACATATTACATACGTTACATGGGGCACGTTGTGTAATTACGAAAATCACTTCTTCCTTTTTATTATTTTTTTATTTTTATGTAAAGTACACGCAGTTTCCTTGTTAAATCTTAAATTTGCACCTGCTTCATCTTGAGAATAATAAAAGACTGCGCCATATTGTAAAGTAAGCACTACGAGTACAGGAAAGCAACCGTTTGTTTCGGTTCCTAAATACATTTGATTTAACAACACATGCGAGTATGCAACCAACACACCACATACGTTATATGGGGAACGTTGTGCAAATATTAAAATCACTTCTTCCTTTTTATTATTTTTTACTTTTTATGAAAAGTACACACAGTTTCCTTGTTAAATCTTCTTAAATTTGAACCAGGTTCATGTTGATAATAATAAGAGACTGCGCCATATTGTAAAGTAAGTACTACGAGTAGAGAAAGGCAACCGTTTATTTCGGTTCCGAAATACATTTGTTATAACAACACATGCGAGTATGCAGCCCACATATCACATACGTTACATGGGGCACGTTGTGTAATTACGAAAATCACTCCTTCCTTTTTATTATTTTTTTCTTTTTATGAAAAGTACCACACTGTTTCCTTGTTAAATCTTAAAATTACACCTAGTTCATCTTGATAATAATAAAAGACTGCGCCATATTGTAAGGTAAGCACTACGAGTACAGAAAGGCAACCGTTTATTTCGGGTCCTAAATACATTCTGTATAACAACGCATGCGAGTATGCAACCCACATATCACATACGTTACATGGGGCACGTTGCGTAATTACGAAAATCACTTCTTCTTTTTTAGTATTTTTCTCGTTTTATTAAAAGTACCAAACATATTCCTTGTTAAATCTTCTTAAATTTGAACCAGGTTCATCTTGATAATAATAAAAGAATGCGCCGTATTGTAAAGTAAGCACTACGAGTACAGGAAGGCAACCGTTTATTTCGGTTCCAACATACATTTGGTAAAACAACACATGCGAGTATGCAACCCACATATCACACACGTTGCATGCGGCACGTTGTGTAATTACGAAAATCACTTCTTCCATTTTATTATTTTGTTCTTTTTATGAAAAGTACACACAGTTTCCTTGTTAAATCTTAAATTTGCACCAGGTTAGTCTTGATAATAGTAAAAGTCTGCGCCATATTGTAAAGTAAGCACTTCGAGTACAGGAAGGCAACCGTTTATTTCGGTTCCTAAATACATTTGGTATAACAATACATGCGAGTATGCAACCCACATATCACATACGTTACATGGGGCACGTTGTGTAATTACGAAAATCACTCCTTCCTTTTTATTATTTTTTATCTTCTTATGAAAAGTACACACAGTTTCCTTGTTAAATCTTAAATTTGCACCTGGTTCATCTTGATAATAATAAAAGACTGCGCCTTATTGTAAAGTAAGCACTACGAGTACAGGAAGGCAACCGTTTATTTCGGTTCCTAAATACATTTGATATAACAACATATGCGAGTATGCAAACCACAGACCACATACGTTACATGGGGCACGTTGTGTAATTTCTAAAATCACTTCTTCCTTTTTATTATATTTTTCTTTTTATGAAAAGTACACACAGTTTCCTTGTTAAATCTTAAATTTGCACTTAGTTCATCTTGATAATAATAAAAGACTGCGCCATATTGTAAAGTAAGCACTACGAGTACAGGAAGGCAACCGTTTATTTCGGTTCCTAAATACATTTGGTATAACAACACATGCGAGTATGCAACCCACATATCACATACGTTAAATGGGGCAGGTTGTGTAATTACCAAAATCACTTCTTTCTTTTTATTATTTTTTTCTTTTTATGAAAAGTACCACACAGTTTCCTTTTTAAATCTTCTTAAATTTGAACCAGGTTCATCTTGATGATAATAAAAGACTGCGCCATATTGCAAAGTAAGCACTACGAGTACAGAAAGGCAACCGTTTATTTCGGTTCCTAAATACATTTGTTATAACAACACATGCGAGTATGCAGCCCACATATCACATACGTTACATGGGGCACGTTGTGTAATTACGAAAATCACTCCTTCCTTTTTATTATTATTTTCTTTTTATGAAAAGTACCACACTGTTTCCTTGTTAAATCTTAAAATTACACCTAGTTCATCTTGATAATAATAAAAGACTGCGCCATATTGTAAGGTAAGCACTACGAGTACAGAAAGGCAACCGTTTATTTCGGGTCCTAAATACATTCTGTATAACAACGCATGCGAGTATGCAACCCACATATCACATACGTTACATGGGGCACGTTGCGTAATTACGAAAATCACTTCTTCCTTTTTATTATTTTTGTCTTTTTATGTAAAGTACCACACAGTTTCCTTTTTAAATCTTCTTAAATTTGAACCAGGTTCATCTTGATAATAATACAAGACTGCGCCAGATTGCAAAGTAAGTACTACGAGTAGAGAAATGCTAACGTTTATTTCGGTTCCTAAATACATTTGGTATAACAATACATGCGAGTATGCAACCCACATATCACATACGTTACATGGGGCACGTTGCGTAATTACGAAAATCACTTCTTCCTTTTTATTATTTTTTTCTTTTTATGTAAAGTACCACACAGTTTCCTTTTTAAATCTTCTTAAATTTGAACCAGGTTCATCTTGATAATAATACAAGACTGCGCCATATTGCAAAGTAAGTACTACGAGTAGAGAAATGCTAACGTTTATTTCGGTTCCTAAATACATTTGTTATAACAACACATGCGAGTATGCAGCCCACATATCACATAGGTAACATGGGGCACGTTGTGTAATTACGAAAATCACTCCTTCCTTTTTATTATTTTTTTCTTTTTATGAAAAGTACCACACAGTTTCCTTGTAAAATCTTAAAATTGCACCTAGTTCATCTTGATAATAATAAAAGACTGCGCCATATTGTAAGGTAAGCACTACGAGTACAGAAAGGCAACCGTTTATTTCGGGTCCTAAATACATTTTTTATAACAACACATGCGAGTTTGCAACCCACATATCACATACGTTACATGGGGCACGTTGTGTAATTACGAAAATCACTTCTTCCTTTTTATTGTTTTTTTCTTTTTATCAAAAGTACCACACAGTTTCCTATTTAAATCTTCTTAAATTTGAACCAGGTTCATATTGATAATAATACAATACTGCGCCATATTGCAAAGTAAGCACTACGAGTAGAGAAAGGCAAACGTTTATTTCGGTTCCTAAATACATTTGTTATAACAACACATGCGAGTATGCAGCCCACATATCACATAAGTTACATGGGGCACGTTGTGTAATTATGAAAATCACTCTTTTCTTTTTATTATTTTTTTCTTTTTATGAAAACTACCACACAGTTTCCTTGTTAAATCTTAAATTTACACCTAGTTCATCTTGATAATAATAAAAGACTGCGCCATATTGTTAGGTAAGCACTACTAGTACAAAAAGGCAACCGTATATTTCGGGTCCTAAATACATTTGGTATAAAAACACATGCGAGTATGCAACCCACATATCACATACGTTACATGGAGCACGTTGTGTAATTACGAAAATCACTTCTTCCGTTTTATTATTTTTTTACTTTTATGAAAAGTACACACAGTTTCCTTGTTAAATCTTAAATTTGCATCTGGTTCATCTTGATAATAATCAAAGACTGCGCCATATTGTAAGGTAAGCACTACGAGTACAGAAAGGCAACCGTTTATTTCGGGTCCTAAATACATTTGGTATAACAACACATGCGAGTATGCAACCCACATATCACATACGTTACATGGGGCACGTTGTGTAATTACGAAAATCACTTTTTCCTTTTTATTATTTTTTTCTTTTTATGAAAAGTACCACACAGTTTCCTTTTTAAATCTTATTAAATTTGAACCAGGTTCATCTTGATAATAATACAAGACTGCGCCATATTGCAAAGTAAGCACTACGAGTAGAGAAAGGCAAACGTTTATTTCGGTTCCTAAATACATTTGTTACAACAACACATGCGAGTATGCAGCCCACATATCACATACGTTACATGGGTCACATTGTGTAATTATGAAAATCACTCCTTTCTTTTTATTATTTTTTTCTTTTTATGAAAACTACCACACAGTTTCCTTGTTAAATCTTAAATTTTCACCTAGTTCATCTTGATAATAAAAGACTGCGCCATATTGTTAGGTAAGCACTACTAGTACAAAAAGGCAACCGTATATTTCGGGTCCTAAATACATTTGGTATAACAACACATGCGAGTATGCAACCCACATATCACATACGTTACATGGGGCACTTTGTGTAATAACGAAAATCACTCCTTCCTTTTTATTATTTTTTTCTTTTTATGAAAAGTACCACACAGTTTTCTTGTTAAACCTTAAAATTGCACCTAGTTCATCTTGATAATAATAAAAGACTGCGCCATATTGCAAAGTAAGTACTACGAGTAGAGAAATGCTAACGTTTATTTCGGTTCCTAAATACATTTGGTATAACAATACATGCGAGTATGCAACCCACATATCACATACGTTACATAGGGCACGTTGCGTAATTACGAAAATCACTTCTTCCTTTTTATTATTTTTTTCTTTTTATGTAAAGTACCACACAGTTTCCTTTTTAAATCTTCTTAAATTTGAACCAGGTTCATCTTGATAATAATACAAGACTGCGCCAGATTGCAAAGTAAGTACTACGAGTAGAGAAATGCTAACGTTTATTTCGGTTCCTAAATACATTTGGTATAACAATACATGCGAGTATGCAACCCACATATCACATACGTTACATGGGGCACGTTGCGTAATTACGAAAATCACTTCTTCCTTTTTATTATTTTTTTCTTTTTATGTAAAGTACCACACAGTTTCCTTTTTAAATCTTCTTAAATTTGAACCAGGTTCATCTTGATAATAATACAAGACTGCGCCATATTGCAAAGTAAGTACTACGAGTAGAGAAATGCTAACGTTTATTTCGGTTCCTAAATACATTTGTTATAACAACACATGCGAGTATGCAGCCCACATATCACATAGGTAACATGGGGCACGTTGTGTAATTACGAAAATCACTCCTTCCTTTTTATTATTTTTTTCTTTTTATGAAAAGTACCACACAGTTTCCTTGTTAAATCTTAAAATTGCACCTAGTTCATCTTGATAATAATAAAAGACTGCGCCATATTGTAAGGTAAGCACTACGAGTACAGAAAGGCAACCGTTTATTTCGGGTCCTAAATACATTTTTTATAACAACACATGCGAGTTTGCAACCCACATATCACATACGTTACATGGGGCACGTTGTGTAATTACGAAAATCACTTCTTCCTTTTTATTGTTTTTTTCTTTTTATCAAAAGTACCACACAGTTTCCTATTTAAATCTTCTTAAATTTGAACCAGGTTCATCTTGATAATAATACAATACTGCGCCATATTGCAAAGTAAGCACTACGAGTAGAGAAAGGCAAACGTTTATTTCGGTTCCTAAATACATTTGTTATAACAACACATGCGAGTATGCAGCCCACATATCACATAAGTTACATGGGGCACGTTGTGTAATTATGAAAATCACTCTTTTCTTTTTATTATTTTTTTCTTTTTATGAAAACTACCACACAGTTTCCTTGTTAAATCTTAAATTTACACCTAGTTCATCTTGATAATAATAAAAGACTGCGCCATATTGTTAGGTAAGCACTACTAGTACAAAAAGGCAACCGTATATTTCGGGTCCTAAATACATTTGGTATAACAACACATGCGAGTATGCAACCCACATATCACATACGTTACATGGAGCACGTTGTGTAATTACGAAAATCACTTCTTCCTTTTTATTATTTTTTTACTTTTATGAAAAGTACACACAGTTTCCTTGTTAAATCTTAAATTTGCATCTGGTTCATCTTGATAATAATCAAAGACTGCGCCATATTGTAAGGTAAGCACTACGAGTACAGAAAGGCAACCGTTTATTTCGGGTCCTAAATACATTTGGTATAACAACACATGCGAGTATGCAACCCACATATCACATACGTTACATGGGGCACTTTGTGTAATAACGAAAATCACTCCTTCCTTTTTATTATTTTTTTCTTTTTATGAAAAGTACCACACAGTTTTCTTGTTAAATCTTAAAATTGCACCTAGTTCATCTTGATAATAATAAAAGACTGCGCCATATTGTAAGGTAAGCACTACGAGTACAGAAAGGCAACCGTTTATTTCGGGTCCTAAATACATTTGGTATAACAACACATTCGAGTATGCAACCCACATATCACATACGTTACATGGGGCACGTTGTGTAATTCCAAAAATCACTTCTTCCTTTTTATTATTTTTTTCTTTTTATGAAAAGTACCACACAGTTTCGTTTTTAAATCTTCTTAAATTTGAACCAGGTTCATCTTGATAATAATACAAGACTGCGCCATATTGCAAAGTAAGCACTACTAGTAGAGAAAGGCAAACGTTTATTTCGGTTCCTAAATACATTTGTTATAACAACACATGCGAGTATGCAGCCCACATATCACATACGTTACATGGGGCACGTTGCGTAATTATGAAAATCACTCCTTTCTTTTTATTATTTTTTTCTTTTTATGAAAACTACCACACAGTTTCCTTGTTAAATCTTAAATTTGCACCTAGTTCATCTTGATAATAATAAAAGACTGCGCCATATTGTTAGGTAAGCACTACTAGTACAAAAAGGCAACCGTATATTTCGGGTCCTAAATACGTTTGGTATAACAACACATGCGAGTATGCAACCCACATATCACATACGTTACATGGGGAACGTTGTGTAATTACGATAATCAATTCTTCCTTTTTATTATTTTTTTATTTTTATGAAAAGTACACACAGTTTCCTTGTTAAATCTTAAATTTGCACGTGGTTCATGTTGATAATAATAAAAGACTGCGCCATATTGTAAAGTAAGCACTACGAGTACAGGAAGGCAACCGTTTATTTCGTTTCCTAAATACATTTGATATAACAACACATGCGAGTATGCAACCAACACACCACATAGGTTACATGGGGCAAGTTGTGCAAATACTAAAATCACTTCTTCCTTTTTATTATTTTTTACTTTTTATGAAAAAGTACACACAGTTTCCTTGTTAAATCTTCTTAAATTTAAACCAGGTTCATGTTGATAATAATAAGATACTGCGCCATATTGTAAAGTAAGCACTACGAGTACAGGAAGGCAACCGTTTATTTCGGTTCCTAAATACATTTGGTATAACAACACATGCAAGTATGCAACCCACATTTCACATACGTTACATAGGGCACGTTGTGTAATTACGAAAACCAATTCTTCTTTTTTATTATTTTTCTCTTTTTATGAAAACTACCACACAGTTTCCTTGTTAAATCTTCATAAATTTGAACCAGGTTCATTTTGATAATAATAAAAGAATGCGCCTTATTGTAAAGTAAGCACTACGAGTACAGGAAAGCGATTGTTTATTTCGGTTCCTAAATACATTTGGTATAACAACACATGCGAGTATGCAACCCATATATCACATACGTTACATGGGGCACGTTGTGTAATAACGAAAATCACTCCTTCCATTTTATTATTTTTTTTTATGAAAAGTACCACACAGTTTTCTTGTTAAATCTTAAAATTGCACCTAGTTCATCTTGATAATAATAAAAGACTGCGCCATATTGTAAGGTAAGCACTACGAGTACAGAAAGGCAACCGTTTATTTCGGGTCCTAAATACATTTTGTATAACAACACATGCGAGTATGCAACCCACATATCACATACGTTACATGCGGCACGTTGTGTATTTACGAAAATCACTTCTTCCTTTTTATTATTTTTTTCTTTTTATGAAAAGTACCACTCAGTTTCCTTTTTAAATCTTCTTAAATTTGAACCAGGTTCATCTTGATAATAATACAAGACTGCGCCATATTGCAAAGTAAGCACTACGAGTAGAGAAAGGCAAACGTTTATTTCGGTTCCTAAATACATTTGTTATAACAACACATGCGAGTATGCAGCCCACATATCACATACGTTACATGGGGCACGTTGTGTAATTATGAAAATCACTCCTTTCTTTTTATTATTTTTTTCTTTTTATGAAAACTACCACACAGTTTCCTTGTTAAATCTTAAATTTGCACCTAGTTCATCTTGATAATAATAAAAGACTGCGCCATATTGTAAGGTAAGCTCTACTAGTACAAAAAGGCAACCGTATATTTCGGGTCCTAAATACATTTGGTAAAACAACACATGCGAGTATGCAACCCACATATCACATACGTTACATGGGACACGTTGTGTAATTACGAAAATCACTTCTTCCTTTTTATTTTTTTATTTTTATGAAAAGTACCAAACAGTTTCCTTGTTAAATCTTCTTAAATTTGAACCAGGTTCTTCTTGATAATAATAAAAGACTGCGCCATATTGTAAAGTAAGCACTACGAGTACAGGAAGGCAACCGTTTATTTCGGTTCCTAAATACATTTGGTATAACAACACATGCAAGTATGCAACCCACATTTCACATACGTTACATAGGGCACGTTGTGTAATTACGAAAACCAATTCTTCTTTTTTATTATTTTTCTCTTTTTATGAAAAGTACCACACAGTTTCCTTGTTAAATCTTCATAAATTTGAACCAGGTTCATCTTGATAATAATAAAAGAATGCGCCTTATTGTATAGTCAGCTCTACGAGTACAGGAAGGCGACCGTTTATTTCGGTTCCTAAATACATTTGGTATAACAATACATGCGAGTATGCAACCCACATATCACATACGTTACATGGGGCACGTTGTGTAATTACGAATATCACTTCTTCCTTTTTATTATTTTTATCTTTTTATGAAAAGTACCACACAGTTTCCTTTTTAAATCTTCTTAAATTTGAACCAGGTTCATCTTGACAATAATAAAAGACTGCGCCATATTGCAAAGCACTACGAGTAGAGAAAGGCAAACGTTTATTTCGGTTCCTAAATACATTTGGTATAACAACATATGCGAGTATGCAGCCCACATATCACATACGTTATATGGGGCACGTTGTGTAATTACGAAAATCACTCCTTCCTTTTTATTATTTTTTTCTTTTTATGAAAAGTACCACACAGTTTCCTTGTTAAATCTTAAATTTGCACTTAGTTCATCTTGATAATAATAAAAGACTGCGCCATATTGTAAGGTAAGCACTACGAGTACAGAAGGGCAACCGTTTATTTCGGGTCCTAAATACATTTGGTATAACAACACATGCTAGTATGCAGCCCACATATCACATACGTTACATGGGGCACGTTGTGCAATTACGAAAATCACTCCTTCCTTTTTATTATTTTTTTATTTTTATAAAAAGTACACACAGTTTCCTTGTTAAATGTTAAATTTGCAGCTGATTCATCTTGATAATAATAAAAGACTGCGCCTTATTGTAAAGTAAGCACTACGAGTACAGAAAGGTAACCGTTTATTTCGTTTCCTAAATGCATTTGATATAACAACACATGTGAGTATGCAACCAACACACCACATAGGTTACATGGGGCACGATGTGTAATTACTAAAATCAATTCTTCCTTTTTATTATATTTTTGTTTTTATGAAAAGTACACACAGTTTCCTTGTTAAATCTTCTTAAATTTGAACCAGGTTCATCTTGATAATAGTAAAAGAATGCGCCATATTGTAAAGTAAGCACTACGAGTACAGGAAGGCAACCGTTTGTTTCGGTTCCTAAATACATTTGATATAACAACACATGCGAGTATGCAACCAACACACCACATACGTTACATGGGGCACGTTGTGTAATTAGTAATACCGCTCGTTGGTTTTAGTTATTTTTGCTTTTTATGTTAAGTGTCACACAGAGTCCTTTTTAAATCTTCCTAAATTTGAACCATTTTCATCTTGATAATAGTAAAAGAATGCGCCATATTGTAAAGTAAGCACTTTGAGTACTGGAAGGCAACCGTTTATTTCGGTTCCTAACGTTGTGTAATTTCTAAAATCACTTCTTCCTTTTTATTATATTTTTCTTTTTATGAAAAGTACACACAGTTTCCTTGATAAATCTTCTTAGATTTGAACCAGGTTCATCTTGATAATAATAAAAGACTGCGCCATATTGTAAGGTAAGCACTTTGAGTACTGGAAGGCAACCGTTTATTTCGGTTCCTAAATACATTTGGTATAACAACACATGCGATTATGCAACCCAGATATCACACACGTTACATGGGGCACGTTGTGTAATTACTAAAATTACTTCATCCTTTTAATTATTTGTTTCATTTTATGAAAAGTACCACACAGTTTCCGTGTTAAATCTTTCTTAAATTTGCACCAGGTTCATATTGATAACAAAAATACTGCGCCATATTGTAGAGTAAGCACTACGAGTACAGGAAGGCAACCGTTTGTTTCGGTTCCTAAATACATTTGATATAACAATACATGCGAGTATGCAACCAACACACCACATACGTTACATAGGGCACGTTGTGTAATTACGAAAATCACTTCTTCTTTTTTATTATTTTTCTCATTTTATGAAAAGTACCACACAGTTTCCTTGTTAAATCTTCTTAAATTTGAACCAGGTTCATCTTGATAATAATAAAAGAATGCGCCATATTGTACAGTAAGCACTACGAGTACAGGAAGGCAACCGTTTATTTCAGTTCCAACATACATTTGGTAAAACAACACATGCGAGTATGCAACCCACATATCACACACGTTACATGGGGCACGTTGTGTAATTACGAAAATCACTTCTTCCATTTTATTATTTTTTTCTTTTTATGAAAAGTACACACAGTTTCTTTGTTAAATCTTAGATTTGCACTTGCTTCATCTTGATAATAATAAAAGAATGCGCCTTATTATAAAGTAAGCACTACGAGTACAGGAAGGCGACCGTTTATTTCGTTTGGTATAACAACACATGCGAGTATGCAACCCACATATCACATACGTTACATGGGGCACGTTGTGTAATTACTAAAATCACTTCATCCTTTTTATTATTTTTTCTTTTTATGAAAAGTACCACACAGTTTCCTTGTTAAACCTTAAATTTACATTAGGTTCATCTTGATGATAGTAAAACTCTGTGCCATATTGTAAAGTAAGCACTACGTGTACAGGAAGGCAACCGCTTATTTCGGTTCCTAAATACATTTGGTATAACAACACATGCGAGTATGCAACCCACATATCACATACGTTACATGGGGCACGTTGTGTAATTACTAAAATCACCTCTTCCTTTTTATTATTTTTTGGTATAACAACTTTTTATTATATTTTTTATTTTACATTTGGTATAACAACACATGCGAGTATGCAACCCACATATCACATACGTTGTGTAATTACTAAAATCACCTCTTCCTTTTTATTATTTTTTGGTATAACAACTTTTTATTATATTTTTTATTTTACATTTGGTATAACAACACATGCGAGTATGCAACCCACATATCACATACGTTACATGGGGCACTTTGTGTAATTACTAAAATCACTTCTTCATTTTTATTATTTTTTTCTTTTTATGAAAAGTACCACACAGTTTCCTTGTGAAATCTTACATTTGCACCAGGTTCATCTTGATAATAGTAAAAGTCTGCGCCATATTGTAAAGTAAGCACTACGAGTACAGGAAGGCAACCGTTTATTTCGGTTCCTAAATACATTTGTTATAATAATACATGCGAGTATGCAACCCACATATCACATACGTTACATGGGGCACGTTGTGTAATTACGAAAATCACTCCTTCCATTTTATTATTTTTTTCTTTTTATGAAAAGTACCACACAGTTTGCTTGCTCAATCTTAAATTTGCACCTAGTTCATCATAATAATAATAAAAGGCTGCGCCATATTGTAAGGTAAGCACTACGAGTACAGAAAGGCAACCGTTTATTTCGGGTCCTAGATACATTTGGTATAACAACACATGCGAGTATGCAACCCACATATTACATACGTTACATGGGGCACGTTGTGTAATTACTAAAATCACCTCTTCCTTTTTAATATTTTTTCATTTTATGAAAAGTACCACACAGTTTCCTTGTTAAATGTTTCTTAAATTTGCACCAGGTTCATCTTGATAATAATAAAAGGCTGCGCCATATTGTAAAGTAAGCACTACGAGTACAGGAAGGCAACCGCTTATTTCGGTTCATAAATACATTTGGTATAACAACACATGCGAGTATGCAATCCACATATCACATACGTTACATGGGGCACGTTGTGTAATTACTAAAATCACCTCTTCCTTTTTATTATTTTTTCTTTTTATGAAAAGTACCACACAGTTTCCTTGTTAAATGTTTCTTAAATTTGCACCTGGTTCATCTTGATAATAATAAAAGACTGCGCCATATTGTAAAGTAAGCACTACGAGTACAGGAAGGCAACCGTTTATTTCGGTTCCTAAATACATTTGGTATTACAATACATGCGAGTATGCAAACCACATATCACATACGTTACATGGGGCACGTTGTGTAATTACGAAAATCACTCCTTCCATTTTATTATTTTTTTCTTTTTATGAAAAGTACCACACAGTTTCCTTGTTAAATCTTAAATTTGCACCTAGTTCATCTTGATAATAATAAAAGACTGCGCCATATTGTAAGTTAAGCACTACGTGTACAGGAAGGCAACCGTTTATTTCAGTTCCAACATACATTTGGTAAAACAACACATGCGAGTATGCAACCCACATACCACATACGTTACATGGGGCACGTTGTGTATTTTCTAAAATCACTTCTTCCTTTTTATTATATTTTTCTTTTTATGAAAAGTACACACAGTTTCCTTGATAAATCTTCTTAAATTTGAACCAGATTCATCTTAATAATAATAAAAGACTGCGCCATATTGTAAGGTAGGCACTTTGAGTACTGGAAGGCAACCGTTTATTTCAGTTCCTAAATACATTTGGTATAACAACACATGCGATTATGCAACCCAGATATCACACACGTTACATGGGACACGTTGTCTAATTACTAAAATTACTTCATCCTTTTTATTATTTGTTTCTTTTTATGAAAAGTACCACACAGTTTCCGTGTTAAATCTTTCTTAAATTTGCACCAGGTTCATCTTGATAATAAAAAATACTGCGCCATATTGTAAAGTAAGCACTACAAGTGCAGCAAGGCAACCGTTTGTTTAGGTTCCTAAATACTTTTGATATAACAACACATGCGAGTTTGCAACCAACAGACCACATACGTTACATGGGGCACGTTGTGCAAATACTAAAATCACTTCTTCCTTTTTATTATTTTTTACTTTTTATGAAAAGTACACACAGTTTCCTTGATAAATCTTCTTAAATTTGAACCAGGTTCATCTTGATAATAATAAGAGACTGCGCCATATTGTAAAGTAAGCACTACGAGTAGAGAAAGGCAACCGCTGATTTCGGTTACTAAATACATTTGGTATAACAACACATGCAAGTATGCAACCCACATATCACATACGTTACATAGGGCACGTTGTGTAATTACGAAAATCACTTCTTCTTTTTTATTATTTTTCTCTTTTTATGAAAAGTACCACACAGTTTCCTTGTTAAATCTTCTTAAATTTGAACCAGGTTCATCTTGATAATAATAAAAGAATGCGCCATATTGTAAAGTAAGCACTACGAGTACAGGAAGGCAACCGTTTATTTCGGTTTCAACATACATTTGGTATAACAACACATGCGAATAAGCAACCCACATATCACAAACATTACATGGGGCACGTTGTGTAATTACGAAAATCACTTCTTCCATTTTATTATTTTTTTCTTGTTATGAAGAGTACACACAGTTTCCTTGTTTAATCTTATATTTGCACTTGGTTCATCTTGATAATAATAAAAGACTGCGCCATATTGTAAAGTAAGCACTACGAGTACAGGAAGGCGACCGTTTATTTCTGTTCCTAAATACATTTGGTATAACAACACATGCGAGTATGCAACCCACATATCACATACGTTACATGGGGCACGTTGTGTAATTACTAAAATCACCTCTTCCTTTTTATTATTTTTTCTTTTCATGAAAAGTACCACACAGTTTCCTTGTTAAATGTTTCTTAAATTTGCACCAGGTTCATCTTGATAATAATAAAAGGCTGCGCCATATTGTAAAGTAAGCACTACGAGTACAGGAAGGCAACCGCTTATTTCGGTTCCTAAATACATTTGGTATAACAACACATGCGAGTATGCAATCCACATATCACATACGTTACATGGGGCACGTTGTGTAATTACTAAAATCACCTCTTCCTTTTTATTATTTTTTCTTTTTATGAAAAGTACCACACAGTTTCCTTGTTAAATGTTTCTTAAATTTGCACCTGGTTCATCTTGATAATAATAAAAGACTGCGCCATATTGTAAAGTAAGCACTACGAGTACAGGAAGGCAACCGTTTATTTCGGTTCCTAAATACATTTGGTATTACAATACATGCGAGTATGCAAACCACATATCACATACGTTACATGGGGCACGTTGTGTAATTACGAAAATCACTCCTTCCATTTTATTATTTTTTTCTCTTTATGAAAAGTACCACACAGTTTCCTTGTTAAATCTTAAATTTGCACCTAGTTCATCTTGATAATAATAAAAGACTGCGCCATATTGTAAGTTAAGCACTACGTGTACAGGAAGGCAACCGTTTATTTCAGTTCCAACATACATTTGGTAAAACAACACATGCGAGTATGCAACCCACATACCACATACGTTACATGGGGCACGTTGTGTATTTTCTAAAATCACTTCTTCCTTTTTATTATATTTTTCTTTTTATGAAAAGTACACACAGTTTCCTTGATAAATCTTCTTAAATTTGAACCAGATTCATCTTAATAATAATAAAAGACTGCGCCATATTGTAAGGTAGGCACTTTGAGTACTGGAAGGCAACCGTTTATTTCAGTTCCTAAATACATTTGGTATAACAACACATGCGATTATGCAACCCAGATATCACACACGTTACATGGGACACGTTGTCTAATTACTAAAATTACTTCATCCTTTTTATTATTTGTTTCTTTTTATGAAAAGTACCACACAGTTTCCGTGTTAAATCTTTCTTAAATTTGCACCAGGTTCATCTTGATAATAAAAAATACTGCGCCATATTGTAAAGTAAGCACTACAAGTGCAGCAAGGCAACCGTTTGTTTAGGTTCCTAAATACTTTTGATATAACAACACATGCGAGTTTGCAACCAACAGACCACATACGTTACATGGGGCACGTTGTGCAAATACTAAAATCACTTCTTCCTTTTTATTATTTTTTACTTTTTATGAAAAGTACACACAGTTTCCTTGATAAATCTTCTTAAATTTGAACCAGGTTCATCTTGATAATAATAAGAGACTGCGCCATATTGTAAAGTAAGCACTACGAGTAGAGAAAGGCAACCGCTGATTTCGGTTACTAAATACATTTGGTATAACAACACATGCAAGTATGCAACCCACATATCACATACGTTACATAGGGCACGTTGTGTAATTACGAAAATCACTTCTTCTTTTTTATTATTTTTCTCTTTTTATGAAAAGTACCACACAGTTTCCTTGTTAAATCTTCTTAAATTTGAACCAGGTTCATCTTGATAATAATAAAAGAATGCGCCATATTGTAAAGTAAGCACTACGAGTACAGGAAGGCAACCGTTTATTTCGGTTTCAACATACATTTGGTATAACAACACATGCGAATAAGCAACCCACATATCACAAACATTACATGGGGCACGTTGTGTAATTACGAAAATCACTTCTTCCATTTTATTATTTTTTTCTTGTTATGAAGAGTACACACAGTTTCCTTGTTTAATCTTATATTTGCACTTGGTTCATCTTGATAATAATAAAAGACTGCGCCATATTGTAAAGTAAGCACTACGAGTACAGGAAGGCGACCGTTTATTTCTGTTCCTAAATACATTTGGTATAACAACACATGCGAGTATGCAACCCACATATCACATACGTTACATGGGGCACGTTGTGTAATTACTAAAATCACCTCTTCCTTTTTATTATTTTTTCTTTTCATGAAAAGTACCACACAGTTTCCTTGTTAAATGTTTCTTAAATTTGCACCAGGTTCATCTTGATAATAATAAAAGACTGCGCCATATTGCAAAGTAAGCACTACGAGTACAGGAAGGCAACCGTTTATTTCGGTTCCTAAATACATTTGGTATAACAACACATGCGAGTATGCAACCCACATATCACATACGTTACATGGGGCACTTTGTGTAATTACTAAAATCACTTCTTCCTTTTTATTATTTTTTTCTTTTTATGAAAAGTACCACACAGTTTCCTTGTGAAATCTTAAATTTGCACCAGGTTTATCTTGATAATAGTAAAAGTCTGCGCCATATTGTAAAGTAAGCACTACGAGTACAGGAAGGCAACCGTTTATTTCGGTTCCTAAATACATTTGGTATAATAATACATGCGAGTATGCAAACCACATATCACATACGTTACATGGGGCACGTTGCGTAATTACGAAAATCACTCCTTCCATTTTATTATTTTTTTCTTTTTATGAAAAGTACCACACAGTTTGCTTGTTCAATCTTAAATTTGCACCTAGTTCATCATAATAATAATAAAAGACTGCGCCATATTGTAAGGTAAGCACTACGAGTACAGAAAGGCAACCGTTTATTTCGGGTCCTAGAAAAAAGTTTTAGAAAAATATCCAGCGGTGATTGACCTGCCAAATGATTTTTTAGCTGTTCAATTTTTTTGTGTTCTCTTCGTCGGGCAAGTTCAGATACAAAAAGAAACCTCTCTGCACTTGGGTTTCTGGCTATTTGTTTTGAGCAAACTTGAGAATGTGAAAAGAAGAAGAAAGCATTTAAGTAGAAAAAAACTGAAAACAATACAGTTATGAAAACACCTGAAGAAAAACTAATGCCCATCTCTGAATAAAAAAAAACTGCAGGGAAACGTTTTGTTGGACTTGGACCTGGAAAAGGAAAAAGCAATGAGGAATAAGCAATCCGTACTCTAGTTTTGCATGACTTGCTGGTGAAACCTTGGAGAGTTGCTGGAGGTCAAAAAAACCAACGGAAAATATTTTTAAATGATTTGTTGATGTACATTGATATAGGACACTACCGTCTTTATAGTTTAGCAAATAAAACAATTGGCCTTGCACACAAAACAAAAATATCCTACAGTACATTCTCTCGATGCCATCCCTATGTTATTACCGTCTATATTATGTATGCAAACCTAATGAAATAAACAGAGATACCTGTTTGTACAAGCAACGTGCAAACATAAGCTTCAAACCACAAAAACTAAAACTTGTAGATAATGACAATTCATATGAACTCCTGTAACATGTAGTAAGGCTTCCGCATTGCATATGTATGGCAGGTCTCTGAAATGTCAAAATAAAATGAAGAAAAGGTTCAATTTAATGTTAAGATTGCAGCTAAAATCAATGTTACTAAACCTGTCCGAGAGTTGCAGGGAGAGGTTCAAGAAGAAATGAAAACTTTAAAAATAAATATAAATTTAACATTAAAAATAAAAATGCTGCTTACAACACACTGAAAAACAGTCTTAGTAAGAATGAAGGGTTACTACATATAGACTTCTCTGAAAATTATGCTTGCAAACTAGCTGAAGAAATCCAGACTTATAATTTTGGAGCAAGCCGTGAGGAAGCAACATTGTACGCAGGAGTCACTTACGTTGGAGATACCGATAAGCTATTTAATTTTGTTTTATGTATTTCTGCTAGTCCTAGGACCTTGAACTGCTTCTCTAGTTCCAATGCCTAAGCGAAAACCAAATTGTTCTTCTACATATTGTCCGCATTTTGTGTGTACTCGTTGATGCATGTTCTTAGCATTATCTACAGTACATGGCTCATCAGGCTAATCAATCGGTACTGTGAGCACTGTTTTACTCCGCTCTTTTTAGGTATCGGAATAAAAATAGGTTGGGTCCAGTCGTGTGGTACGATTCCTGTATAGTATATTCTATTTAAGAGAGATGTTAAGATGTTGAGGCTTTCATCGTCTAATACTTTACGCATCTCAGTATAGATGTTATCTTCACCTGGGACTCTACGTGTTTTGATAGTTTTATTGCGTGTTTCACTTCTGCTATAATAATTTTCAATGGCTAATCTTCTTGATCTTTTTCTCTTGGTTCTGGTTACATTCTGATATCATCAAAAAGCTCTTGTATATAGCTTGTCAAAATCTCTTCTATCTCGTTTGGGTCTATTGTTTTTTTGTTACTATCTGTGACTAAGATATCGTGTTGATGGGTTTTATTTCCAGTTATTTCTTTTATCTTCTTTTTTGTGTGTTAAAGAAATCGTGCTTTCTTGGCAGCTCTTCGAGTACTTGACAACGTTTCTCCATCCAGGTCTCCTTTGCCTCTCTTATAAGCCTTGTAATCTTTTTATGGATTTCTTTATATTTATTATAGTCTTTATATTTGTACTTCCTTCTTTCGTTCATCAATAAAAGGATTTCTTCCGTCATCCATCTCTGTTTTGCTCTCTGCTCTTGGTTTTCCAATTCATTTTCTTGTACTTCATGTTTACATTTTTAACAGACTGCCAAAAGTTTTCCATTGTTTCTGTTTCCAATTGTACCGTTTCCCTAAACTTACTATTCAAAACTCGTGTTATTTCCTCTTTTATTTGTGGTTCCCCCAGTTTCTCAAAGTTAGGTCTTGTTTTATTTCTCTTCCGGATTTTCTTCAATTTAATCTCACGTTTTTCAGCTACGGGGTTCTGATCAGATCATATGTCTGATCCAGGATAAGTTCTTACAACTTTAATTCCGTTTCTATATCGTTTATCAATCAGTATATAATCTATTTGATTTTTTATGATATTTCCTTCATTGTCTCCTGGTCCTAAGTACACTTCTAAGTGTACAATCGCCTCTCTGGAAGTTGGAACCAGGTGTTTGCTACCATTAAGTTTTCTTCATTACAGAACTGTACCAGATATCTCCCCTATCGTGTCGTTTGCAAATACCATGGTCTGCAACAATATATTGAACTCTTCCTTTACCTATCTTTCCGTTGAAGTAACCTATGATTATATTCACTTCATTCTTTTTGGTAAATCTTAGTAGGTAATTTTTACATCATGAATGAAAAACTCATGCAGTATGGAGTATTCTCGTGCAACTTATATTACTAGATGAACAGATAGTTCCATATTTTGGACGGCACTCTCAACAAAACGCTTCTAAAAGTAAAACCGGTGAGATTCGGTTTCAAATTATGGTATATCTGTTCAGATGAAGGGTGCTTATACAAGTTATCCTCCAAATAATAAAAAATCAAGACTTGGGTTGGGAGGTGACTATTGTAGAGAATAACCATAATCATAATATTTTCCTAGACAACTTCTTTTCTTCATATAAATTATTCGACAAGCACACACTATGGTGTTGGACCATTGAAAACTGCAAAAAATTATGACGCAAAGGAAAAGAAAAAACTACTGTACTGCTCAAAAGCTACTGTACTATCAAAACAAAAGGAAATAGTGACGTTAACGAAGAAAATGAAGTAAAAAACTTCCCAAGGATCTTGTATGGTTTCTCTATTTCTTAGAAAATCAAATGTAACTGAACTAAAGGGTTCATTGTGATGCAATGAAGAAGTACATCACATGCTCAAAGAAATTCAGTGTGTCTAACAAAAATCCCAACCTATTGCTTGGTCTTGGAGGGATTCATCTCCTAAAAGTGGTACTCTCATGCATTGGGCTATACCTCAAAGACAGTGGAGCTTCGAAAATCCTTGTTGAGACAGTATAATTGGAATGCTGTTTTCCATTTTGAAACGCTTACGGTGTTATACCAGTGTACGAAGATCAACGCTTGTTGGACAAATTTAAATTGCTATAAACTACACATAGTGACATAAAAAAATATTTTGAGAAACTCGTAGAAAATGACAGGCAGAAAAAAACTGGGGCCTGCGTGCATGCAGTATAAGAGAGTGTTTGCCACTTTCCTTCTTCTTTGATAGAAAAAATTATGCACGATGGTACATTTTATACTACAATGATTGCTTGAAGCTGGACGAAGGTCCTATAATTTATAATTCCATGTCACTCTTTTAAACAAAAAATAATAATCTTAATTCAATCCTATTAACGCATTTAAAACAATAATTATTCAAGACTTTTTAACCAAAATTTGTTTTGGTGGTTTCAAGTGTAAACATTTTAAATATTTTCAAAAAATTTCAGATTCAAGAATATAAAGAAAAATTTAAAATCTGGCAGCATAAATAATTAAGATTTTAATTTGCATGGGCCACTAAAATCTTCAGTAACATGATATTTGATACGATGTTTGATGACGCGACGTCAAATTGTTCATCATACAATTCTGAGAACCTAAAATGTTTACTTTAATTCTTAAATGCTCCGAATGAATGCTGCATAAATGAATTGTTTTTTACATTTACTTATATGTACAGCTGTAACCGTTATCAAATTCATAATTGCAAAAGAGAACCTCTACTCCTTGGAAAATCCCCGAAAAACGAGTGTTAAAAGGAACACGATTAAAAATTTGTAAACACAACTGACCGAAAAAAGTTATATACAAGAATACACAGGTTGGGTCTATTAGCAGACAATTTTAAGTTCTTTTTCCAGCTTCAAGCAATCATTCTAGTATATAAAATGTACCATCGTGCATAATTTGAAAAAAATGGAATTTCTGGCAATAGCCCAATATCAGAATCTATTCGCTAACTAGAATTCGAATTAAGTGTCATTTTACACAATAATTAGCTTTTGTTTTTTACGTGTGCTGAGCATATGCGTTATAGCATACACAAAATTACGTCACTTTATAGACTTGCACACCTGCAATGAAATTAATCCATGCTTACAAGGAAATATTGTCTCGCTAACAACATTAAATTTTTATAAGGACGTCTTTTAAACTATAATATTGAGTTATATTCCTGATTATCTAATATCCATTTTTTTCTCGAGTCCTCTGACTTTAATAAAGCTTAACTTTAGTAAAATATTATATTTCTAAATGCTATAGCTACTTTTGTTTTTATCAGACAATAGGTAATAAAAGGTACCCATTTTTAGGGACAATTTTATTAAAAACAAATTAGTTTTTATCTCAGAAAGTACATGCCATATATCTATGAAATTTTTGTAGGGGTTATAGAAAGAAACCTTGGGTTCTAATTTTCAGACCAAAAAGCAATTCATTTAAGATTTATATAAAAAATAGGTAATTATGTTTTCTTGTTTATTAATTTTTTGATTTCGTTTTGGTTAAATGAACACTTTTCATATAGGCATTATTTTTCTCAAAGAAATGTTCCTAATTTTAACAATAACAGTGCAATAACAAAAAAAACAATTTTTTGTCCAAACCGCTTGTCACTAAATTAATTTTCCTATTAGAAGAAAGAAGATATTGAAGACTATACAGGGTGTCCTGTTTAACAGTCTACACTGAATCATTCCAACAAGCTTGTGACTATAGCAGTGGAATTAAAAGAACTTTGTATACTTTGACCTCTAGTTTACGAAATCAGTACACATCTTAGAACTTGTGCTGATGCTGGATATCATCATCAGGATTTTTTTAAATGGAACGATTAGATTTGAAGTATGGAAATCGATAGCAAGTGGGATTCTGAATAAAAAAGTAATAAGGTACTACAGGTTTAAAGTGAATGATAATGAAATAATAAAGTGAATGTATTCTAATACTGTTTTCGTAAAGAAGAAGCCGAAATCTACGAAGTTCTTTTAATTCCATTACTACAACCAAAAGCTTGTCCGGATGATTGAGTGTAGACTGTTAAATAGGCCAGAACCCGTTAAGTGGCTAAGTGTTTACTATTTTTTTCACATTTAAACATTTGAAGTGGTGACTCGTACACCTTTGAAATCTGAATTTTGCAAAATCTAAAAAGTATCTTGTATATTATTAACCATAAAATATGCGACTTCTTATGTTTTTTCATGATAACCATGAAAATGAAGCGCAACAAAAATCGTTGCTATTTTTTCACATTTAGAAATTCTAAGGGTTGGCTGCTACCCCCTTATATCCTGAATTTCGCAAAATCGGTGAAGCATGTGCGTTTTTTGTTCTTTCACGCAACCCATTCAACAATGAAACGCAAATAAACTGCTTTACTATTTTCTCCACATTTGCAAATTCTAAGGGATGGCTGGCTACCCCTTAGACCCTTAATGTCGCAAAATCCGTAAAGTATGTAACTTTTTATGTTCTTTCACGTCACCCATTCAAATATGAACCGCAACAAAGATTATTTACTATTTTTCGCGTATTTCAAAATTCTAAGGGTTGGTTGCTACCCCCTTAGACCCTGAACTTCGCAAAATCTATAAAATAGGTGACTTTTTATGTTCTTTCACGGCACCCGTTCGAAAATGAAACGCAAAGATTGTTTACTATTTTTCCCGTGTATAGAAATTCTAAGAGGTGGCTGCTACCCAAAACAGAACAAAATTTTGAAAATATAAATATGGGTTTTTTAACGTTTTTTTAATTTTTCGCTAGACGAGAATCCGAAACTCTGTAAATATACCAAATTTCAAGTTTGTATGTACTCTAGAAATTCGGAAGTTATAAAGACTATTTAATTTCATTACTTAAATACATAAAGTGAAGTCCCGTTTTACAACCCCTAAAGGGGTAGCGGAGGGTTAACATAATAACAATTTTTTATATTTTTCTTTACGAGAACTCTAAACCCTATAACTAAACCAAATTCCAAGTTTTTATGTCATCTAGAAGTTTTACAACCCCCAAATGGAATAGGGGGTTGATTTAATAATTTTTTTAAATTTTTCTTTAGGAGAGTCCTAAACTCCATTGCTATACCAAATTTCAAGTTTGTATGTCATCTAGAAGTTTTACAACCCCCAAATGGAATATGGGGGTTAATTTAATAATTTTTTCAAATTTTTCTTTAGGAGAGTCCTAAATTCCATCGCTATACCAAATTTCAAGTTTGTATGTCATCTAGAAGTTTTACAACCCCCAAATGGAATATGGGGGTTGATTTAATAATTTTTTTATATTTTTTTAGGAGAGTCCTAAATTCCATCGCTATACTAAATTTCAAGTTTGTATGTCATCTAGAACTTTTACAACCCCCAAATGGAATATGGGGGTTGATTTAATAATTTTTTTAAAATTTTTTTTAGAAGAGTCCTAAATTCCATCGCTATACCAAATTTCAAGTTTGTATGTCATCTAGAAGTTTTACAACCCCCAAATGGAATATGGGGGTTGATTTAATAATTTTTTTAAATTTTTCTTTAGGAGAGTCCTAAATTCCATCGCTATACCAAATTTCAAGTTTGTATGTGATCTAGAAGTTTTACAACCCCCAAATGGAATATGGGGGTTGATTTAATAATTTTTTTAAAATTTTTATTTAGGAGAGTCCTAAATTCCATCGCTATACCAAATTTCAAGTTTGTATGTCATCTAGAAGTTTTACAACCCCCAAATGGAATATGGGGGTTGATTTAATAATTTTTTTAAATTTTTCTTTAGGAGAGTCCTAAATTCCATCGCTATACCAAATTTCAAGTTTGTATGTGATCTAGAAGTTTTACAACCCCCAAATGGAATATGGGGGTTGATTTAATAATTTTTTTTAAATTTTTCTTTAGGAGAGTCCTAAATTCCATCGCTATACCAAATTTCAAGTTTGTATGTCATCTAGAAGTTTTACAACCCCCAAATGGAATATGGGGGTTGATTTAATAATTTTTTCAAATTTTTCTTTAGGAGAGTCCTAAATTCCATCGCTATACCAAATTTCAAGTTTGTATGTCATCTAGAAGTTTTACAACCCCCAAATGGAATATGGGGGTTGATTTAATAATTTTTTTAAATTTTTTTTAGGAGAGTCCTAAATTCCATCGCTATACTAAATTTCAAGTTTGTATGTCATCTAGAACTTTTACAACCCCCAAATGGAATATGGGGGTTGATTTAATAATTTTTTTAAAATTTTTCTTTAGGAGAGTCCTAAATTCCATCGCTATACCAAATTTCAAGTTTGTATGTCATCTAGAAGTTTTACAACCCCCAAATGGAATATGGGGGTTGATTTAATAATTTTTTTAAATTTTTATTTAGGAGAGTCCTAAATTCCATCGCTATACCAAATTTCAAGTTTGTATGTCATCTAGAAGTTTTACAACCCCCAAATGGAATATGGGGGTTGATTTAATAATTTTTTTAAATTTTTCTTTAGGAGAGTCCTAAATTCCATCGCTATACCAAATTTCAAGTTTGTATGTGATCTAGAAGTTTTACAACCCCCAAATGGAATATGGGGGTTGATTTAATAATTTTTTTTAAATTTTTCTTTAGGAGAGTCCTAAATTCCATCGCTATACCAAATTTCAAGTTTGTATGTCATCTAGAAGTTTTACAACCCCCAAATGGAATATGGGGGTTGATTTAATAATTTTTTTAATTTTTATTTACTAGAATCCTAAACCCTATAAATATACCAAATTTCAAGTTTGTGTGTGATCTAGAAGTATTACAACCCCCAAATAAAGTGCGGGGGTTGACTTAATAAAATTTTTTGTTTTTCTTTACGAGAGTCTTAAACCCTATCACTATACCAAATTTCAAGTTTGTATGTCATCTAGAAGTTTTGCAACCCCCAAATGGAATATGGGGGTTGATTTAATAATTTTTTTAAAATTTTTTTTTAGGAGAGTCCTAAATTCCATCGCTATACTAAATTTCAAGTTTGTATGTCATCTAGAACTTTTACAACCCCCAAATGGAATATGGGGGTTGATTTAATAATTTTTTTAAAATTTTTCTTTCGGAGAGTCCTAAATTCCATCGCTATACCAAATTTCAAGTTTGTATGTGATCTAGAAGTTTTACAACCCCCAAATGGAATATGGGGGTTGATTTAATAATTTTTTTAAATTTTTCTTTAGGAGAGTCCTAAATTCCATTGCTATACCAAATTTCAAGTTTGTATGTCATCTAGAAGTTTTACAACCCCCAAATGGAATATGGGGGTTGATTTAATAATTTTTTTAATTTTTATTTACTAGACTCCTAAACCCTATAAATATACCAAATTTCAAGTTTGTGTGTGATCTAGAAGTATTACAACCCCCAAATAAAGTGAGGGGGTTGACTTAATAAAATTTTTTATGTTTTTCTTTACGAGAGTCTTAAACCCTATCACTATACCAAATTTCAAGTTTGTATGTCATCTAGAAGTTTTGCAACCCCCAAATGGAATATGGGGGTTGATTTAATAATTTTTTTAAATTTTTTTTAGGAGAGTCCTAAATTCCATCGCTATACTAAATTTCAAGTTTGTATGTCATCTAGAACTTTTACAACCCCCAAATGGAATATGGGGGTTGATTTAATAATTTTTTTAAAATTTTTCTTTAGGAGAGTCCTAAATTCCATCGCTATACCAAATTTCAAGTTTGTATGTCATCTAGAAGTTTTGCAACCCCAGAACGGGGTGCAGGGGTTGACATCATAACATTTTTTTATATTTTTCTTTATAATAACCTTAAATCCTATAATTACGCCAAATTTCAAGTTTCTAAGTCATCTAGACGTTTTACAACTCCTAACAGGGGGTGCGAGGGTTGACATAAATATATTGTTTTATTTTCCTACTTACAAGAATCCCAATTCCTATAATTGTGCCAAATCTCAAGTTTGTATGTCATCTAACAAATTAGAAGTTGTAAAAGTTATTTAATTTCAATATTTTAATGCATAAGAAGTCCCGTTTGAAATGATGTCACTGCCTGCCTCACAAAGATATGAGTTTTAAAAATTTTAAAATATAATATGGGATAAGATTAAACAGCCAGATTTATTACTAGCTAACAGCATCAGTGATTGATTAAATACTGAATGATAATATAATAATGGTTACGTTTGTTTCACTTAAATCAATAGAGCTTTGAATTAAATCTTATTAAATCTTACGATTTTACTAAAATTATCGCCCATTTGTAGGAGCAATTAAAACCGGTTTAAACGAAATTTACATGACGCATAAATGAAACGTATTAAAAGTGTTTCTTAAATAGCTTTAACAAAATATAATATGTACGAATTTTTGTCACCTTAAATGACGCAATCTTTACTAAGAAATACAATGCATAAAGTGAAGTCCCGTTGAAATGACGTCACTGTCTAGCCACAAAGGAATCAGTGTTACCAACACAATTCTTGTTAAATATGCGGACGCAGGGTAAACCTATGCCATAAATTTGTATACAAATGTATACAAATCCCGCGCTATTAGCGCTGCGTGTGGCAAACGCTCGAACTACGATTTTATACACGAATCAGGAATGGGTGTCAAACTGCGCACAGCTAATTTTTACATTTTCGCCATCTAGACACTTTAAGCTTCATATGGTGCAATTTTGAGGCACTAGTCACCCAGCGTCCGTATATCCGGACGCCGAGTGACTTCGGACGCTGCTTGAACCTAAGATTTTACATGGGGGGACGCATAGTGGTGCCCTATAGATGCCCTATAGTGCAAGCAGTCATCGCTGGCAGACAAGTTTCATCCTGTTTAATGACACGTCATCATCACAGGCAGGTGTGTGTAGGTAATTACCTCATTCTCTCTCTCTCTCTCTGTCTCCCTCTCCCTCTCCCTCTCCCTCTCCCCCCCCCCTCTCTCTCTCTCTCTCTCCGTTATAGCTATCACTTTTCATGCCGTGGTACAGATGGGGAGAATAGTAATAATACACACATATAAAAACATTAATCTTTTTATTCTAAATAACTAAACAACTATCTGTTCTCGGATAACCATGATAGAACATCTTTTATTCTACGACAATGTTTCTCAAAATTATTAAACAACTAGACAATAATCAAAATAACTAAACAATTATTAGGTTGAAATCTGTTCTCTCGGATAACCATGAAGACATACTCATTTTTTCATGAAACGTCCTATTGAATGCTTTGTACGCTTTGTTATGCCAAATATTCTTTTCAACAATGTCTTGATCTGCTACTACTACATAATTGAAAAGAACAAAATCGCGTTTATCAGATCTATTTCATGAGTATGTTCCCCAGAGTATCCTCTTGTGATTTACATTCAATCACCCAAGTTTCACCATCTTTTTAATAATTAATTACTGTACATAAAGTATAACTCTCGTCAGCTTCACTTATTATTATTATAACTACACTATACTGACAAAAGCTACAACAGCTAATTACCTAATTATTACATACTTAAATAATTTAATCCCGGTTTTCGACGAGACGATGAAGGATATTAGAAAACAATCAATAGTCAAACTAATAAACAAACGGGAAGTGTGTTACGGTGTTGAAGAGCTCATCTCAAGATCAAATTTCAGATCTAGCAATATTTTTACCGAAGATCTAGTAGTTATCGAGTTAAACAAAACGGAGTTTATGTCAGGCGGGTCTAAAAACTACGCCTATAAGGTATATTCACCAACCAACCACCGGACAGATACACGTGGTCGTCGACGTCAAAGGGATCGTCCTAAATCATACCGAGGTCAGAGTTCCTATTCCTGTTCGTTAGCCAAGATGGAACAAAAATTGTCTGATATATGTGGTCTGAGCATTCGACGCTCCAATTTCACGCGTCATATGAAGACACACCAAGGAAACAGAGTTCAGTGTACTAAATGCCCCAAGTCGTTTTCACGTGTTGACTGCTATGAAAACCATTTCAAATCAAGTCATGAAGGATATAAAATCCCATGCACTAAATGCACTAAGTCTTTTACACACTCAGACAACCACGAGAGCCTTATTAGTTGCTGGTAGAGGTACAGCGTGACGACGAAAGGAAAAGCCTAGCTAGACCGTATTAATTGGGAGGATACACAAACTGCTTTCTCAAGCCGTATACGAACATGGTTAGCTAGCAATCTTAAGCATAAGTAACCTAGGGAATTCCTAAAGGACTGTTCAGGTCTTTTCTGTCGCCTCATAAAAATGTTTTAAGAAATGAGACATCGCTTAAGGTAAACGCAGCATTCTGCGGAGAGTTTGCGGATGTGAAAAACGACGAGGAAATTCATGAATTTAAGCACCTTTCAACAAAGAATGATAAAATCTATCGTGATACAGACCTTAAGAGCTGGTTTGCTGAGAAATTATAAGTTATTCTATAGATTAAATGTTAAAAATTCGAAGATCTAGTGGCTACCGAGTTGATAAAACGGAAGTTTACTTCAACAAGTCCATATATGTAGGCATGTGTATATTGGATATATCAAAATTGAAACTATATGACTTTCATTACTCATACATGAGACGACGTTTCGGTGACAAGGCACGAATTTGTTATAGCGATACAGATTCCCTAGTATACGTTGTAGAAACGCCTAATCTGTATGAAGTAATTAAACAAGACGCTCATGAACATTTCGACACCAGTGAACACGATGTATACCGCACACAATAAGCAACACACGAATCTAATAGGAGAGTTCCCAAACGGCTTTCGGATTATGTTATAAGATGTCACCTCGGATATATGGAGAATCAATAGAGCACTGGAAAAAGAAACATCTATAGGGGTTAAGAATCATCTATCAACCCGCCTGGCCCAAGCGAGATCATATAGGGAGATTATTAAAACCTTAAAACTGTAGGTGTAAGTAATAGTCAGCGAAAAGAGACAGCTCGCGATCGCGTGAAGTGGGCCGATATGAAATCAGCATTTAAGGGACGCATGCGAACTGCTGTAATAACTAACACCAAGCATATCGAACCGAAGGCTTTCATACAGGACTGTTCGACCATTTTTCAGAGACGTATTCTGAATACATTGAAGAAAGATGCATCATTAAAAGTGAGATAATACCGTAAAGTGAAGAAAAGTTGTGTTGGAACAGTGAAGGAAACTAAAGAAACCGCTAAACATCGAGTTCGTAAGGATGATTTCATATCAGCTTTCGATAATAGAATTCGAAGTGGTGTAATCAATAACCTTAAACATAATGATCCTCAGGAGTTCTTGCCAAACAAGATACTCTGTTTGTGTTTTTTTTATCTAGAAACTAGACAAGAGAAAGAAATTTCCGAGGGAGTTAACCTACACGAGTCGAATTTATGTGTGTTTCAACAGACCTGCCTAGACTGCTATGATTCTCCGGATATGCAGATATGTAAAAGATGTGGTGTTCGGGAGCAACCGAGCTCTCGTTGTGGCCAGAGCTTATGCTCTCAAGGATCCTCTCGTCAAACAAATCAGAGAAAACCATGTAAAGATACAAGATATAGAGACAAATAAGTTGATGCAAGAAGTTGGTATTCAGATTCCTGAGGAAGGCACAGGTGTTGAAGAACTGAAGCGGTTCCAGACTCATATGAACGGTTTTAAAATAACCGTTTATGCCTATGGGTCTAAAGGGCGAACCGTTCTCTTTGAAGTTCCTGATGCTCCAACAAAAATCAATCTGCTTCACCATAACAGTCACTACAACGTGATTAGCAACTTGAAAGCAGCCTTTGTGTGTATATATTACTGTGAATCTTGTCACATTCCGTATGATCATAAGAACCGAGCCGCTACTGAAAAGTTAAAGTCGCTAGGATACGAGGTCATATCTTATAACATAATCCGAAAGCCGTTTGGGAACTCTCCTATTGGATTTATAGACGCGCAGATAACCAGTCTAAGGTAGCTCTCCAATGGTTGCTCTGGGAAGAACATCAAAGAGGGTTGCAAAAGACGGGGAAAAGATCCGGTATGTCGACGTGTGCTCCCTTTATCCCTGGGTATGCAAGTACGCCAAATTTCCTACGGTTCACCCTAAAGTTTACGTGGGTAACGAAGCTTGCTAACAGCTAATCAGGGATAAAGAGGGCATAGAACAGATCAACGGCATTGTAAAATGCACTATGCTACCACCGCAAGATCTGTATCATCCGGTCTTACCCGTCAAAATGCACCAAAAGCTGCTTGATTGTACGAGTTCTAGCAAGATAAATACATTACAAAGCGTAACAGAATTTAATACTAAGTCTTTTACACACACCCTGACAACCACGAGAGCCTTATTAGTTGCTGGTAGAGGTACAGCGTGACGACGAAAGGAAAAGCCTAGCTAGACCGTATTAAATGGGAGGATACACAAACTGCTTTGTCTAGTGGCTACCGAGTTGATAAAACGGAAGTTTACTTCAACAAGTCCATATATGTAGGCATGTGTATATTGGATATATCAAAATTGAAACTATATGACTTTCATTACTCATACATGAGGCGACGTTTCGGCGACAAGGCACGAATTTGTTATAGCGATAATATGGCTTGCATACCCGGAGCGTCGAATGTTCAGACCGCAGTACCTTCGCCGAAGAGTGCAGCAAGCGTAGAGGGATTGTAGCTATCAAGAATACTGACAATCTATGTCTACCCAGGGCTTTGATCGTAGGGAAGGCCTATGCTGATAATAGCCCTGATTACAAGAAGACCACTTCCGGATCCTATCCATCAGAAGAAAGCTGTAATAAACATTCAAAATTCCGATCAAAATTGTGGAGCATTCTAACGCTAACTACATTGGCCCTCTTCCGCATGTCAAGTTCTACAGTATTGATACCATGAAACCAAAAGCTCGTAAAGAATTCCTAAAGTTGTACGAGGTAAAACAGGTTCTTGAGAATAAAAGAATAGTTAAGAAGGCGAAGGGTTATCAAGAAACATATAGTCAAAATCATATCACATAATATATGAGAATGAACTAAATTTTAACGGGTTGGAAATTCCTATTAAGTTAAAGGATATTAACAAATTTGAAAAATTAAATAATATATCTGTAAACGTATACTGGCTTAAGCAGGTTTATGACAATTCTAAAAACCATCTCTCAGACGAAAATCGCTCTAAGCCCTCATGACGATAAGCGCTATATCATCCCTGGTTCGTACGACACTCTACCGTGGAGACACTATCACCTACCAATAGTTGTACAAAATAATACTTAAGTTTAGATATAAGTTAATGTTAAGTTTTTCATATAACAAAATGATGCATATACTACAGTTAACGTGCTAGAGAACGATGATATGTTAATAATAAAAAATAATATGGTTCATAGTAGAACGTAGAAGCAGGCTAACGAATAAATTTAACAAACGTGATACAATTCACTCCAAAACGACTATTTATTGTTTCAAGTTCCTGTAAAAACTGATTACATGCACTGATCATATTAAAAATATATCTAAATTGTACCTATATACTCTGTAGACAGTTAAATAAACCATGCGTATATATGCCAAATTATATTGTTTCATTCAAGAATGATCTCTCCTACAGTTCACTTTACAGCTAGAGTAAATCAAAAAAGCGAGGTTATGTCAATAATAATAATATGGTTCATGGTAGAACGTAGAAGCAGGATGAGTATTAAGAGATATTTACACCTCTATCAACTTATAAACGAATAAATTTAACAAATGTGATACAGTTCACTCCTAATCGTCTATTTATTGTTTCAACCCCCCGTAAAAAGCTGATTACACACACTGATCATATGCTCTTCACTGTCACTGCTCTGTATTTGAACAGGGGTCAATGTATAACGACACGAATCAGACAGCAGCTCACCGCTAGATAGAAAATGGTCATATTCATAACAAACAAGCGCTGCTACTGAAATAGGTATGTTGACTACTGCATCTAAGATACACTGCCGAAACTGCTGTTGTAGTTGTAACTCATTTAGATTGTTACCGTCTTCGATCTCATTTAATGATAATAGCGACATGATGTTTTGTTGTTGCTTTTTTTTCTCTCTATTAAAACAACATCAACGCGTAAATTTAGTACAAATGAATCATTACAAAATAAGAGAAAAATCCTACCTTATGGTTGGCTAAAGTTGATGATTTAGGCTGGTACTAACACGCACACACAGTTTTTATTTTGCAGCCACTAAACGTAATGAAGCTCTTGAACTGTAGTCGAGCATCTATATAGCAGGTATTGCTATGAGTTTGGTCTTTTATACCCAAACAGTGAACAAGCTTCCCCCCCCTTGGTGAATGCGTTACCAAACTACAAGATCTTGCGCAATATCCCATAGGGTTATCACCTGAGAGTTGGGTAAAATCAAGTTCCCACGAGAATACCTGCCAACAGATACGTTTTATTCCTATGCCCAGGGTCAACAGTTTATATTTATTAAGTGTCATTCTGTTCTAGGTTTATGAGGGAAAAACTGTCATGTCTATAAATTCTAACACAATAGAACACTTGATTACGTAAAATAAGCTACATGTATAACCGACCCTTTTTTTTAAATTCGATTAGCAGATCTATAACAGCTAAGAAACAAAATACCTTTCTGACAGGGTTGCTACTCTTGTCTAACGATGACTCTCAATATAATAATTCTCAACCATAATTCTCAAACACTCTGACAGATCACATAAAAAGAGAACTTTATAACCACCCCGATAAAAAATGTTAAAAACTCAAGTGTCAAATTGGCTGTAATAAAAATTAAACCTTTAAAATAATGGCTGGATTTTATCCGTATATTACTATGGTTATTACAGAGTTCCTAAATAATAATAATAGGCTATATAAGTTAAGAGCTAGGACATGTGGATTCAGTGTCAAGAACGATTCGATTTCTCATGAAGTATTTTCACCTATCAACTTTCAGTTGTTTGATTTGACAAAAATGAAGAACGACGTCAGTAAAAAACTCAATGACACTCCATTATTATTATAATACTCTTAATATTTATTTACTAATAAAAAAATACATATTATTATTAAGTTAATTTAATAATATAAAGAAAAATGTGTATGTATTAGGATGTAAAGCAATGTAAATTTTGTCAAAAAAAAACAAAGTGTCAGACTATTAAGATCATGTACTCCTTGACACTGGATCCATTCAATTTAAAATCAGTCATCATACATGTCCCAACTCTTATTGTTATTATTTAATATTATCATAAAGGAATTCTAAGTTATTAATCAACGTCCGGGCTCAATAATTATGACACTGGAAAGTTTAGTTTATGCAACCATGATACATATACGTGACAATAATTCCCTCTGTATTAAATAAAGGTTACACTCGATATCGCCTCTTGCTAACAGAACATTTTAAAAAGTATGTAGTAACTGTCGTCGTCGTCGTCGTCGTATAAATTTAGACAGTTTAATAAAGTATTATTTGTACCAAATTTCAGATCTATATAATTCCCGCACTGACAGTTTAATTTATTAAAAACCAAATTTCATAATTACCAACTTTCTAGTAAATAGTTTCAAATATGAAATGAAAAGAAGCTTTATTGAGAAGGGTTTTCATCTATTTTTCACTGTAAAAAAGAGTTAGATTGGATACTAATTAAAAAGACAGATAGTGTTTTAATGTATTTATTATTTTTTTAAATATTATTTACGACTAGTTGATATATATCCTGAAAAACAAAAAGTAAAGCTACATATATTTACACCGTTATATATATATATATAGATTGATTAAACGTACATGAACTATCCATCCCTCCCTCTGGTCAAGTCGCACATACAGCGTTGGAATTATTGTGATCTCCCCGACGTCTATATGACCCGAGGCCACCTCAACTGCTACAGCCGCCGGGTATGGTGGAAGAGGCTCTCTACAAGCCATACAATGCATTAAGAACTGAAAATATTAACAAATGTTGCTGTACAACCTCTGTAATTCGCTTCGGGCCCAAGCACGAACGTGAGCTGATACATTTGCTGTAAAATTTACGATTTTAAATATATAACTAAGTGCTTGTAATCAAAGAAGAAAAACAGCTTACCCATTTTTTAAAATATTTATATTGTCGTTCAACAAAGATTTTTATTTACTGCTCGTCAACAGGTAGTAACATTGGTATTTATCTAAAAACGAAATATGTAGTCCCACCCCTAAAACAGGATGTTTTAAGATAGTTTTGTTTAGTTCGGATTGGCTGTGACCTGTAACCACTAAGCTATTGCAAAAAATAATTAAACATATCATAGTTTATGCGTTTTAGATTTACATTTCTATAGCGAAACGAAAATATATAGCCTAGTTTACAAAATGTGTAATAATGTAAAAACTGACACATCGGTTCTATTTGTGATCTTATCTGATAGTCCCATCTGTCC
The DNA here is from genome assembly GCA_929113105.1 of Agrypnus murinus. Classification (NCBI taxonomy): domain Eukaryota; kingdom Metazoa; phylum Arthropoda; class Insecta; order Coleoptera; family Elateridae; genus Agrypnus; species Agrypnus murinus. The sequence goes on along the minus strand of OV816023.1, from coordinate 63,395,592 downwards.
GAAGAAAGAAAGAATTTTAACCATTATAACGATTATAAACTATATAGCAAACCTTGCGTTATTAACGAGGGTGGATAAATTCTTCTTCTGTCAAAAGATTTCCCCGAAATGCATACAATGAACAAAATGATGTTTGTATTGCCGATGTTATGTTTTTATGACCCTAGTCAGCAATTGTACAATAGACTAGAGCGCTCGTTTCAACTTTGAACAATCGGCATAAAAATAAGGGTTCGGCAGATAGGCGATAAATTTCTACGTATTGGGCTTTCGCACGTCTATCGATCAGAGAATGCAGTAGTAATACTATATTATTTTTATTAGACCTTAGACGTGTTGTTGTCAAAATTCGATATGATTCCCTTTTAAGTGTGTGTGTGTGTGTGTGTGTGTGTGTGTACGTGTGTGGTATTCTTCAATAAATTTAAAAATGTTACGATGTCACCCTGTCAATAGGACAATATACTAGAGTGTACCTTTTTCAACTCATAAATGAACGTTGCAAACAGTTGACCAGATGACCAATTTTTAAGCAACCTGTACAAACAGATGAAAAAGAATTTAATACAAATATTGATTCTATAAATGTAGTCGAAAAGCAGGGTAGGAAGAATGAAAAATTTGATTCGCTCGCTTAAAAGAACTTAATTTTTTTTCATTCGTTCATAAACTTTATGTTTTAATTCTCTAGTAGTTTAAATTAGCGTTTCCGACCCTATCATACTTGAGCGTTAAAAATATTTTTCGTTAACAAATTTTTCGCTATTTAAATAACAACGTAGGTTTATTATAATAATATGCTAAGATGCAGTTTTATATTAATACACACAGAATTGCAAATTTGTATGGCGCTGTCGAATTTTGTTTGATAATTTATTAATTGATAGTCTTGTTTTCGAATTATTTGTTTGCATGAAGAAGTTAATAGATTTCCTTTAAATTTATTTGCACACTCTAGACAGGTGGAAGGATTTGTTTCTTTATCATTATATTAGCATTAAAATTTTTCTGTCGATCCATATTGTATGAAATTGGTTGATTTCATAAATTATAAATAAAACTGCAGGGTAGGGAGAACGAAAAAACTTGATTCGTTCGCAATGAATAATTCTTCGAAGAATTGAATTTTTTATTCGTTCCGGAATTTTATTATTTAATTTTATTTTATAATTTAATTCTCTTATAGGTCAATTAAATGTCGTTCGCTAACGAATCATATTTTTGAGAATTAAAAATAACGCAAGTGTAAAGAATTAAATATGTAGTTTTATTAATATACAGAGAACTACAATTCTTCATCTAACGAGATCTCTTTTAAAATATTGTTATTTAAATTTATTAACAATAGGTTATTTATCGTTTCTTTCGACAGTTTCGACCTGTGTTTGGTTAATATTAGTCGAAAAAAGTCAGTACAGTGTGTAATAAAATAAAACAAACATTTATCTATAGCATTAAATAAAAAATGGTACAGAAACAAACAGTACATAATCAATTAAAATTTCTTGATGCAATCAAATAATTCGAAAACAAGAGTATCAATTAATAAATTAGCAAACAAAATTCGTCAGCATCATGCAAATTTGCAATACAAAACTGCATCTTAGCATATGATAATAAACCTGCGTTGTTATTTAAATCGCGAATGATTCATACGGAAGGCTCTTTAATGTGACCTCTAATAGCATCAGTACGTAGGATAATACAGATTTCTTCTTCTTCTTCATGACGCCACCTCTGTTGACGGTATGACAGATTCAGTACAGTTTCTAATTTAACGTCACACGTTGTTGTGATATAAAATAGCTGCTGCACAGACTCTAATTGAAGGGGCTTCTCTAATACAGTTCTCTTTTTAAGCGAGATTTTTTCATGAGGCCGCCCCCTAGTAGTAGTACACAGGCTGCCGGTAATACAAACCCCTTTGCATGACACCCTCTATTAACAGAGTCCTCTGGGGTTTTTTTCCTAGCAACACCATTTAGCCGAGCGCCGAACCATATGCCTGTAATACAGATTCCGTACTTCGAGAATCACGACGTCAGACGACACCGACGCCTTCTGTTTTCCCCTAGCAACGACGCTACCATTTAGCCTTGTGACGAACCAAATGCCGATAATACAGAATGTCGGTACAAAAATCACGTAAAACGACACTGGCGCCACCTGTTTTCCCCTAGCAACGACGCTACCATTTAGCCTTGTGACGAACCAAATGCCGATAATACAGAATGTCGGTACAAAAATCACGTAAAACGACACTGGCGCCACCTGTTTTCCCCTAGCAACACTAACACCATTTAGCCAAGTGACGAACCAAGTGCCGGTAATACAGAATGTCGGTAATGCAGATTCCGTACTTAACCACCTAGAGAGAGACAGACAAAAAGTAACCAGATTTAGAGAGAGACAGAGAATCTAGGGTCCCTAGAACTGTCTTCCTCAAGCGCCCCAATACCTACTAACACACGCGAGTATGCAACCCACATATCACATACGTTACATGGGGCACGTTGTGTAATTACTAAAATCACTTCTTCCTTTTTATTATTTTTTTCTTGTTATGAAAGGTACCACACAGTTTCCTTGTTAAATCTTTATTAAATTTTCACCAGGTTCATCTTAATAATAATAAAAGAATGCGTCATATTGTAAAATAAGCACTACGAGTACAGGAAGGCAACCGTTTATTTCGGTTCCTAAATACATTTGGTATAACAACACAAGCGAGAATGCAACCCACATATCACATACGTTACATGGGGCACGTTGTGTAATTACTAAAATCACTTCTTCCTTTTTATTATTTTTTTCTTTTTACGAAAAGTATCACACAGTTTCCTTGTTAAATCTTAAATTTGCAACTGGGTCTTCTTGATAATAAAAAGAGACTGCACCATATTGTAAAGTAAGCACTACGAGTACAGGAAGGCAACCGTTTATTTCGGTTCATAAATACATTTGGTATAACAACACATGCGAGTATGCAACCCACATATCACACACGTTACATGGGACACGTTGTGAAATTACTAAAATCACTTCTTTCTTTTTATTATTTTTTTCTTTTTACGAAAAGTACCACTCACTTTCCTTGTTAAACCTTAAATTTGCACCTGGGTCATCTTGATAATAATAAGAGACTGCACCATATTGTAAAGTAAGCACTACGAGTACAGGAAGGCAACCGTTTATTTCGGTTCCTAAATACATTTGGTATAACAACACACGCGAGTATGCAACCCACATATCACATACGTTACATGGGACACGTTGTGTAATTACTAAAATCACTTCTTCCTTTTTATTATTTTTTTCTTTTTAGGAAAAGTATCACAAAGTTTCCTTGTTAAATCTTAAATTTGCAACTGGGTCATCTTGATCATAATAAGAGACTGCACCATATTGTAAAGTAAGCACTACGAGTACAGGAATGCAACCGTTTATTTTGGTTCATAAATACATTTGGTATAACAACACATGCGAGTATGCAACCCACATATCGCACACGTTACATGGGGCACGTTGTGAAATTACTAAAATCACTTCTTTCTTTTTATTATTTTTTTCTTTTTACGAAAAGTACCACTCACTTTCCTTGTTAAACCTTAAATTTGTACCTGGGTCATCTTGATAATAATAAGAGACTGCACCATATTGTAAAGTAAGCGCTACGAGTACAGGAACGCAACTTTTTATTTAGGTTCCTAAATACATTTGGTATAACAACACATGCGAGTATGCAACCCACATATCACATACGTTACATGGGGCACGTTGTGTAATTACGAAAATCACTTCTTCCTTTTTATTATTTTTTTCTTTTTATGATAGGTACCACACAGTTTCCTTGTTAAATCTTTCTTAAATTTGCACTAGGTTCATCTTGATAATAATAAAAGACTGCGCCATGTTATAAAGTAAGCACTACGAGTACAGGAAGGCAACCGTTTATTTCGGTTCCTAAATACATTTGGTATAACAACACATGCGAGTATGCAACCCACATATCACATACGTTACATGGGGCACGTTGTGTAATTACGTAAATCATTTTTTCCTTATATTATTTTTTTCTTTGTATGAAAAGTACCACACAGTTTCCTTGTTAGATCTTCTTAAATTTGAACCAGGTTCATCTTGATAATAATAAAAGACTGCGCCATATTGCAAAGTAAACACTACGAGTACAGGAAGGCAACCGTTTATTTCGGTTCCTAAATACATTTGGTATAACAACACATGCGAGTATTCCACCCACATAACACATACGTTACATGGGGCACGTTGTGTAATTACTAAAATCACTTCTTCCTTTTTATTATTTTTTTCTTTTTATGAAAAGTACACATAGTTTCCTTGTTAAATCTTTTTAAATTTGAACCAGGTTCATCTTGATAATAATAAAAGACTGCGACATATTGTAAAGTAAGCACTACGAGTACAGGAAGGCAACCGTTTATTTCGGTTCCTACATACATTTGGTATAACAAAACATGCGAGTATGCAACCCACATATCACATACGTCACTTGGGGCACGTTGTGTAATTACTAAAATCACTAGTTCCTTTTTATTATTTTTTTCTTGTTCTGAAAGGTACCACACAGTTTCCTTGTTAAATCTTAAATTTGCACCTGGTTCATCTTGATAATAATAAAAGACTGCGCCATATTGTAAAGTAAGCACTACGAGTACAGGAAGGCAACCGTTTATTTCGGTTCCTAAATACATTTGGTATAACAACACATGCGAGTATGCAACCCACATATCACAAACGTTACATAGGGCACGTTGTGTAATTACTAAAATCACTTCTTCCTTTTAATTATTTTTTTCTTGTTATGAAAGGTACCACACAGTTTCCTTGTTAAATCTTTATTAAATTTGCACCAGGTTCATCTTGATAATAATAAAAGAATGCGCCATATTGTAAAGTAAGCACTACGATTACAGGAAGGCAACCGTTTATTTCGGTTCCTAAATACATTTGGTATAACAACACATGCGAGTATGCAACCCACATATCACATACGTTACATGGGGCACGTTGTGTAATTACTAAAATCACTTCTTCCTTTTTATTATATTTTTCTTTTTATGAAAAGTACACACAGTTTCCTTGTTAAATCTTCTTAAATTTGAATCAGGTTCATCTTGATAATAATAAAAGACTGCGCCATATTGTAAAGTAAGCACTACGAGTACAGGAAGGCAACCGTTTATTACGGTTCCTACATACATTTGGTATAACAACACATGCGAGTATGCAACCTACATATCACATACGTTACATGGGGCACGTTGTGTAATTACTAAAATCACGTCTTCCTTTTTATTATATTTTTCTTTTTATGAATAGAACACACAGATTCCTTGTTAAATCTTCTTAAATTTAAATTAGTTTCATCTAGATAATAGTAAAAGACTGCGCCATATTGTAAAGTAAGCACTACGAGTACAGGAAGGCAACCGTTTATTTCGGTTCCTAAATACATTTGGTATAACAACACATGCGAGTATGCAACCCACATATCACAAACGTTACATAGGGCACGTTGTGTAATTACTAAAATCACTTCTTCCTTTTAATTATTTTTTTCTTGTTATGAAAGGTACCACACAGTTTCCTTGTTAAATCTTTATTAAATTTGCACCAGGTTCATCTTGATAATAATAAAAGAATGCGCCATATTGTAAAGTAAGCACTACGATTACAGGAAGGCAACCGTTTATTTCGGTTCCTAAATACATTTGGTATAGCAACACACGCGAGTATGCAACCCACATATCACATACGTTACATGGGGCACGTTGTGTAATTACTAAAATCACTTCTTCCTTTTTATTATTTTTTTCTTTTTACGAAAAGTATCACACAGTTTTCTTGTTAAATCTTAAATTTGCAACTGGGTCATCTTGATAATAATAAGAGACTGCTCCATATTGTAAAGTAAGCACTACGATTACAGGAAGGCAACCGTTTATTTCGGTTCATAAATACATTTGGTATAACAACACATGCGAGAATGCAACCCACCTATCACACACGTTACATGGGGCACGTTGTGTAATTTCTAAAATCACTTCTTCCTTTTTATTATATTTTTCTTTTTATGAAAAGTACACATAGTTTCCTTGATAAATCTTCTTTAATTTGAACCAGGTTAATCTTGATAATAGTAAAAGACTGCGCCATATTGTAAAGTAAGCACTACGAGTACAGGAAGGCAACCGTTTATTTCTGTTCCTAAATACATTTGGTATAACAACACATGCGAGTATGCAACCCACATATCACATACGTTACATGGGGCACGTTGTGTAATTACGAAAATCACTTCTTCCTTTTTATTATTTTTTTCTTGTTATGAAAGGTACCACACAGTTTCCTTGTTATATCTTAAATTTGCACCTAGTTCATCTTGATAATTATAAAAGACTGCGCCATATTGTAAAGTAAAGCACTACGAGTACAGGAAGGCAACCGTTAATTTCGGTTCCTAAATACATTTGGTATAACAACACATGCGACTATGCAACCCACATATCACATACGTTACATGGGGCACGTTGTGAAATTACTAAATTCAATTCTTCCTTTTTATTATTTTTTGCTTTTTATGATAAGTGCAACACAGAGTCCTTTTTAAATCTTCTTAAATTTAAACCAGGTTCATCTTGATAATAATAAAAGACTGCGCCATATTGCAAAGTAAGCACTACGAGTACAGGAAGGCAACCGTTTATTTCGGTTCCTAAATACATTTGGTATTACAACTCATGCGAGTATGCAACCCACACACCACATACGTTTCATGGGGCACGTTGTGTAATTACTAAAATCAATTCTTCCTTTTTATTATATTTTTCTTTTTATGAAAAGTACACACAGTTTCCTTGTTAAATCTCCTTAAATTTTAATCAGGTTCATCTTGATATTAATAAAAGACTGCACCATATTGTAAGGTAAGCACTACGAGTATAGGAGGGCAACCGTTTATTTCGGTTCCTAAATACATTTGGAATAACAACACATGCGAGTATGCAACCCACACATCACATACGTTACATGGGGCAGGTTGTGTAATTACTAAAATCACGTCTTCATTTTTATTATTTTTTGCTTTTTATGATAAGTGCCACATAGAGTCCTTCTTAAATCTTCTTAAATTTGAACCAGGTTCATCTTGATAATAATAAAAGACTGCGCCATATTGCAAAGTAAGCACTACGAGTACAGGAAGGCAACCGTTTATTTCGGTTCCTAAATACATTTGGTATTACAACTCATGCGAGTATGCAACCCACACACCACAAACGTTTCATGGGGCACGTTGTGTAATTACTAAAATCAATTCTTCTTTTTATTATATTTCTCTTTTTATGAAAAGTACACACAGTTTCCTTGTTAAATCTTCTTAAATTTGAACCAGGTTCATCCTGATAATAATAAAAGACTGCGCCATATTGTAAAGTAAGCACTACGAGTACAGAAAGGCAACCGTTTATTTCGGTTCCTAAATACATATGATATAACAACACATGCGAGTATGCAACTCACATTTCACATACGTTACATAGGGCACGTTGTGTAATTACGAAAATCACTTCTTCGTTTTTATTATTTTTCTCTTTTTATGAAAAGTACCACACAGTTTCCTTGTTAAATCTTCTTAAATTTGCACCTTGTTCATCTTGATAATAAAAAGAAACTTCACCATATTGTAAAGTAAGCACTAGGAGTACAGGAAGGCAACCGTTTATTTCGGTTCCAACATACATTTGGTATAACAACACATGCGAGTAAGCAACCCACATATCACACACGTTACATGGGGCACGTTGTTTAATTACTAAAATCACTTCTTCCTTTTTATTATTTTTTTCTTTTTACGAAAAGTGCCACACAGTTTCCTTGTTAAATCTTAAATTTGCACCTGGGTCAACTTGATAATAATAAGAGACTGCACCATATGGTAAAGTTATAGCCTACAGAAACACAAAGGCTATTTTTATATAAAGAAATACTTAACCAACCAAAATGTAGCTGTGCTGGAAGTATCAGCTTGATCCAAATAACACTGCTTTAGTTTTTGCCAGCTAGCCCCCAATAAGTCGGAGAGGGGCGGCGTAATACAAAATATAAAAGATAAAAAAATAAGCGCCACTTCGTTTAAAAACAATGCTTATTACTAAAGCTTCAAGCTTATCAGACAAACGAAGAAATAGGTCTACTAAAATATGGGCAACTTCCAATATTTTGGTCGTACCGTACATATATACTTACAAATGACACAGAGTCCTTTTTAAATCTTCTTAAATTTAAACCAGGTTCATCTTGATAATAATAAAAGACTGCGCCATATTGCAAAGTAAGCACTACGAGTACAGGAAGGCAACCGTTTATTTCGGTTCCTAAATACATTTGGTATTACAACTCATGCGAGTATGCAACCCACACACCACATACGTTTCATGGGGCACGTTGTGTAATTACTAAAATCAATTCTTCCTTTTTATTATATTTTTCTTTTTATGAAAAGTACACACAGTTTCCTTGTTAAATCTCCTTAAATTTTAATCAGGTTCATCTTGATATTAATAAAAGACTGCACCATATTGTAAGGTAAGCACTACGAGTATAGGAGGGCAACCGTTTATTTCGGTTCCTAAATACATTTGGAATAACAACACATGCGAGTATGCAACCCACACATCACATACGTTACATGGGGCAGGTTGTGTAATTACTAAAATCACGTCTTCATTTTTATTATTTTTTGCTTTTTATGATAAGTGCCACATAGAGTCCTTCTTAAATCTTCTTAAATTTGAACCAGGTTCATCTTGATAATAATAAAAGACTGCGCCATATTGCAAAGTAAGCACTACGAGTACAGGAAGGCAACCGTTTATTTCGGTTCCTAAATACATTTGGTATTACAACTCATGCGAGTATGCAACCCACACACCACAAACGTTTCATGGGGCACGTTGTGTAATTACTAAAATCAATTCTTCTTTTTATTATATTTCTCTTTTTATGAAAAGTACACACAGTTTCCTTGTTAAATCTTCTTAAATTTGAACCAGGTTCATCCTGATAATAATAAAAGACTGCGCCATATTGTAAAGTAAGCACTACGAGTACAGAAAGGCAACCGTTTATTTCCGTTCCTAAATACATATGATATAACAGCACATGCGAGTATGCAACTCACATTTCACATACGTTACATAGGGCACGTTGTGTAATTACGAAAATCACTTCTTCGTTTTTATTATTTTTCTCTTTTTATGAAAAGTACCACACAGTTTCCTTGTTAAATCTTCTTAAATTTGAACCAGGTTCATCTTGATAATAAAAAGAAACTTCACCATATTGTAAAGTAAGCACTAGGAGTACAGGAAGGCAACCGTTTATTTCGGTTCCAACATACATTTGGTATAACAACACATGCGAGTAAGCAACCCACATATCACACACGTTACATGGGGCACGTTGTTTAATTACTAAAATCACTTCTTCCTTTTTATTATTTTTTTCTTTTTACGAAAGGTGCCACACAGTTTCCTTGTTAAATCTTAAATTTGCACCTGGGTCAACTTGATAATAATAAGAGACTGCACCATATGGTAACGTTATAGCCTACAGAAACACAAAGGCTATTTTTATATAAAGAAATACTTAACCAACCAAAATGTAGCTGTGCTGGAAGTATCAGCTTGATCCAAATAACACTGCTTTAGTTTTTGCCAGCTAGCCCCCAATAAGTCGGAGAGGGGCGGGGTAATACAAAATATAAAAGATAAAAAAAATAAGCTCCACTTCGTTTAAAAACAATGCTTATTACTAAAGCTTCAAGCTTATCAGACAAACGAAGAAATAGATCTACTAAAATATGGGCAACTTCCAATATTTTGGTCGTACCGTACATATATACTTACAAATGACACAGAGTCCTTTTTAAATCTTCTTAAATTTAAACCAGGTTCATCTTGATAATAATAAAAGACTGCGCCATATTGTAAAGTAAGCACTACGATTACAGGAAGGCAACCGTTTATTTCGGTTCCTAAATACATTTGGTATAACAACACATGCGAGTATGCAACCCACATATCACATACGTTACATGGGGCACGTTGTGTAATTACTAAAATCACTTCTTCCTTTTTATTATATTTTTCTTTTTATGAAAAGTACACACAGCTTCCTTGTTAAATCTTCTTAAATTTGAATCAGGTTCATCTTGATAATAATAAAAGACTGCGCCATATTGTAAAGTAAGCACTACGAGTACAGGAAGGCAACCGTTTATTACGGTTCCTACATACATTTGGTATAACAACACATGCGAGTATGCAACCTACATATCACATACGTTACATGGGGCACGTTGTGTAATTACTAAAATCACGTCTTCCTTTTTATTATATTTTTCTTTTTATGAATAGAACACACAGATTCCTTGTTAAATCTTCTTAAATTTAAATTAGTTTCATCTAGATAATAGTAAAAGACTGCGCCATATTGTAAAGTAAGCACTACGAGTACAGGAAGGCAACCGTTTATTTCGGTTCCTAAATACATTTGGTATAACAACACATGCGAGTATGCAACCCACATATCACAAACGTTACATAGGGCACGTTGTGTAATTACTAAAATCACTTCTTCCTTTTAATTATTTTTTTCTTGTTATGAAAGGTACCACACAGTTTCCTTGTTAAATCTTTATTAAATTTGCACCAGGTTCATCTTGATAATAATAAAAGAATGCGCCATATTGTAAAGTAAGCACTACGACTACAGGAAGGCAACCGTTTATTTCGGTTCCTAAATACATTTGGTATAGCAACACACGCGAGTATGCAACCCACATATCACATACGTTACATGGGGCACGTTGTGTAATTACTAAAATCACTTCTTCCTTTTTATTATTTTTTTCTTTTTACGAAAAGTATCACACAGTTTTCTTGTTAAATCTTAAATTTGCAACTGGGTCATCTTGATAATAATAAGAGACTGCTCCATATTGTAAAGTAAGCACTACGATTACAGGAAGGCAACCGTTTATTTCGGTTCATAAATACATTTGGTATAACAACACATGCGAGAATGCAACCCACCTATCACACACGTTACATGGGGCACGTTGTGTAATTTCTAAAATCACTTCTTCCTTTTTATTATATTTTTCTTTTTATGAAAAGTACACATAGTTTCCTTGATAAATCTTCTTTAATTTGAACCAGGTTAATCTTGATAATAGTAAAAGACTGCGCCATATTGTAAAGTAAGCACTACGAGTACAGGAAGGCAACCGTTTATTTCTGTTCCTAAATACATTTGGTATAACAACACATGCGAGTATGCAACCCACATATCACATACGTTACATGGGGCACGTTGTGTAATTACGAAAATCACTTCTTCCTTTTTATTATTTTTTTCTTGTTATGAAAGGTACCACACAGTTTCCTTGTTATATCTTAAATTTGCACCTAGTTCATCTTGATAATTATAAAAGACTGCGCCATATTGTAAAGTAAAGCACTACGAGTAAAGGAAGGCAACCGTTAATTTCGGTTCCTAAATACATTTGGTATAACAACACATGCGACTATGCAACCCACATATCACATACGTTACATGGGGCACTTTGTGAAATTACTAAATTCAATTCTTCCTTTTTATTATTTTTTGCTTTTTATGATAAGTGCAACACAGAGTCCTTTTTAAATCTTCTTAAATTTAAACCAGGTTCATCTTGATAATAATAAAAGACTGCGCCATATTGCAAAGTAAGCACTACGAGTACAGGAAGGCAACCGTTTATTTCGGTTCCTAAATACATTTGGTATTACAACTCATGCGAGTATGCAACCCACACACCACATACGTTTCATGGGGCACGTTGTGTAATTACTAAAATCAATTCTTCCTTTTTATTATATTTTTCTTTTTATGAAAAGTACACACAGTTTCCTTGTTAAATCTCCTTAAATTTTAATCAGGTTCATCTTGATATTAATAAAAGACTGCACCATATTGTAAGGTAAGCACTACGAGTATAGGAGGGCAACCGTTTATTTCGGTTCCTAAATACATTTGGAATAACAACACATGCGAGTATGCAACCCACACATCACATACGTTACATGGGGCAGGTTGTGTAATTACTAAAATCACGTCTTCATTTTTATTATTTTTTGCTTTTTATGATAAGTGCCACATAGAGTCCTTCTTAAATCTTCTTAAATTTGAACCAGGTTCATCTTGATAATAATAAAAGACTGCGCCATATTGCAAAGTAAGCACTACGAGTACAGGAAGGCAACCGTTTATTTCGGTTCCTAAATACATTTGGTATTACAACTCATGCGAGTATGCAACCCACACACCACAAACGTTTCATGGGGCACGTTGTGTAATTACTAAAATCAATTCTTCTTTTTATTATATTTCTCTTTTTATGAAAAGTACACACAGTTTCCTTGTTAAATCTTCTTAAATTTGTACCAGGTTCATCCTGATAATAATAAAAGACTGCGCCATATTGTAAAGTAAGCACTACGAGTACAGAAAGGCAACCGTTTATTTCGGTTCCTAAATACATATGATATAACAACACATGCGAGTATGCAACTCACATTTCACATACGTTACATAGGGCACGTTGTGTAATTACGAAAATCACTTCTTCGTTTTTATTATTTTTCTCTTTTTATGAAAAGTACCACACAGTTTCCTTGTTAAATCTTCTTAAATTTGCACCTTGTTCATCTTGATAATAAAAAGAAACTTCACCATATTGTAAAGTAAGCACTAGGAGTACAGGAAGGCAACCGTTTATTTCGGTTCCAACATACATTTGGTATAACAACACATGCGAGTAAGCAACCCACATATCACACACGTTACATGGGGCACGTTGTTTAATTACTAAAATCACTTCTTCCTTTTTATTATTTTTTTCTTTTTACGAAAAGTGCCACACAGTTTCCTTGTTAAATCTTAAATTTGCACCTGGGTCAACTTGATAATAATAAGAGACTGCACCATATGGTAAAGTTATAGCCTACAGAAACACAAAGGCTATTTTTATATAAAGAAATACTTAACCAACCAAAATGTAGCTGTGCTGGAAGTATCAGCTTGATCCAAATAACACTGCTTTAGTTTTTGCCAGCTAGCCCCCAATAAGTCGGAGAGGGGCGGCGTAATACAAAATATAAAAGATAAAAAAAATAAGCGCCACTTCGTTTAAAAACAATGCTTATTACTAAAGCTTCAAGCTTATCAGACAAACGAAGAAATAGATCTACTAAAATATGGGCAACTTCCAATATTTTGGTCGTACCGTACATATATACTTACAAATGACACAGAGTCCTTTTTAAATCTTCTTAAATTTAAACCAGGTTCATCTTGATAATAATAAAAGACTGCGCCATATTGCAAAGTAAGCACTACGAGTACAGGAAGGCAACCGTTTATTTCGGTTCCTAAATACATTTGGTATTACAACTCATGCGAGTATGCAACCCACACACCACATACGTTTCATGGGGCACGTTGTGTAATTACTAAAATCAATTCTTCCTTTTTATTATATTTTTCTTTTTATGAAAAGTACACACAGTTTCCTTGTTAAATCTCCTTAAATTTTAATCAGGTTCATCTTGATATTAATAAAAGACTGCACCATATTGTAAGGTAAGCACTACGAGTATAGGAGGGCAACCGTTTATTTCGGTTCCTAAATACATTTGGAATAACAACACATGCGAGTATGCAACCCACACATCACATACGTTACATGGGGCAGGTTGTGTAATTACTAAAATCACGTCTTCATTTTTATTATTTTTTGCTTTTTATGATAAGTGCCACATAGAGTCCTTCTTAAATCTTCTTAAATTTGAACCAGGTTCATCTTGATAATAATAAAAGACTGCGCCATATTGCAAAGTAAGCACTACGAGTACAGGAAGGCAACCGTTTATTTCGGTTCCTAAATACATTTGGTATTACAACTCATGCGAGTATGCAACCCACACACCACAAACGTTTCATGGGGCACGTTGTGTAATTACTAAAATCAATTCTTCTTTTTATTATATTTCTCTTTTTATGAAAAGTACACACAGTTTCCTTGTTAAATCTTCTTAAATTTGAACCAGGTTCATCCTGATAATAATAAAAGACTGCGCCATATTGTAAAGTAAGCACTACGAGTACAGAAAGGCAACCGTTTATTTCCGTTCCTAAATACATATGATATAACAGCACATGCGAGTATGCAACTCACATTTCACATACGTTACATAGGGCACGTTGTGTAATTACGAAAATCACTTCTTCGTTTTTATTATTTTTCTCTTTTTATGAAAAGTACCACACAGTTTCCTTGTTAAATCTTCTTAAATTTGAACCAGGTTCATCTTGATAATAAAAAGAAACTTCACCATATTGTAAAGTAAGCACTAGGAGTACAGGAAGGCAACCGTTTATTTCGGTTCCAACATACATTTGGTATAACAACACATGCGAGTAAGCAACCCACATATCACACACGTTACATGGGGCACGTTGTTTAATTACTAAAATCACTTCTTCCTTTTTATTATTTTTTTCTTTTTACGAAAGGTGCCACACAGTTTCCTTGTTAAATCTTAAATTTGCACCTGGGTCAACTTGATAATAATAAGAGACTGCACCATATGGTAACGTTATAGCCTACAGAAACACAAAGGCTATTTTTATATAAAGAAATACTTAACCAACCAAAATGTAGCTGTGCTGGAAGTATCAGCTTGATCCAAATAACACTGCTTTAGTTTTTGCCAGCTAGCCCCCAATAAGTCGGAGAGGGGCGGGGTAATACAAAATATAAAAGATAAAAAAAATAAGCGCCACTTCGTTTAAAAACAATGCTTATTACTAAAGCTTCAAGCTTATCAGACAAACGAAGAAATAGATCTACTAAAATATGGGCAACTTCCAATATTTTGGTCGTACCGTACATATATACTTACAAATGACACAGAGTCCTTTTTAAATCTTCTTAAATTTAAACCAGGTTCATCTTGATAATAATAAAAGACTGCACCATATTGCAAAGTAAGCACTACGAGTACAGGAAGGCAACCGTTTATTTCGGTTCCTAAATACATTTGGTATTACAACTCATGCGAGTATGCAACCCACACACCACATACATTTCATGGGGCACGTTGTGTAATTACTAAAATCAATTCTTCCTTTTTATTATATTTTTCTTTTTATGAAAAGTACACACAGTTTCCTTGTTAAATCTCCTTAAATTTTAATCAGGTTCATCTTGATATTAATAAAAGACTGCACCATATTGTAAGGTAAGCACTACGAGTATAGGAGGGCAACCGTTTATTTCGGTTCCTAAATACATTTGGAATAACAACACATGCGAGTATGCAACCCACACATCACATACGTTACATGGGGCAGGTTGTGTAATTACTAAAATCACGTCTTCATTTTTATTATTTTTTGCTTTTTATGATAAGTGCCACATAGAGTCCTTCTTAAATCTTCTTAAATTTGAACCAGGTTCATCTTGATAATAATAAAAGACTGCGCCATATTGCAAAGTAAGCACTACGAGTACAGGAAGGCAACCGTTTATTTCGGTTCCTAAATACATTTGGTATTACAACTCATGCGAGTATGCAACCCACACACCACAAACGTTTCATGGGGCACGTTGTGTAATTACTAAAATCAATTCTTCTTTTTATTATATTTCTCTTTTTATGAAAAGTACACACAGTTTCCTTGTTAAATCTTCTTAAATTTGAACCAGGTTCATCCTGATAATAATAAAAGACTGCGCCATATTGTAAAGTAAGCACTACGAGTACAGAAAGGCAACCGTTTATTTCGGTTCCTAAATACATATGATATAACAACACATGCGAGTATGCAACTCACATTTCACATACGTTACATAGGGCACGTTGTGTAATTACGAAAATCACTTCTTCGTTTTTATTATTTTTCTCTTTTTATGAAAAGTACCACACAGTTTCCTTGTTAAATCTTCTTAAATTTGCACCTTGTTCATCTTGATAATAAAAAGAAACTTCACCATATTGTAAAGTAAGCACTAGGAGTACAGGAAGGCAACCGTTTATTTCGGTTCCAGCATACATTTGGTATAACAACACATGCGAGTAAGCAACCCACATATCACACACGTTACATGGGGCACGTTGTTTAATTACTAAAATCACTTCTTCCTTTTTATTATTTTTTTCTTTTTACGAAAAGTGCCACACAGTTTCCTTGTTAAATCTTAAATTTGCACCTGGGTCAACTTGATAATAATAAGAGACTGCACCATATGGTAAAGTTATAGCCTACAGAAACACAAAGGCTATTTTTATATAAAGAAATACTTAACCAACCAAAATGTAGCTGTGCTGGAAGTATCAGCTTGATCCAAATAACACTGCTTTAGTTTTTGCCAGCTAGCCCCCAATAAGTCGGAGAGGGGCGGGGTAATACAAAATATAAAAGATAAAAAAAATAAGCGCCACTTCGTTTAAAAACAATGCTTATTACTAAAGCTTCAAGCTTATCAGACAAACGAAGAAATAGATCTACTAAAATATGGGCAACTTCCAATATTTTGGTCGTACCGTACATATATACTTACAAATGACGAACTGGAAAGCAATATTAAAATCATACAAATAAATAAATAATAAATAAATAAAACACACGTAGTGAAATGTAAACTTTCTAAGTAGGGCTTTATTTGAACTATTGGCAGATTTTAAAAGTTAAATTGAAATGCAATTTTAATGTTTAATAGAGAAAAAAAAAGAATGGTGATCTGTATCACAGTTGGTTGTACTTAAAACTACCCTACAACAATTCCACTACTCGAGATCTCGTTTCTTAATATTAACATGCATGAATAAATGTAAATACATTGAATATATATATATATATATATATATATATATATATATATATATATATATATATATATATATATATATATATATATATATATATATATATATATATATATATATATATATATATATATATATATATATATATATATATATATATATATATATATATATATATATATATATATATATATATATATATATATATATATATATATATATATATATATATATATATATATATATATATATATATATATATATATATATATATATATATATATATATATCTATAGGGCACCACTATGCGTCCCCCCATGTAAAATCTTAGGTTCAAGCAGCGTCCGAAGTCACTCGGCGTCCGGATATACGGACGCTGGGTGACTAGTGCCTCAAAATTGCACCATATGAAGCTTAAAGTGTCTAGATGGCGAAAATGTAAAAATTAGCTGTGCGCAGTTTGACACCCATTCCTGATTCGTGTATAAAATCGTAGTTCGAGCGTTTGCCACACGCAGCGCTAATAGCGCGGGATTTGTATACATTTGTATACAAATTTATGGCATAGGTTTACCCTGCGTCCGCATATTTAACAAGAATTGTGTTGGTAACACTGATTCCTTTGTGGCTAGACAGTGACGTCATTTCAACGGGACTTCACTTTATGCATTGTATTTCTTAGTAAAGATTGCGTCATTTAAGGTGACAAAAATTCGTACATATTATATTTTGTTAAAGCTATTTAAGAAACACTTTTAATACGTTTCATTTATGCGTCATGTAAATTTCGTTTAAACCGGTTTTAATTGCTCCTACAAATGGGCGATAATTTTAATAAAATCGTAAGATTTAATTCAAAGCTCTATTGGTTTAAGTGAAACAAACGTAACCATTATTATATTATCATTCAGTATTTAATCAATCACTGATGCTGTTAGCTAGTAATAAATCTGGCTGTTTAATCTTATCCCATATTATATTTTAAAATTTTTAAAACTCATATGTTTGTGAGGCAGACAGTGACATCATTTCAAACGGGACTTCTTATGCATTAAAATATTGAAATTAAATAACTTTTACAACTTCTAATTTGTTAGATGACATACAAACTTGAGATTTGGCACAATTATAGGAATTGGGATTCTTGTAAGTAGGAAAATAAAAAAATATATTTATGTCAACCCTCGCACCCCCTGTTAGGAGTTGTAAAACTTCTAGATGACTTAGAAACTTGAAATTTGGTGTAATTATAGGATTTAAGATTATTATAAAGAAAAATATTAAAAAAATGTTATGATGTCAACCCCTGCACCCCGTTCTGGGGTTGCAAAACTTCTAGATGGCATACAAACTTGAAATTTGGTATAGCGATGGAATTTAGGACTCTCCTAATGAAAAATTTTAAAAAAATTATTAAATCAACCCCCATATTCCATTTGGGGGTTGTAAAAGTTCTAGATGAGATACAAACTTGAAATTTAGTATAGCGATGGAATTTAGGACTCTCCTAAAGAAAAATTTAAAAAAATTATTAAATCAACCCCCATATTCCATTTGGGGGTTGCAAAACTTCTAGATGACATACAAACTTGAAATTTGGTATAGTGATAGAGTTTAAGACTCTCGTAAAGAAAAACATAAAAACTTTTATTAAGTCAACCCCCGCACTTTATTTGGGGGTTGTAATACTTCTAGATCACACACAAACTTGAAATTTGGTATATTTATAGGGTTTAGGATTCTAGTAAATAAAAATTTAAAAAAATGTTATTATGTCAACCCCGCATCCCCTTTTAGGGTTGTAAAACTTCTAGATGACATACAAACTTGAAATTTGGTATAGCGATGGAATTTAGGACTCTCCTAAAGAAAAATTTTAAAAAAATTATTAAATCAACCCCCATATTCCATTTGGGGGTTGTAAAACTTCTAGATCACATACAAACTTGAAATTTGGTATAGCGATGGAATTTAGGACTCTCCTAAAGAAAAATTTTTAAAAAAATATTAAATCAACCCCCATATTCCATTTGGGGGTTGTAAAAGTTCTAGATGACATACAAACTTGAAATTTAGTATAGCGATGGAATTTAGGACTCTCCTAAAGAAAAATTTAAAAAAATTATTAAATCAACCCCCATATTCCATTTGGGGGTTGCAAAACTTCTAGATGACATACAAACTTGAAATTTGGTATATTTATAGGGTTTAGGATTCTAGTAAATAAAAATTTAAAAAAATGTTATTATGTCAACCCCGCATCCCCTTTTAGGGTTGTAAAACTTCTAGATGACATACAAACTTGAAATTTGGTATAGCGATGGAATTTAGGACTCTCCTAAAAAAAAAAATTTAAAAAAAATTATTAAATCAACCCCCATATTCCATTTGGGGGTTGTAAAACTTCTAGATCACATACAAACTTGAAATTTGGTATAGCGATGGAATTTAGGACTCTCCTAAAGAAAAATTTAAAAAAATTATTAAATCAACCCCCATATTCCATTTGGGGGTTGTAAAACTTCTAGATGACATACAAACTTGAAATTTGGTATAGCGATGGAATTTAGGACTCTCCTAAATAAAAATTTTAAAAAAATTATTAAATCAACCCCCATATTCCATTTGGGGGTTGTAAAACTTCTAGATGACATACAAACTTGAAATTTGGTATAGTGATAGGGTTTAAGACTCTCGTAAAGAAAAACAAAAAATTTTATTAAGTCAACCCCCGCACTTTATTTGTGGGTTGTAATACTTCTAGATCACACACAAACTTGAAATTTGGTATATTTATAGGGTTTAGGATTCTAGTAAATAAAAATTAAAAAAAATGTTATTATGTCAACCCCGCAACCCCTTTTAGGGTTGTAAAACTTCTAGATGACATACAAACTTGAAATTTGGTATAGCGATGGAATTTAGAACTCTCCTAAAGAAAAATTTAAAAAAAATTATTAAATCAACCCCCATATTCCATTTGGGGGTTGTAAAACTTCTAGATCATATACAAACTTGAAATTTGGTATAGCGATGGAATTTAGGACTCTCCTAAAGAAAAATTTTAAAAAAATTATTAAATCAACCCCCATATTCCATTTGGGGGTTGTAAAACTTCTAGATGACATACAAACTTGAAATTTGGTATAGCGATGGAATTTAGGACTCTCCTAAAGAAAAATTTTAAAAAAATTATTAAATCAACCCCCATATTCCATTTGGGGGTTGTAAAAGTTCTAGATGACATACAAACTTGAAATTTAGTATAGCGATGGAATTTAGGACTCTCCTAAAGAAAAATTTAAAAAAATTATTAAATCAACCCCCATATTCCATTTGGGGGTTGTAAAACTTCTAGATGACATACAAACTTGAAATTTGGTATAGTGATAGGGTTTAAGACTCTCGTAAAGAAAAACAAAAAAATTTATTAAGTCAACCCCCGCACTTTATTTGGGGGTTGTAATACTTCTAGATCACACACAAACTTGAAATTTGGTATATTTATAGGGTTTAGGATTCTAGTAAATAAAAATTAAAAAAAATGTTATTATGTCAACCCCGCATCCCCTTTTAGGGTTGTAAAACTTCTAGATGACATACAAACTTGAAACTTGGTATAGCGATAGAATTTAGGACTCTCCTAAAGAAAAATTTAAAAAAATTATTAAATCAACCCCCGTATTCCATTTGGGGGTTGTAAAACTTCTAGATGACATAAAAACTTAGAATTTGGTTTAGTTATAGGGTTTAGAGTTCTCGTAAAGAAAAATATAAAAAATTGTTATTATGTTAACCCTCCGCTACCCCTTTAGGGGTTGTAAAACGGGACTTCACTTTATGTATTTAAGTAATGAAATTAAATAGTCTTTATAACTTCCGAATTTCTAGAGTACATACAAACTTGAAATTTGGTATATTTACAGAGTTTCGGATTCTCGTCTAGCGAAAAATTAAAAAAACGTTAAAAAAACCCATATTTATATTTTCAAAATTTTGTTCTGTTTTGGGTAGCAGCCACCTCTTAGAATTTCTACACACGTGAAAAATAGTAAACAATCTTTGCGTTTCATTTTCGAACGGGTGCCGTAAAAGAACATAAAAAGTCACCTATTTTATAGATTTTGCGAAGTTCAGGGTCTAAGGGGGTAGCAACCAACCCTTAGAATTTTGAAATACGGGAAAAATAGTAAATAATCTTTGTTGCGGTTCATATTTGAATGGGTGACGTGAAAGAACATAAAAAGTTACATACTTTACGGATTTTGCGACATTAAGGGTCTAAGGGGTAGCCAGCCATCCCTTAGAATTTGCAAATGTGGAGAAAATAGTAAAGCAGTTTATTTGCGTTTCATTGTTGAATGGGTTGCGTGAAAGAACATAAAAACGCACATGCTTCACCGATTTTGCGAAATTCAGGATATAAGGGGGTAGCAGCCAACCCTTAGAATTTCTAAATGTGAAAAAATAGCAACGATTTTTGTTGCGCTTCATTTTCATGGTTATCATGAAAAAACATAAGAAGTCGCATATTTTATGGTTAATAATATACAAGATACTTTTTAGATTTTGCAAAATCCAGATTTCAAAGGTGTACGAGTCACCACTTCAAATGTTTAAATGTGAAAAAAATAGTAAACACTTAGCCACTTAACGGGTTCTGGCCTATTTAACAGTCTACACTCAATCATCCGGACAAGCTTTTGGTTATAGTAATGGAATTAAAAGAACTTCGTAGATTTCGGCTTCTTGTTTACGAAAACAGTATTAGAATACAGTCACTTTATTATTTCATTATCATTCACTTTAAACCTGTAGTACCTTATTACTTTTTTATTCAGAATCCCACTTGCTATCGATTTCCATACTTCAAATCTAACCGTTCCATTTAAAAAAATCCTGATGATGATATCCAGCACCAACACAAGTTCTAAGATGTGTACTGATTTCGTAAACTAGAGGTCAAAGTATACAAAGTTCTTTTAATTCCACTGCTATAGTTACAAGCTTGTTGGAATGATTCAGTGTAGACTGTTAAACAGGACACTTTGGACAAAAAATTGGTTTTTTGTTATTGCACTGTTATTGTTAAAATTAGGAACATTTCTTTGAGAAAAATAATGCCTATATGATAAGTGTTCATTTAACCAAAACGTAATCAAAAAATTAATAAACAAGAAAACACAATTCCCTATTTTTTTATATAAATCTTAAATGAATTGCTTTTTGGCCTGAAAATTAATAGCATAAGAACCCCAAGGTTTCTTTTTATAACCCCTACAAAAATTTTATAGATATATGGCATGTACTTTCTGAGATAAAAACTAATTTGTTTTTAATAAAATTGTCCCTAAAAATGGGTACCTTTTATTACCTATTGTCTGATAAAAACAAAAGTAGCTATAGCATTTAGAAATATAATATTTTACTAATGTTAATTAAAGTCAGAGGAGTCGATAAAAAAAATGGATATTAGATACTCAGGAATAATTCAATATTATAGTAACATATAAAAGACGTCCTTATAAAAATTTTAATGTTGTTGTAAGTCGTATAAGTCGTGTTGTTGTTTTGTCCTTGTAAGCATGGATTAAATTTCCCAAAATTCCCGACTCTATTTACTGATTGCAGGTGTGGAAGTTTATAAAGTGACGTAATTTTGTGTTTGCTATAACGCTTACACAGTCATTTTACTTATTTCTTACTATGAACTTGAATATTTTTCAAATTATGCACGATGGTATATTTTATATACTACAATGATTGCTTGAAGCTGGAAAAAGAACTTAAGATTTATAATTTCCACTCTTTTAAGTCACTCTTCTAAACAAAAAAAAAAACAATTTTAATTCAATCCTTGCAATTTATAAAACTTTTTAACCAAAATTTGTTTCGGGAGGGTTTCAAGTAATCCAGAATAAATTTATGTAACGACTTTTACAATTAAATAAGCTCTACTATGTTTTTTTCAAACATTCTTAAGGCATTAACAGCTTGAAAATACTTTAATAAATAAAATAAATAAAAATACAGTGTTGTAGGTTACATCAGTTATAAATTGGAGTTTAAAGTTGATTGACGCGTGTAAACCCCGTTTATTATAAAAAATGTAAAATTAAATGCAAATGTTTACACTTGAAACCACCAAAACAAATTTTGGTTAAAAAGCCTTGAATAATTATTGTTTTAAATGCATTACTAGGATTGAATTAAGATTATTATTTTTTGTTTAAAAGAGTGACATGGAATTATAAATTATAGGACCTTCGTCCAGCTTCAAGCAATCATTGTAGTATAAAATGTACCATCGTGCATAATTTTTTCTAACAAAGAAGTAGGAAAGTGGCAAACACTCTCTTATACTGCATGCACGCAGGCCCCAGTTTTTTTCTGCCTGTGATTTTCTATGAGTTTCTCAAAATATTTTTTTATTCATATGTAGTTTTATAGCAATTTAACTTTGTCTAACAAGCGTTGATCTTCGTACACTGGTATAACACCGTAAGCGTTTCAAAATAGAAAACAGTATTCCAATTATACTGTCTCAACAAGGATTTTCGAAGTTCCACTGTCTTTGAGGTACAGCCCAATGCATGAGAGTACCACTTTTAGGAGATGAATTCAGTGTTGTAATAGATACATTATTTTGTGTATCTAGATACAGATACAGATACTATCAGAAAAAGGTACCTAGATACAGATACAGGTACTTTTACAGTGAAGTATCAAGATCCAAATACAAAGCTTAACATAATGTATCTAGATACATTTGTAGATACTTGTTTTTCACCCCGAATATAAGAACTTCCTAGTCAATTTTTCGTACCGAAAATAGTCATTTAACTAAGTATCAATTCCAGGGCTAGTCTAGGACAGCAATATTTATTAAAATTTACACATATTAAAAATGGTTAAGCAAATACCAGTATCTAAAGATAAGTACAGCATGCATTCAAACCTTTCCACTTCATTAAAGCATTCCAAACATGACATTTGTGTAGATTTTCTATCTTCAGTTTTGGTGTTGTGCAGAATATTAATAACTTGAATAAACTCCAATAGTCTTCATTGTTTGAAAACCTAGAAAATGTTTTACCACTTTAACAGAAACCAGCAAAGCTTAGGTATTATTTCTGATAACCTAGCTTCAAAGTATGTGTTGGTACGATTCACACTATAACAATTTGCTATTAGTTCGTAGTACTATTACACCCAAAAGTCGCTAAATCTGGTTGCTTTTAGTTACCCTTGGTGTAACGGAATATATTATAATTATTTGCTCTTCAACATATTTTCAAACGCACTACATTAATATAGTTCTTACTTTGAAAGTAAGTTCTCAAATTGACTGTTGACAGAAAAAATAGGAGTGGGTAACAAAATCCGTATAGTGCCTTTACTGTACTCAAAGACTCACCAGTGGCTTGTCGTACCTAGTACTTATCTACAAGTCCAGTAAAATAAACATTCCAGACTTGTTACGTAAATGTTAAATATAATAACATTACTACAACTATTACATGTAATAAAGAATGAATTCTCTTCATACCTGAAATTATGGTACACTTTTATCCAATTGTTGTTGATTGGTACAATCAGTAAATTATGGTACAAGTACCATAATTATGGTACAGTTGGTAACACTGCCCTGGACGCACAAGAATGCTTCTTCCTCACACAATCGGTAATATCGTAATTCTGTAACAATATCCATTGTTTATAGAGTTTCTACATCAAGTCAGCCAGACCATACTGGCGGATCAGAGTAGCGCAAACAACCCCATTTTGTGGCGAGAAAAGCCCGAAATTGTTAAATATTATTATCCCCCATTGAATTTAATTAAATCCATGTTTAGTTTAAAAGGCTTTTCTACATAGTTTTCATTCTGACAGCCCCAAATTGTAATATGCCAAATACGTAAGATGCGATTTTAATTTACGAATTACTATATTTTACACTTCTTTTATCTCAATATAGCGTCGATAGCGAAACTCTGATACGCCAAGTTGACCTGGCTGACTAGATGTAGTGACTCAATTGTTTAACGAGGTGACATATGTGATTTCATGATTTCAAAGCAATTCCATATTAAAAATTTTAAAAGTATCTAGATATGTATCTAGGTACCATAAAAGTATCTAGATACTGTATCTAGATACTTGTATCTAGATACATTACAACACTGGTTGAATCCCTCCAAGACCAAGCAATAGGTTGGGATTTTTTTTAGACACATTGAATTTCTTTGAGCATATGATGTACTTCTTCATTGCATCACAATGAACCGTTTAGTTCAGTTACATTTGATTTTCTAAGAAATAGAGAAACCATACAAGATCCTTGGGAAGGTTTTTACTTTATTTTCTTCGTTAACGTCACTATTTCCTTTTGTTTTGATAGTACAGTAGCTTTTGAGCAGTACAGTAGTTTTTTTCTTTTCCTTTGCGTCATAATTTTTTGCAGTTTTCAATGGTCCAACACCATAGTGTACTTGTCGAATAATTTATATGAAGAAAAGAATTTGTCTAGGAAAATATTATGATTATGTTTATTCTCTACAATAGATAGTAGATAAAAAACAGAGTCACTTCCCAACCCAAGTCTTGATTTTTTATTATTTGGAGGATAACTTGTATAAGTACCCTTCATCTGAACAGATATACCATAATTTGAAACCGAATCTCACCGGTTTTACCTTTAGAAGCATTTTGTTGCGAGTGCCGTCCAAAATATGGAACTATCTGTTCATCTAGTAATATAAGTTGCACGAGAATACTCCATACTGCATGAGTTTTTCATTCATGATGTAAAAATTACCTACTATGATTTACCAAAAAGAATGAAGTGAATATAATCATGAGTGACTTCAACGGAACGATAGGTAAAGGAAGAGTTCAATATATTGTTGGAGACCATGGTATTTGCAAACGGCACGATAGGGGGATATCTGGTACAGTTCTGTAATGAAGAAAACTTAATGGTAGCAAACACCTGGTTCCAACTTCCAGAAAGGCGATTGTACACTTAGAAGTGTACTTAGGACCAGGAGACAATGAAGGAAATATCATAAAATCAAATAGATTACATACTGATTGATAAACGATATAGAAACGGAATTAAAAGTGTAAGAACTTATCCTGGATCAGACATAAGATCTGATCAGAACCCCGTAGCTGAAAAACGTGAGATTAAATTGAAGAAAATCCGGAAGAGAAATAAAACAAGACCTAACTTTGAGAAACTGGGGGAACCACAAATAAAAGAGGAAATAACACGAGTTTTGCATAGTAAGTTTAGGGAAACGGTATAATTGGAAACAGAAACAATGGAAAACTTTTGGCAGTCTATTAAAAATGTAAACATGAAGTACAAGAAAATGAATTGGAAAACCAAGCAGAGAGCAAAACATAAATGGATGACGGAAGAAATCCTTTTATTGATGAACGAAAGAAGGAAGTACAAACATAAAGACTATAATAAATATAAAGAAATTCATAAAAAGATTACAAGGCTTATAAGAGAGGCAAAGGAGACCTGGATGGAGAAATGTTGTCAAGTACTCGAAGAGCTGCCAAGAAAGCATGATTTCTTTAACACACAAAAAAGAAGATAAAAGAAATAACTGGAAATAAAACCCATCAACACGATATCTTAGTCACAGATAGTAACAAAAAAACAATAGACCCAGACGAGATAGAAGAGATTTTGACAAGCTATATACAAGAGCTTTTTGATGATATCAGAATGTACCCAGAATCAAGAGAAATAGATCAAGAAGATTAGCCATTGAAAATTATTATAGCAGAAGTGAAACACGCAATGAAACTATCAAAAACACGTAGAGTCCCAGGTGAAGATAACATCTATACTGAGATGCGTAAACGTATTAGACGATGAAAGCCTCAACATCTTAACATCTTTCTTAAATAGAATATACTATACAGAAATCGTACCACACGACTGGACCCAACCTATTTTTATTCCGATACCTAAAAAGAGCGGAGTAAAACAGTGCTCACAGTACCGATTGATTAGCCTGATGAGCCATGTACTGTAGATAATGCTAAGAACATGCATCAACGAGTACACACAAAATGCGGACAATATGTAGGAGAAGAACAATTTGGTTTTCGCTTAGGCATTGGAACTAGAGAAGCAGTTCAAGGTCCTAGGGCTAGCAGAAATACATAAAACAAAATTAAATAGCTTATCGGTATCTCCAACGTAAGTGACTCCTGCGTACAATGTTGCTTCCTCACGGCTTGCTCCAAAATTATAAGTCTGGATTTCTTCAGCTAGTTTGCAAGCATAATTTTCAGAGAAGTCTATATGTAGTAACCCTTCATTCTTACTAAGACTGTTTTCAGTGTGTTCTAAGCAGCATTTTTATTTTTAATGATAAATTTATATTTATTTTTAAAGTTTTCATTTCTTCTTGAACCTCTCCCTGCAGCTCTCGGAGAGGTTTAGTAACATTGATTTTAGCTGCAATCTTAACATTAAATTGAACCTTTTCTTCATTTTATTTTGACATTTCAGAGACCTGCCATACATATGCAATGCGGAAGCCTTACTACATGTTACAGGAGTTCATATGAATTGTCATTATCTACAAGTTTTAGTGGTTTTAGTTTTTGTGGTTTGAAGCTTATGTTTGCACGTTGCTTGTACAAACAGGTAGCTCTGTTTATCTCATTAGGTTTGCATACATAATATAGACGGTAATAACATAGGGATGGCATCGAGAGAATGTACTGTAGGATATTTTTGTTTTGTGTGCAAGGCCAATTGTTTTATTTGCTAAACTATAAAGACGGTAGTGTCGAATATCAATGGACATCAACAAAGCACTTAAAAATCCTTTCCGTTGGCTTTTTGACCTCCAGCAACTCTCGAAGGTTTCACCAGCGAGTCATGCAAAACTAGAGTACAGATTGCTTATTTCTCATTGCTTTTTCCTTTTCCAGGTCCAAGTCCAACAAAACGTTTCCCTGCAGTTTTTTTTATTCAGAGATGGGCGTTAGTTTTTCTTCAGGTGTTTTCATAACTGTATTGTTTTCAGTTTTTTTCTACTTAAATGCTTTCTTCTTCTTTCTCAAGTTTGCTGAAAACAAATAACCAGAAACCCAAGTACAGAGAGGTTTCTTTTTGTATCTGAACTTGCCCGACGAAGAGAACACAAAAAAATTGAACAGCTAAAAAATCATTTGGCAGGTCAATCACCGCCGGATATTTTTCTAAAGCTTTTTGATGATGAAGTTCAAGATATAGTATTGCGATTTTTTGTAAAGTAGGCTCATGATAAATAATACACACGATTTTATATTTACAAGGGAAAAACTTTTCAGTTTTATTGGCATCCTGTTTTTATTAGGCTATCATACGTTGCCCCAAGCTAATTTGTATTGGTATGTAGAAGAAGGCAAAGGAGTCGATATTGTATAGAACTGCATGAGTAAAAACAAATTCAGAAATATTCAGTAAGGTCGATAAAACTGTTACATTTTCTAACTTTGCGGCCTTTTTTACATCTTCTTTTTCTTAAGGTGTAGTCTTCTTATAGAAGGTTAGCAACAACTTCGGCAAATCGTTCACTATCTTTTGCTATTCTTAGTAATAACTGTGAGTTTAGGCCAGTGCAGTCTCTCACATTTCTCAACCATGAGACTTGTCTCCTGCCAGTTCTCTTCTACCCTCAATCTTGCCCTCTATTATCAGTCTTAGGTATGGTTCAGCAGAAGTTCAAGAGTTGCAGGGAGAGGTTCAAGAAGAAATGAAAAC
The DNA here is from genome assembly GCA_929113105.1 of Agrypnus murinus. Taxonomy (NCBI): domain Eukaryota; kingdom Metazoa; phylum Arthropoda; class Insecta; order Coleoptera; family Elateridae; genus Agrypnus; species Agrypnus murinus. The sequence continues at coordinate 63,366,834 of OV816023.1, read as the reverse complement.
TTTAAAAATAAATATAAATTTAACATTAGAAATAAAAATGCTGCTTACAACACACTGAAAAAGAGTTTTAGTAAGAGTGAAGGGTTACTCCATATAGTCTTCTCTGAAAATTATCCTTGCAAACTAGCTGAAGAAATCCAGACTTATCATTTTGGAGCAAGCCGTGAAGAAGCAGTCATTTACGTTGGAGATACGGATAAGCTATTTAATTTTGTTCTATGTATTTCTGCTAGTCCAGATCATGTCCTGCAACTATTTGGGCAAACTTAATCCTGTCTTTACCTTTCTGTCGCAACAATTGCTAAGAATCCAAACAGTTTATTTGTTTTCAGATAGACTCTCCATTCTTTAATAAGGTAGTTAGTTATCTTTAAACTTTGATGCATTGAGTATTCCTTAACTATCTTTGTAACATAACCGGTTTTTGTATTTAGTCAAAGTAAAACTTCTAACCGAGAAACAAGAACAACGACGAGTGACATGGACTAAATATGTAGTTGTCCTAGACAATGTTCCAGAAAATGACTGGTATAAGGTCATATTCAGCGACTAGTCAAAGTCTGGTGTTTTCGTTGGTTACTCTCGCAAAAGAGTGATCGGAGCTAAACATGAAGCATTCCATAAATACTGCTTAAAACGTACGGTTAGGTTTCCTCAAGGTGCAATAGTTTAGAGCTATATGTCAGCTGGAGGGTTAGAATGATTTCAGTCCATAGACGCACAGTTAATGTTGAAAAGTATCAGCAAATTCTTAACGCTAACTTGTTACGAATCGTTAAAAATCGATCTTGACCGCGATTTAATCTTTCAACAAGATGGTGCTTCTTACCACACATAAAAAACGACCAAAAAATGGTTTGAAAATCATAATTTCAAAGTTGTTGAATGATCCTCAAGCAGTTCGGATCTTTAGTGTTATTGAATTTGAAATTATCAGCAAGTGAGGCATTATCCAATTTAGATAATTGTAATCCCCAAGTTAGAAGTATGTCAGCCAAAATTTAAGAGGCGAATAAAGCAAAGCGAGATGTTAAATCTTATTGAATTGTATTTATAAACTGCTATATGAATATTTAGTTGTCAGCGAGTTTTGTTGAATTTTTGAAAATTGTTTTCTGCAGATTTTTTTTTACAGAAGTTAATAATTTGGAACACTAGTAGGAAAAATAAACATAGAATTCATGAAACTGTCCAAATACATATTTAGTTGTTAGGGCTCGTACATGTTTTGTAAATTTCACAGAGGAACATCGATAACTTAATACCAGAATTTATATTTAAAAGGTAAATAAAATAAATAAAGGTTCCTTTTGAAACTAAAATTTGCAAATAATACAAATTTCTTTCTCAAAATATTATTCCAACCACAAATGAAAATGATCCGAAATAAACAATTAAATATAACAAGGTTACAAGAAACGTGTTTAATACCAAAAATAGGTGAATCCCCTGTTATATTAGCATTCTTAATACTACGTATTATGAATGCACAGCTGTTTTTTTCTGAAACTAATAATGGTTTAAATTTATAAAAACCATTTACATAAATAGGTACTTAATGTAAGCTTTGCCTAAATCAGCATCAGTAATTGATTAAATATACTGAATGATTAAAGCTTTGAATTCCGTGTAATTATTTTTGCACTTAAAATACCTACGACTACCCAAACTCTTTTTGTCAAATTTGTCTTTAGGCAATATTTGATAATATTGTTGCATGCGCTCATTTTTAAGGTTTAATTTAAAAAAATAATCAAGTTTCTAGCTCAAATATGTTTGGAGATATTACGATTTAAACCACAAATCGGAAAGCTCTAATTAACTAACACATTAAATCGCTCGGCTCTTTAAAATATAGAACTAGGTATTAGTAGCAATAAGTATCATCACAATTTCTTATGATAATTACACGTTCTTTAATAAGAGATTAAACAACTTGAACAAAAAATAGAATTTGCCAGTGTTTGGTTTTGTTACGTCTAGATCATTATTTTATTACATATGTATATCGGCTCGACTTTGTTTAATAAACAAAAAATAACAAGAATGGGTAAAACCCGTTTTATTAATGTTTGTTGATGTACCGTTTTTAATATTTAACATTTAAGAAGGGATATGCATTTAACCTATAATAATAAATTAACCTACACAATTTAAATAGTTTTCATATAGAAAATACATATTAAAATCAACTAAATTCAACTGAATTAAATAAAATTCAGACACAAATGAATTGAAGTAAGATTTATTAAGTAGCTTTAATAAAACATAATTATTTTTGTCACTTTAAATGACGCAATCCTTACTGAGAAACACACATAGTACTTTGACAACGCAGAGAACTATATCATATACGCAGAGATCTATAGCTATTTCGAATTACTCCCAGATGTTAAGTTTTATGCAAATAAATTAAATTTTAATTATTACGGCCGCCATATTTCATCCGTCCTTTAGAATTTGCAAACGTTGACATCGAATTTGAAATCAGCGACCTGAAAAACCCCTTTGTAGAAAATTGCATACAAATCAAATAATATTTCGAGTTTTAAATCTGAAAGCCTTTTAAATAAAATTCATACACATACAGAAACGAAACTAAAAGTATTTATTACATAGCGTTAATAAAATAGAATTATTTTTACCAGTTTAAATGACGCAACCTTTACTAGAAATGCAGAGAGTAACTCGACACCGCAGACGGGAAAAGGAATTCAAGCAGGCTGGCCAATACTGAAAAAATAAATGGACGCTGTACAAACCTATAGCTTGCATAAAATAAACAGACGCTGAATAAACCTATAGCTTGCAAAAGACTCTGACTGATACCATCATTTATATACACTTATATACGCAGGACGCTGGGCGCTACGCTTTTGGTCCGGACGCATGGTAGGCCTTTATAGATATATATATATATATATATATATATATATATATATATATATATATATATATATATATATATATATGTATATATATATATATATATATATATATATATATATATATATATATATATATATATATTTTACATTATATAATATTTAGAATGCAAATTCATATAGAAAAATTTATCGACTCTGCTGGGACTCGAACCCAGGACCCTCCACTGTCTAGGTGGTATCTCTACCAAATGAGCTACAGAGTACGACTACCAGCATAACGAGAAATTTTCCATATGAATTAGATGTTTAAGCAGACATACAAAGTAACTAGATATTTTTTTTTTTGAATATTATTAATGAAGATCAGCAAGTCGCATGACAACAACATCAATATTCAAGGTATCTAGATTATTTTTAATCATTCCGAAAGGAAATTAATTATATATAAATTTTAGTTGAAATTAATTTTTGTTAAGTTGAATAATGATATATATATATATATATATATATATATATATATATATATATATATATATATATATATATATATATATATATATATATATATATATATATATATATATTTTCGGCACAAAACGAGATCCTTTGGAGTTAGAAACTATACAAGTTGAGATCCTTTTTGCAAGGCGAGATCCGATTTTGGATCTCGTCTTGTATCTATGTGTATATCTTACTCATTGAATAGACGATGTGAAGGGAAGAGGAAATTCAAATTTTTGGTAGGAGCTCACTTTGTCCCATTTTGTGCAAGTTTATACTCTGGCAGTTCATCTAACCTTACTGTAGGGGGCACTGCAGCGCCTTTTATGTATAAAACCTCAAAATGTATGTTACAGTCAAGTCGAGATCCGGTATGCTTGACAACATCGCAGATGTATTTGCAGCTTGAATTCTTGAGAAACGAGATTGTCACTTCCCTTCTTAGTCATCGAACTGGGTTGCTTATTTTTAAAATTACTTCTATACGTGGTCATGCGATTCTTATAAAAAGCAATAGTATAAATTCTATTAAATGGGAAGAAAGTGCTATCCCAAATATTATTAGCATTATATAACTAACATTTGAATAACAAATATATTTTTAGTTTTGTCTAAAGTAAGAGAAAAATTCCAATGTTTGATTTATAAAAAGCACACATTTAAGCACTATCTTTCTTGTTTTAAATACGCGCTGTGTGTTTCTATCCAGTCCATATATATTGTTTAACTTAATTTATAGATTTTGTTAATATCACGACTGTTGGAATTAATTTTAAAAAGGAAATTTTTTCTTTTAAAAGGAATTTCTGGTCTTTATCAAGATCTAAAGCAATTTTAAATATAATTACACATAAGTTAAAATCTTAATTAAAATTATAAACTTGGCAGTTAATGTTATCATATGTTAAAGTTTTTTTAAAACGATTGTTTATTTTAGTCAATACTTACTTTTGATGATTTTTAATTTAGAATGTGCAATGTTGAGAATCAATTATATTTGTAGTTAAATTACTTAATCTATTAAAATGTTAGATTTAAACCAAACTTTAAAGAAAACTTTAACCTCTAATAACATTAAGTGCAATTTTATAGTTTTAATTAAGGTTTTAACTTATGCGTAATTATTTTAAAATTGTTTTAGATCTTGATAAAAACAAGAAATCATTGTCGAAACGTTGATATTTCAATGGATTAATTAATAAAATACATCAAAGACTGAACCCCATGAAGTTTCCTTTTTTAAAATTAATTTATAGAATTAACAGAATTCCAGCTGAAAACTATTTTAACATTGATAGGCCTTGGCTAAATTTTGGCTTGAAAATAGTATATTGAAAAATGAGCGTCACAATGACCATTAGTATAATACGAGTGCAGTTTTTATAATAAATTGTATGTAGATATCCCAGTAGCACAATTAATGCCTTGAATCAAATGGGTTGTCTTTAGGAAAAAGGCATCAAATCAAAAAGTGCCGTATTTAGCTAAGAAATGAATAAATCGATTTCCTTTCTTTAATTCAAATGTTTTTTTGTAACTTATATGTACTAATTATTAAAATAAAACACAAATTCACTAAAGTAGTTCATTAAAATAACCTATCAAATTAATTAATAACCAGAATTTCTCTTCAATACTCTTTTGGTGATACACCATTGTAATAATTTACTTATATACTGTTAACGGAATATTGTATTTATTTATATTCTTATCAAGTATTATTTGCACATGATGGCGTATAGTTTTTAAGATGTTATTTATACAAGGTTAATTATCACTATTTCAGCATTTCTTTTCTGAAAGTAAATATCAAATCCAACGATGGAGCTACAATTACCATTGCGGAACCTTCTATAAAATTTTTGCATAACTATCAGGACGTTTAGTAAGTTTAAGGGTAACCTACAAAGAGAAAATATTGATACAGGTATCGGAATGGGAATTATATTGCCCTTTTAAAAAGAGTGGGATTAAATGATCAAATCCAACGATGGAGCTACAATTACCATTGCGGAACCTTCTATAAAATTTTTGCATAACTATCAGGACGTTTAGTAAGTTTAAGGGTAACCTACAAAGAGAAAATATTGATACAGGTATTGGAATGGGAATTATATTGCCCTTTTAAAAAAAGTGGGATTAAATGATCTGAACATCTGATTACAGTAATATATCTACAATATTATAGGAAATTTAGTTTTTTAAGTAATTCACAATATAAAAGTACTATTTTTATTGTAAAAATAAACACTAGTTATCAGAGGGTTTCATTTTTATCTATTATAAACAAACTTCAGGGTGCTGTGTAGGCCTCGTGAAATTTCCTAACCAGAGATTTAATGTATTTATGAGAACAAAAATATTTTTTGCTATATGTCCATATATTTACAATACGGGCTTTTACTTATTCCGTAAATTTAACTGCTTCTGACATTCACCGTAGTCGGAAACTGATTATAGTTATTGTTAGGTTAAATATAATATAGTTATCTGTTAATAATTTTATACAATAATTTGTAATAATTTTCTTATATACTTTTAACGGAATATTGTATTTATTTATATTCTTATCAAGTATTATTTGCACATGATGGCGTATAGTTTTTAAGATGTTCTTTTATACAAGGTTAATTATCACTATTTCAGCATTTCTTTTCTGAAAGTAAATATCAAATCCAACGATGGAGCAACAATTACCATTGCGGAACCTTCTATAACATTTTTGCATAACTATCAGGACTTTTAGTAAGTTTAAAGGTAACCTAGAAACAGAAAATATTGGTATAAGTATCGGAATGGGAATTATGTTGCCCTTTAAAAAAAGTATGATTAAATGATCTAAACATATGATTACAGTAATTTATTTACAATATTATAGGAAATTTCTAGTTTTTTAAGTAATACACAATATAAAAATACTACTTTTATTGTAAAAATAAAAACTTTTAAACTATCTGGAAAACAACCAGTGTCCAGGGAAGAATTAATAAGATGCATTAATGTATAACTTAAACTGTCGATAAGTGGCTTAATAATGGACGGCCCGAATTCATCTGGACTAGACTTGACCGTTTCAAGTTTTATAATTTTTTCTAAAAACTTAATATCAATTTTTTTCAAATTTGACTAACCTACAAGATCTATTATTTAATACAGGAGGATTATCACAATTAAGTGGGATTATGCTATTAACAGTATCATTTAAATTGCTAATAAAGTATTCATTTAATTTATTCGGTATTGTAATTTCAGTTTAAATTTTTTAAAATCAATGTCATCTGGGAGATCGTTGTTTGATTTTCCAATTAATTTTTTCCACATAGCGCGAGAATTCCCCTTATTGTTATCAATCTGTAATCTATAATACTCTAATTTTTCTGATCTTATTACACTAACGAGTTCATTTCTCAAAATTTTATAATTAATCCAGTTTTGAGGATCATTAGTAGTTTTAAAAGTTTTATATGCTTTATCCCGCTTTATTTGAATTTTCTTAATGTTATTATTGAACCATGGTTTTAAGTTACTTCTAATTTTGTACGTTTTAAGTGGAGCATATGTATCTAACAAATTGACAATATTGTTACGAAAATTATCGATAATAACATTAACATTAGACGTATCATACTTCCAGTTACATTCAGATAGCTTGTTTCTCGTTTCCGCTATTACCTCATCGTTTATTACATTTTTTTTTCATTTTTCTGTTTCAATAGACGCAGATTGCTTGCTAATAACTGTTACAAGCACAATATCGTGATCTGTAATTTTTGGCGTATCTTTTACTGTAACGTTTAGTAAGGATCGTTCGTTATCACAAGATCAGTTGTACTTACGAGTTAGGTGTAGTACGAGTAGGAACGTTAACTATTTGTTTCATACCTATATTATTAACAATATTTTTTAATTTTCTGTTGTCCAAATTATCTGTTCTCATATCAATATTAAAATCTCTGTGAAAATAACACCGACCTTTATAGTAAGACTCGTCATCCAACAAGTTACTGAAATAATTTATAAAATAACTATATAGCACTTGAATTCGACGAGCGATATACAGTTTCAACCATTATTTTATTTACGTTTACAACTAACAACCAAAACGTATTGGCAACATTAATATTATCCATAATCTTAAAATTATATTTACGGTTTATAAACATTATAACACCACCTGTGTACCTATTATCAGAAAAGCATACAACAGCGTGATACCCCTTTATTTCTGTCTCACATTCTAAAATATCCGCAGTAACTCTAGTTTCTGATAAGCACAACACTGAAGGTTGAAACTCAGCTATAAATCGATGTACTTCATATTTGTGTGCTAAGAAACTACAAATGTTTAAGTAATATACCCCAAATGTAGGTTCCAATTTGCTTGAATGTATTGACGACGAACAATTTAAAAAAACCGATTGGTGAGCAAAGATGGTTGTTGTAATTCTTCATTCGAACGTGGTAGATTAGGATAAAGTGATGCAGTCTGTTGGGAATATGAGCCGAAACTGTTTTTGTCACCCACATTTCGGTTACACCTAATAGCAACTATTAGATTTGAATTGTTTACCCATGCACATTTGTTATCTTTCGCTTTTGTTTCACTTTTTGTTGAGGCTTTAATGTTCATAATAAAATTAACCAAATTACAGCATAGTTTTTCTTTACCGTTCAAATTAAGATGACCATGAATAGTATAATCAGCTTTCGTAACTATTGGATTTAAATCAAACAGAAGAAAATTAGTTTTTACAATAATTTCACTGTACAAATGAACGTTATTTTCGTAGATGAAATTATTAAACACCCGTACGATTGAAGGTCCTGTACGGAACAGTTACAATTATCACGTTTGTATGAGTAATTTTACGTAATTTCGGTACAGAATCAGCTCTAATCTTATTGCCTTTTACTGAATTATTTGAACCTACGAAAATTATAATATAGTCTTCCTTTTTGAAATCAGAACATACCCGATCTATCATACCGACATACTATCAAAGTTTAATTGAAATTTGTCCCTTAATCCTCGATCATGACTGTCCGCTAATATCAAAACCTTGGTTTTAATATTTGTATTTTTATCATTAATGTTTGCATTATTTATGGTTGATTTTTGTGATATAATTGCCGTTGTCTTACAATCTTTATATTTGTTAAGGTCTTTTTTTGATTCGTATATTTAATATTATATTTTATTATTTTCCTGTATTAAATTATCAGTATCAACTTTTAACATAATTATTTTCATATTTCCTTATTCCAATTGTTGATAATGGAGTTTATAACGTCCGATTCTCTGACTGTATTATTTTTATATACAACAGTATTGGAAACAACACATTGGAACAATTAAGGGAAAATATTTGCCACCTAAATGTCATTTGTTAGATTATATTGAACGGTTTGACTATTGGATTTGCATTACATATAACGAACGAAGTTACAATCGAATGGCACTCCACATACAATATGTACTTATAACTGATAGTTTAGGCAACAAATTGTAAGATTCTTGAAATAAAGATTCTTAAAGATTGCGAAAGCAATAATTTTAATAGAGCATATAATAAACATTATAAACAAAGTACATCCCTTGATATTATATTCAAAAATACCGCAAAACACAACGAATTCAATCTTTCAAAATAATTTTGAAGTATGAAGCAAATATTTTCTCCGCCGTTCTAATGTTTTCAAATTGAAATAAGTGATTTCTGATCATTCCAATGTTTCCTTGGCATAGCTGGTTTTTTGCATAAAGAGAAGTTTTCTTTTTTTTACCTTTTCCGGTTATAATCAAATGCAATCCGTAACCAAAGGCATTATTCAATTCGTATTTTTTTCTTTATAGCATTCCTTAATATCTTTCATTTGACATAATTAGGGGAGATAATATTAGGGTTTGAAACAAAATGCACGTAAAGCTGTATTGTGCATGATGCGATTAATTATACATATGTGCAAAAATAAAATATGAAAATGGTATTAATTAAAAACAATCTTATATTTTAGTCTTTCAATTTCAATAATCTTTATTTGCTTTATTTTTAAAATCAATAGTTTCAAGGCGGGTGGCATGTTAGGTTTAATATAATATAGTTATCTGTTAATAATTTTATATAATGCAATTTAAAGATGTACATAACAACCTTTTATATTTTTAACTTTTTCCCTTCTTTTACTTTTAAATGAAATATTTTTAAGGAAGTTAAAAACATTAAAAGTTAATATGTAGTATTGATTTCATAATGATCTCGAGCAACAAGGCTAATATAATGCTATTTAATTTATTTCTTTTAGTGTAAACGTATAGCATAAAATAATAAAAAATAGCCTTGCTGTTCTAGATCATTATGAAAACAATAGTACATCTTTAAATAATTGTATTGTATAAAATTATTAACAGATAACTATATCATATTAAACCTAACATGCAGAATAACATGAATAATAATTTTATACTTTCAAACAAAACTTGTCCTTTTCTTATTGTATGAAATTCTAGGTCAAGTCATTTTAACAGTCCCTTTTACAACATCTGGTTGTCATAATGACCCTCGTTTGTGAGTTTTGTGGTAAATATCTGTCGAATACGGTGGCAACGCTGCAGGATCTCACGTTGGTATACATATTATGCTATATACAAAAATGGACCTCGACTTGTTGCGGATCTCGCTTCGTTATGGATTTATAAATAAAATTTTAATTGCAAAATTTGTGCCCCTCTGAGGGGGTAGTGGTTAAGTCGTAAATTATAAATCTATTAACAGAAAATATACATGCGTAACTCTTTATCTTTTGGTGGATCTCGGGTTGTCCTAAATTTATTCGGATCTCAACTTGTTACGAAAATAGATATATATATATATATATATATATATATATATATATATATATATATATATATATATATATATATATATATATATATATATATATATATATTTGCTATTTACCAAAATAATATTTTTTGAGAAACCTCGTATACGACTGAAAAAATTTGATATGTGATGATTGTATTTTAGATTTTAGAACATGCAGAACTTTTTATGAAGAATAACTTTTTTTCGTAAAATTAATAATAAAAAAGTTTTCCTTATGGTGCGAACTTAAGCAGACACGGTGTATAATATGACGCATTTTGAGTGTCTCTCATTGGATATGTTTACAATAAGTATTTCATGTTGTTTAAATGTATTAATAGTATATTGTGTTTCAAGTGCAGAAAAGTACCAATTTCTCACGACTGTGAAGAAGCATAAGACGAAATCGGATGCCGCAATCATACGAGTGTGAAATTGGCGTTTTTACACACTATACTTTATCTACGACCACAAAAAAGTAATAAAACATTACATTACACAGTCATTACCGTTCAGTTTGGAGATTATATGCAATTGGTCGTTTTCACGGTTACTAGATTGTGCGGAATGTGCAACTTTCTATGGTTTTTTATTTTATTTATAATAGAATTAATTTTGTTGGGAAAACTTTTGTAGTCGTAGTTTTTGTTTGATGTATTAAAATAATAACACCATTAATGATAATAATTTATATTAATAAAAATAATAACGATTATTTCGAAAAAACAATTTCTTCTTTAGATTTATAAAACATTTAACTTACGTGATAAATTTAAAACAGGACCGGCGGTGGACGAGTGGTGTCAGTGAATCACTCGTGTTCCAAGGGTCGTGGGTTCGAATCTCACTTGGGGCGACGGAATTTTTCTAATTGGAAAATATCGCCACCTCAACTATGGCTGTGTGTATTCGTGTTGCATGTTAGATGGAGGACAGATGACCTTAGCTGTTGGTTCCCCCATAGTGTAGGCGTGAAATAAATTAAAAAAAATTAAAACTTAATTAACATTTTTTTTTAATGGAAAAAGGTGGAATTTACACAATTTTTATGATCGAACTACATATTGATTTATTTTTGTTTTAGAATTAATATTTTAATATTAATGTGATTGAAAATGTCATATTTGTATGTGTCTTTCAGTCTAAATTGTTTAATTACACATTAATATCAAAATATTAACTCTAAAACAAAAAAATCAACATTTAGTTCGATCATAAAAATTGGTGTATAAATTCCACATTTTTCCTTAAAAAAAAATTGAAGTTTTAAATTTACCTTGTAAATTAAATGTTTTATAATCTGAAGGAGAAATTGTTTTTTCGAAATGATCATTATTATTTTTACTAATATAAATTATTATTATTAATGATGTTATTATTTTAATACATAAAAAAAACTACGACTAAAAAGTTTTCCCAATAAAATTAATTCTATTATAAATAAAAAAAAGGTGTTTTAAATTCAAAATAAAATCTTTTGTATTTGTATTTAAAACTATTTGAAGGTATTTATTTCTATTTATATCTATTCAAATATATTTAAAAGTATTTAAATCTAGTTAAATTCATTTAAATGTATTTATTTGTATTTTGGTAATATTCAAATCTAATTGTTTATATTTAAAAGTATTTGATTGTGTATTTATGTATTTATTTATATTTACGTAAATACTTTTTTTAATTTGTACACCTATTTACGAAGTGACCTTCCCCTTGCTGTTATATCATAGTATTATGTTACATGTGTATAAAGACGAAAAACCAGACAACTATATGACCGACTTAGTTATAAGGTAGGACGCTAGTTCATCCTCCAAAAATGGGACTGACATATGACAACCCTAGACTCGATAGAGAAGTTAATAGTGACTGATTCAAAACTAGTATAGTATTAACGAAGGTCAATTTGTTTATTGCAGTTGTTCGCGTGCTGGCCCTCGTGAAAAAGATTCTCCACCACGTTCTGGAAAATCAAGCACCACCGAAACCAGTAGCACTGTAGCAGTGATCAATATACACGTGAAGGTAACCAACTTTACAGATGTAATGACTGTGAATATAAAACTACAATTAAACAGAACATTTGAAGAAAAAAGAGATTTGGACCAAAAATGACATTATCATACAGTCTTCACAAGTGTGACGATAATAAACCTTACAAATGTAAAATATGTGAATCAAGGTTTACAAAATTGTACAACATGCAGTATCATGTGAGGGTGCATAAAGGTAAAAAATTTTAGATGCAGAATATGCAAACAAGGATTTTTATTTGGAGAGTATCTAAAGAAACATGTAGCAACTCATTATACAAGGATACTTAAATGTAGTGTGTAGTGAAATGTAGTGTATGTTACATGTGTATAAAGACGAAAAACAAGACAAATCTTCACAAGAGTGTAAAATGTAGAGTGTAAGACTTAAAAATGTTAAATATGTGAATCAAGGTTTACAAAATTGTACAACATAAAAAGGAATTTTAGATGAAGAATATGCTAACAAGGTTTTTTATATAGAAAGCATCTAAAGAAACATGCTCATTATACAGGATACTTAGTAAAATGTAGTGTTTGTGTAAATTGTAGTGTGTCGAAACAATATGGAAAGACGCACTCCCAATTTCGGTGCAACATTTGCAAGAAAAAGCTAGCAGCTTTTTATTAATTAAGTTTTATTTTTTTTTTATTTATTTCACGCCTACACTATGGGGGAACCAACAGCTAAGGTCATCTGTCCTCCATCTAACATGCAACACGAATACACACATCCATAGTTGAGGTGGCGATATTTTCCAATTAGAAAAATTCCGTCGCCCCAAGTGAGATTCGAACCCACGACCCTAGGAACACGAGTGATTCACTGACACCACTCGTCCACCGCCGGTCCTGTTTTAAATTTATCACGTAAATTAAATGTTTTATAAATCTAAAGAAGAAATTATTTTTTCGAAATAATCGTTATTATTTTTATTAATATAAATTATTATCATTAATGGTGTTATTATTTTAATACATCAAACAAAAACTACGACTACAAAAGTTTTCCCAACAAAATTAATTCTATTATAAATAAAATAAAAAACCATAGAAAGTTGCACATTCCGCACAATCTAGTAACCGTGAAAACGACCAATTGCATAAAATCTCCAAACTGAACGGTAATGACTGTGTAATGTAATGTTTTATTACTTTTTTGTGGTCGTAGATAAAGTATAGTGTGTAAAAACGCCAATTTCACACTCGTATGATTGCGGCATCCTACTTCGTCTCATGCTTCTTCACAGTCGTGAGAAATTGGTACTTTTCTGCACTTGAAACACAATATACTATTAATACATTTAAACAACATGAAATACTTATTGTAAACATATCCAATGAGAGACACTCAAAATGCGTCATATTATACACCGTGTCTGCTTAAGTTCGCACCATATGGAAAACTTTTTTATTATTAATTTTACGAAAAAAAGTTATTCTTCATAAAAAGTTCTGCATGTTCTAAAATCTAAAATACAATCATCAGATATCAAATTTTTTTCAGACGTATACGAGATTTCTCAAAAATATTAATTTTGTCCAACAGTAAAGTTAATTTATTTTTGAAAATATCGGAAACTTTTATCTGTTATCTCTTTATTCCTTACAAATTTGATAACCTTTACGGCTCTTAACCTCTATGTTGCATTATTTTGATGATGCATTAAACTAAATGATACATAACAAAATAATTTATTTTACAATAATTATCAACTACATAAATACAGTGCTAATAATGTTAATTGCGTAACAAACGTGTAATACCTAGCTTATCATCAATTCACTATTGCTTCAACGTTTCCGCCTTCTCTTACAATACAGGTTTCCGTTCTAGAAGAAAATTCCCTCAATACATTTCTAATTATATTCGGAGTTACACCCTGAATTGTTTCCGTAATAATTGTTTCCAAATGTTCTACGTTTGTGAATGGTCTGTGTTGATATACCCTTTCTTTTAAGTAACCCCATAAGAAAAAGTCTAATGGGGTTAAATCTGGCGACCTAGCTGGCCAAAAAATATCGGAATATCTATGAATTAATCTTCCATTAAAGATATTTTCAATGTATTGCCTTACTTCCAGCGTACTATGACATGTTGCGCCGTCCTGCTGGTACCATACCTGTTGCCGTTCATGTCTTGGAAGATCACGAAGAAAATCATGCAACTGATTTTGTAAAAAATTTAGATATCGTTGAGAAGTCATAGATTGTCGAAAAAAAGGGCCAATTATTTTATCCTTGTAAATGCCGCACCAAACGTTAGTTTTAAAATAATATTGATCGCGAGTTTTAATCGTAAAGTGAGGATTGGAGTCAGTCCACCATCGATAATTTTACGAAGACACTGTTCCATTAGACGTAAATGTAGCTTCGTCAGAAAAAATTATTTTCCTAGCCAAAAAAGGATCGTCTTCTAGCTTGGATCCTTGGATAAGAAAACAAAATTCTAGTCGTCTGTCGTAGTCTCCAGGTTTTAAAGTATGGATATATTGTGGTTTATATGGATGAAACTTGTTCTCTTCAAAATTTTTGCTATTGTATCTTTACCAATTTTATCTGGAAGCGAAGATGCCCTTTTTCGCAGAGACAATTTAGGGTTTTCCACTGCAGATAACATTACATTTAACTTCATCTCCTCACTTGCAACAGGTTTTCGACGTTTGTTTGTGAATTTATTATTAACATCTCCACATGATTTGAATGTTTCCATAATTCTCATTACTGATGTATGATGTATATTTTTCTCTGGATGTCTGTTGTTAAATATTTCAGCTGCTTCACGATAAGATTTATAATTATCACCAACGATTAACACAATTTCTACTTTTTCTTCCACGCTAAATATCACCAACCAATTTTATTTTACGTTCACTGTCAAACAATTTCTTGCTATCAAGAAATCATTTGTTTATCAGTGCATCCTAGATTTCACGTAACTACAGTTACAGTTACATTTGCATTGTTATTGTAGATAAAAAAAGAAAAAAAGATTTTTTCCATGTAATTGGATGTATTGCATATTTGAACGTAGTTTTTAGTTATGATAAACTTTTCTTTACGTAATTTACTCTTGAACCAAATTAATATTTTTTGAGAAACCTCGTATACGACTGAAAAAATTTGATATCTGATGATTGTATTTTAGATTTTAGAACATGCAGAACTTTTTATGAAGAATAACTTTTTTTCATAAAATTAATAATAAAAAAGATTTCCATATGGTGCGAAATTTACTCTTAAATCAAATTAATATTTTTTGAGAAACCTCGTATACGACTGAAAAAATTTGATATCTGATTATTGTATTTTAGATTTTAGAACATGCAAATTAACGTTTCTTGTCGTTGAAGGGCGTTTTTAAAAATGGTACTTTATTTAAAAACGCAAAAGACGGAGCCCAAGTTACAAAATAAACACAGTTTATTGTTAAGTACAATTAGATATTTATTCGTCGTGAATTTATACAATATGCACTTGCATAGTCACTTAAATACTATTATACAATGTTAACTTAAAGCTGGGAGTATTGCTTGAAAGAAGGTAAACATCTATCCAGATAGACAGTTTCGATCTTCCAAGCTTCGTTGTAACTCAGTCTGAACTGTCCCATCAAGTGCTGGTCTTTATATACCCTTTCTGTGGGTGTGAAGTCCTCCAAGTGACCACACGTGGCCGTGGGATGTGCCTACGTGATGATAGCGTTCTACTTCCTCTAGGAATTCATAGAAAATGCATTAGATACAGTTCTGAGTATTGCAGCTGCTTGCTATGCACACAGGTGGCCGTGGGTGTGATACTGCACCTGCATCGTGGGCGCTCCGCTGCAAGGCGTTTATCTCGCATACATTTAATTAGGTCACACTTGGCTTGAATAATGATTAAATGTTAACTTGCAGAACTTTTTATGAAGAATAACTTTTTTTCGTAAAATTAATAATAAAAGTTTTCCATATGGTGCGAACTTAAGCAGACACGGTGTATATCATTTATATATCATTATCATTTATACAGGGCGTTCCATTAAGACGTAGTCGGACTTTTCCAGTGGTTAGATAACCATTAAAGAAAGAAAATTCCTATATACCATTTTTCTCGTACTTCTATACTTTTGGAGAAAAACGGCATCGAAGTTCAGCCTAATGTTTTCAAATTTAATAGTATGCACATGACATATATTAAACTTCAAGGTGATACTACTTACTTGTTGTCGAGAAGTGCAAGCAATCATAATAAAGTAATAACCCGTCTTTATTTTGGCCAAGTGTTTCGTGGTATAAGAACAGATAAATAAATAAGACACATACTCGTATTTGATATTATACTTCAAAAACGGTATTTTTGTTTTCTGCTTTGTAAGACAATTTCATATTCTTTTAATAGGTACGTTAACCCCTATTATGTGTAATACAAGAAGGTTGTGAATAAAAAAATATTTTCGTATTAATTTTGTTTGCAGTAAATCAAATAAATATTTTCGAAAATTTGCTGTAAGGTAATTTAGTATTCTATCAGTAGCATTATTTGTTTTATTAGATTTTTGTTTCTGATAACCGCGTGCCAGTTGTGTTATTTTTTGGGCATGCTTTACTGTATTATTTCCTACTATCTTTTGTTTAAAATAATATTTGTTCCCGGAAAGTACATACTATGTAATAAATAAAGGGTGCCGATTTTTAGTGAAAAGCAATAAAATCATCACTGTAGATACCGTAAATATTCCTAAGAATTGTAACTAATAATTGGATACAGCTGCATTAGTACTAAAATAATGAAAACAACCCCGCCGACTACGTTTATTTTGAGTACATATTATGTTTGTAAACACTCGGCCAAGGTAGGGCCTAACAATTTGCAAATCCCTTACACTGCAGTTTTTAGTAAAATAGTATAACAGTATTTACTTATTTTTTAGGCATTGTTTTTATACTATGTAAACAGATTATCAAAACATAAAAAATAAGGGTTTTACTAATAGAACTGTGTACTACTGTATTTAGATTTTAGACTTTCAATAAAATAAATAAGAAATAACAATACTTATTGGTGGATAGATTAAATTATCGTCTTTACTTAATTATGTTTATTAACGAATAACAAAGCAAATTTAATGTATCATTAAATGGGTCAATATTAAAATGATATAATTTCTGTCTGCGTTTCCTATTATAATACAAGGGAATCCCCCGGATGAATAGAACCTTTTAAGTCCTTTCAACACCATCCAAAATGGACGATGTATTCAATGGATTCAACAGATGTCACGTTTTTACTGATGGTGTCAATTTCTAAAGAGCTTGCATTTAATCCTATTCGACTTAACACCTGACGTACATCAATTATACGTACTTATTAAAAATTTGAACTTTCTCTAATCAAAAAACTTTATTGAGATTTTTTGTTCCAAATGCTATCCGAAATGCGCTGGTCAAGTCCGGTGTAGGGGTTATGAGACACCCTGTATATCATAAAAGGTAATTTTGACTATGAAAAGGTCAATGGTCAAAAATATAGTAAAATTAGTTCAAAATTAAGCAAATAAAAGAAAAAGTTAATTATCTTTTCCCAGATGGCGGCTCGAGCACCTCTTATTCAACTTGGGACTATCAGTTTCTTAGATAGTATGTATTTACCAACATCTATGCCAAATTTCAGGTTCCTATTAATTTATTCCGTTATTTTTCAATTAAACCGCAATCTTTTTCAAGATGGCGGCTCGAGCACACTTTATTCAATTCGTGACACATCACTTTCTCAAATATTATGTATTCACCAACATCTATGCCAATTTTCAGCCTTCAATAATTTTTTCCGTTATTAAATTTTGATCTAATTTTATTGTACTTTTGGCGATTGATATTTTCATAGTCAATGTCTGCCGTAGAGTCATATACCGTTGGAAAGTATTTAAAATTACCTTTTAAATGATATATAATATAAAGCATGTTGAGTGTCTTTCATTGGATATGGTTACTTAGGTGTAAATAACTTTAAATAGATTTAAATACCTGTAAATACATTTAAATATATTTAAATACCAGTAAATATTTTTAAATAGATATAAATACCCTACATAGCTGTGTATTTATTTGAATTTATAAATAGGTGTACAAATTTTCCTGAGTGACCTTCCCCTCGTATAACACACATGTCTAGCGCATAAATACATTGTATGCAGGATGTGTTGTCTATCTGACAGGCTACTGAATGTTTTTTAATTTAAAGTTGGATTTAACTTAGTTAATTGGATTCAATTTAAGAAGAATACACTGTAGAAGACATTTGGTAGATGGTTTTTAGAATTGATTTATTCCCAAAATTTAACAATTTTGTTCGGTCAAATGAAATTGTACTGCCGTTACTGGATTCTTCCAAATAATTAATTTTTAAAGCCATTCCAAGTATAGTTTACACCTGAAGCAGATACAGGGCATATTTATGGATGTCTATGCAAAAATTATTAGCCATATCTGCAAGTTTAAGCTTCCAAATTTGTAAAGTTCCTTTGCACATAAACGATTTCAGTAATTCTTCACTATTTTGCTATTTCCCAAGGTTAATTAATTTGTGAATGCAAATTATTTATTATAATATTGTAAGGCAGGTTCTACAGCACATCTGACATGTAAATATACATGTTTGCACATTTTCAAAAAGGAGATCTGGGGTTTGAAAGATCAGTTTTGGTCGCATACTAACATAGTATTGTAAAAGTTTAAAATTTGAGACTATTTAGTGAGTTGGATACCTAAAAATGTATCACATTTCTAAAATGGGATATAAACAAGGATTGTATACAGAAAAAATGATGTAATTAGTCAAATTAGTTTATTTATTTCATGTTTAAATGTGTAACCACAGATAAACGTAACAGATACGCAGCCAAATGGAACAAAATCCGCTTGCTTATTTAGTTGTGGTATTTTTCGACAGAGTGCGCTACATATAGAATTCAAAATAAATTTAAAGAAGGGAAAAAGTTTTGCATGATTGAATATTTTAATCTTATCGTATTAACCACGCGGTGGCGTATAGAGAGGAGAAAAGTTTGAGACAATTTGCTTAAATGCAATTTCGAATAACGTGGAACCTATGTAATAAATATATTCATTATAATAATCCTTCTTATTAATTATTTTTTTGTTAAATATTTTGAAAGATTGATATCAATTAACACCAAAATTAAATTATTAGGATTTTATATAGTTATTACAGTTGATGGTAAATATTAATTTCTTATTAATTAACACCAAACTTAAATTAACATGATTTGATATAATTTCCAAGGTTGTTTTCATTAATTATTGTTAGTCTTGTCATCTTTATAACTTAACTGCAAAGTATTTATTATGGTTAATAAATGAATAATACTGTTGCAAATAACATCAAACATAAAATTGTTCAAATTTACCACCAACGATATTGTGATGATATTTTTCAGCGTGAAGGTGATTTTAAAACTGAATAAAAACTATAAAGATATGCTGATAATTTTTGACACAACAAAATAAAATAAATAAGATACGTTTGAGTCGTGTTTTATTAAAAATGTATAATTTTTATGAAACTGTACGGGAAGTGAACACAATACAAGCCGCGAAATCTAATTTCCAAGTGACTTAGTCCATTGCTCAGGTAAATAAAGTTTTGAAAAGGAAAATATTGGAGAAAAGCTGAAAATTGATATATAAGCTTAATAACATGTGGTACTGAGAAACATATGTATCACAACTTCTCATACGTGGGTGATTAGTGGGTGATGAGCCGGCCGGAGATGGCGCATCTTGAAAAAGTGGCGCCAAAATTGCTTTTTCGCTAATATTTCAGAAAGTATTAATTTTATGGACATCAATGTTCAGAATGAAAATGTAGCTGACAAAACTCCCCACAATTTAATTATTTATTGATCTTCGTACGTACTCCTCGACCTTCGCACGTTCAATAGTTTCTAAGATAAAATTTCTTTCAGTAACTGTCATTTTTTGATATTCCGAAAAAGTACCGTTTTTTGTAAATATTTCAAATTTGGCTGCTCCTACGTACAAAATGGATTTTATAAAAGTTAATATGTAGTATATTAAGTATCAAGAACAGTAAGGACAGTTTACCGATTGACGACAATATTGGAG
Organism: Agrypnus murinus; assembly: GCA_929113105.1. Taxonomy (NCBI): domain Eukaryota; kingdom Metazoa; phylum Arthropoda; class Insecta; order Coleoptera; family Elateridae; genus Agrypnus; species Agrypnus murinus. The sequence continues at coordinate 63,346,417 of OV816023.1, read as the reverse complement.
GAGATCGGTAAACTCCTTACTGTTTGAGATGCTTATACTATTTTTTGTACGATCACTATGAATACAAAGGTATTAACTAAGGAAATATCCCGAAGATGGTAAAAAAATAGATTTAAGATATTTTATTTTTGCCCTGTATAAAAACCTACTTAATGTTTGGTGGATATACAGGGCAAAAATAAATTATCGTAAATCTATTTTTTTATCATCTTCGGGATATTTCCTTAGTTAATACCTTTGTATTCATAGTGATCGTACAAAAAATAGTATAAGCATCTCAAATGGTAAGGAGTTTACCGATCTCCTCCATTGGATATCCTGGACAAACGTATCCATTGGATACGTTTGTAATTTTATTTTTGAATGTCGCGATATTTTTGTCGTTACCATGGATGCGTTTGTAATTACTATTATTTTTGAATTTTACGATATTTGTCAAATTTGTGAGGAGTGAATCTGAAAAGGAATATATATAATTCGCATATTAAAGAGGCCTGAGCAAATTTAAATAAAAAACATACATTTTTTTAATAGTCCAATTATTTAGAAAATAATGATTTTTTCGCGATCGCGAAAGAAACATCTAAAGATCATGCATTTATTTTATAAATTACATATAATTCACCTACCGTTCAGTTCTGTCAAAAACAGAACGGTAAGTAATTACTTACCAACGCGTTTTTGCTTAGGAACCAGTAAATATTACCTACTGTTCTAAAACCAAGTATGGTAAACAATCCGAAATAGCATGGTCGTACAAAAAATATCATTTCCTCAAAATGATATTTTGAGGAAATGATTAAAAACGATTTCCCTCTCTTTTATATAGCGTCATTGCACAAATACGGCCAGGTGTTAGAACCAAACTTCCGATTACAGGGAGAATTATATCAATTTCAGTCATTGCCTGTGGACCATGGAAATACAACCATTTGGAACCCTTTCCAATGACCCTTGTATTCTTATTTTGGCATTAGGCACCCATCAGTTACTAACAATACTATTATGCATAGCATAAAATATTTACATGAAGTAAATAAGCTTTGACACAATATCCTTTCTACATATTCTTTTCATAATTTCATTTTAACATTATCCCATTAAAAACATTGACTCTAATATCAACTATTCGCCTTCATTGTTCCCTCTTCCATTCGTCAGAATAACTCTTCGGCGTTTCTTAACTGCTGTAAATAAAGATCAGTCCTAATAAAAATAACCACATGCCGGCTGTTGCTCAGAATATTGTCCATCCAACCCATAATCTCAACTGACTGTTGAATGATTTCAGCATTTGTCTGTTTGCTTAAGTAAACTCCGGCGAAAATTATATCTGTACAGACACCTCTTTTCTCATAGGATTTATATATCATATGTAGTGTGTATCCCTCTGATATATGGAAATGGATAATTATGGCGATCGACATATTCTGGCTTACCATGAACTCCTCCATTTTCCACAATATCTCGATTCCCTATAATTTATCTGATCGTTTCATGAGCTACAACAAACGTAATTGGTTTGCATGGGACTCTTTTTAGTCAGTAAACAATCTAAAAAGTATTCTTCCTTCTGTTCGAATTCACCTTGAACAAGAAAATGCAAACCGGGCCGTTTTAATGATTTAAGAACGCTTAAAGAAATCTGACAATTCAATTAAAAGCAACCGATATATTCTTTAAATGTCTAATTAATCAAGCATCAAGGACAGGGGTACTAAGTTTAGGAACCCTATCCTTCCATTTCGAGATTCCTACTTCCTCGCTCGTTACACTGTCACTTTCACTTTTCTTCGGGTTTCTAAGTTCGTTTTTGGGAATTTGTTTCGACTGTTCATCATTTATATACTTGGTTCTCGTAGAGTGAGGGTAAATTAGATACAACCTTTTCTTCCAAAGAAACTTCCATCCATAATGGGTACCATTTTCGGCTATCCTTGATTGCTTTAAATTGGTATATTGGTATCTTGTACAAAAATTGATTCAAAATACATGTACAGTCATTAGCAAATGTATTGTCCCGAGCAGGCAACACCTTTAACAATTCTGGTAAAAGAAACGACGTACGTTTCGGAGCATAGTTTGTTTTGTTTACAAACAACACACCAAATATAACCAGTTTTAAAGGTTGCTACCCTACCTAGAGTGGCTTTGTATAACAACAATAGAGTAATAAAAATTGCTATTTTCAAGTGAGTTTCTTATTTTACTGGAATACAAAACAGCAGTTCCACTTCTACTATCTTTTCTTCTATTTTAAGAAATAAATATCGTATGCTTCTTCTCTATTTTATTATAAACTCTATTAATCTATTTACGAGTTCGATTTGTTTATTTACAAAGTTTAATTATTTTGTAAACCCTAAAAAAACTAAATTTTTAGTACCTACTAACTGTAATCAGCTTTTATTGTAAAAATTAGTAAAAATAATAAATAATCAAAACTAATAATCATTTCCCGAGTTTCCAAAGTAGAATCAAATTTGGCATACAAACGAGGCATATTTAAACATTAAGGGCCGGTTTATTCACCTTCAGGTAAAATTCCCAGTAGTTGCTGGTCAAATAAATTAAGTTTAATAATAAATACAGTTTGGGTATATTCACAGGATTATATCTTGAAAGTAGTTCCTGGGATGTTCATGAGAAAGGGTCCAACTTTTGCACTCAGGTAATACATGCAAGAGAGAGATGGGTAATTGACAGAATAATGTGTTAGAGAGAAAAATTAAACCCATTGACTAAATTTTACTTAAAAGGAGGCGGGATTTAAAAAAATCTGTAGTCTTTCACAAATATTTTTTAAAAATTTTAGGTAAAGAGATATTAATGATATACTATATGGTCTAAGGTTCTATGCTTTGCCAAGGGTGTTTCTTAATTTTTGTTTTGTGGCTGTTTTGTTTTTAGTAGTTACTATATCTATATGTTTCTAGTTTTTTCTTAGTTTGTAGTATTTTTAATAAAACAAGTGAATATTTAATAACTTTTTAAATTTTTAACGTATTTGCATAAATAAATGCCTATATTATTACTTTATCTTTATTTATCGCATACATTAGTTTCTGCAATTATTTAATTATCTAAAATACTCCTAAACCTCTATTTTTTGATGATTGTTTTCATTATTATTTTCGTTTAGATATTTTTTATTAAAGGTAAAGAATGAAACACAAACAGGTTATATAACTTTGTTTAATTAGTAGATGCTTCCATTTAAAAGGACTATTTTATAAAGTGTGTCAAAGAAATTTTGAATAGAATGAGTAACAAGAGTTTTTACAAGCGTGTTTTCAAAACAAGCTTTAAAAAATTTAAATATCTTGCCCAGGTAGTTGTCCATCTCTGTTTAATTCGGTCTCTTTCGTACACAGTATAAGGGGTATTTCGATTCTTAAAGCAGCAACGCCCTTACACGGGACAAGACATTTGCTAAAGACTGTACATTGTGTTTGAAATGCCTGCTGCTTTACGTTTTCTGTTAATAATTGACCAAAACTTAGCTGGACATTTATTTAACGTTTTCTCAGCTTCGTTAATGTAATTGTCGTAATCAACCTGACTTATGTTTTGAATTTCCTTCCTCAATTAGCTAAATTTCAGCTTTTGGAAAGTAGCATTTCTTGTGCTACGCTTAATATTTCTATGCAACCTGTTTTGCATTTTAATTTTATTACGTAAAGCTTTATTAAACCGTACAGGAAAACTGGATCGTACACAAGATTTAAATTTAGGTATAGGCTTGTCGATGGCATTATACACAATCCTATAAAAAATATCTAAGGCTTTATTTGCGTTGGTGTTGGTATGGTTTTTTACAGAAGCCCAGTCAGCATCCTTTATTAAATTGTAAAGCATTAGGTAATTTCCATTCTTAAAATTGTATTTATATTGATTGACAACATTGTTTTTATTTGTATTGTTTACATATACAATATCACAAATTATCGCTGGATGGTAGGCATCCCCTTTGATTACAGGCAACAAACATTTAGTAACATTAGAATTTTTAGAAATGGTTAATACCAAATCGAGCGTCTTCCCCATGTTGTTTACAATGACTGTGTTTACTGACTTTAGATTTTAAAAATTTATAAATTCATTCAACAATTGATAATGATAAGAACTGCCATTTACATTTCCTAAATTAAAGTCACCAATAGTAAGCGAGAAATTTCCAATACTTCTTTAATAAGTGTCAACATATTTATAAATATTTGCGTAAAATTCACATTTACTATTAGGAATAATATATTTTATTTCTAGGTGTGATTACTTATTATTTTATGCAATTATTTTGTAATTTCCATCGAATATGCACTAAGGTCAGCTCTATCTTGTGCTTTTTTAAGTCCGGCGAATAGCATTTTCCTATTTCTTCGGATCTTTAAGGTACTCATGCAGATTGGTCTTGTCTCAGACGATTCCTTTTTTTATATTCGCATCCGTGAATGAAAACCCGTTGACTGTGGCCGACTTTCTTCCGATTAATCCGCCTAGATTCGGCCCTTCTTTATGTTTACCGACTTTCTCTGCAGTATGTCATTGCGAACAAGCTCTTTGAAATACAGCTTTTGCTGCGTCACCCATCATGGAAAACTACTATTATTACACTAAACGTTCCTCTTATTAATGAGATTTATGAATTACTGATAATTTTTGACAGGTAATTGAATACACAGGTTAATAGCAGATTCATTGTACCACTAAGCTTAAGCATAACACTTATTCAGTAGTTTTATCGTTTAGGCACTTGATAAAAGTAAAGATTTTTTAAAGCAATTAGTACACCTACTTCACGCTCTTTTCCAGTGGTTTATTGATTTCTGCCACTTCTAACACATCTAACTTTGATCAAATAATTTACTGTCGCTTATACTTTCTGTTAACCACGTTTCACTGATCATCACTATGTCATAACTTTCGCCCATAAAACTCTTATAAAAATCACAGGTCTTAGAGCGAAGTCCTCTTGCATTCTGATAATAAACTTTTAAACTTTAATTGTGAGACTATTTATTTGAGTTCGGTTGTTCAGCAGTAGATAGACTTAAGCCAAGACTAGGCTTGGGTCGCATAACCCATCATGGATGGGTTATGCGATAATTGATTATGCCAACTACACGACAATAGGTGAATTTCCACCAACCAGCAACGATAATCTTATCAAAGCCAGATGAGAATTTCAGAGGAATTGTCCAACAAAAGCTACGGTGGCTAAGTGCAGGTTTGCATGAACACACCCGAGGGCTTGTACTTGCCAAATGACAAGTAAGGTACCACTACCAGAGAAACTACAGAATAAGGGCATTATATAGGGTGATATTATTATTTTCTACGCGATCTTTCAACGGTTACGAGTGATTTGTGATTTCAGCGCAGTTGTTTTTTAGTGGTTGGATCTAACAAATCAGGCAAGTCAGAACTTTCTTCATCAGACTTAGCAATATCGAGACTTTCATTAAAGCTGTTGAAATGACTTTTAGGGTAAACTAGCTCTACATTATTACAATTTAAATTATACGAGTGCTTACATATACTATTTTGTAGATTTATATCCAAAATATCACTTTTTACCGCAGTTGTTGCTACTCTTTTATAAAGAGTTTGCTACTAACTAATTTATGTTTTTTACACAGTTCATATTGCATATAGAAACAAGCCTAATTATTTCTTGGCTGCTTCATCTCCTTGGCATATCTCTGGGGGGACATGTTTAAGCCATACTTTAATTGCATCTTCTATGTCCTGTTCAGTTGCATGGGAAGAGCTAGTTTCTGTAAGCTGTGTATTACAATCTACCTACTAAGTAAAGTTAAATAAACTTTCCTGCTGTGGCAGTTTTTAACTTTAAATTAGAAAATGGTCTTCTATCGTGTCGCTATAAAAGCTGAATTCACAAGCGAATTTGTTTGTCAACAAACATAGCAATATGCTGTTGGTTTGTCTCACGATATCTCTCCCGCCAAATGATGATAGATATGATACCTAAAAATACATTAATGTAGTAGTAACAATGTAGTGCAAGCAACAACATAAAAATTTAGACATTACCAAATTTTCATAATTATTATCCAAAGTATACAAAAATGTTTCAACAGAATTAAGATTTTCTGTTGTTTCTATTGGCAAATAACCTGGAAAACTTTTTGGTACTACACCAGATGGAGCTTGATTACGAGTATTTTGAGACAATAATGCCAGTATGCTGCTTTTGTTCCTTTAAAATCTTTAATAATCGTAATATTTTTACTGCAAATGCTAAAACAAACAAAAAATACAAATTCTGATAGAATTAAAAAGAAAAGTTGAATTCATACCGGTTTCATCCGTTTGTGATGAATATTATTGATGAAATTATTTCGATCATCTGTAGATAAATTTGAACTTAAGGCCGATGATGTTCCAGCACACCTAGTACAGGTAGATTCTGGAATTTTGTGTTTTATAGGAGTTGATGAATTCCATAAATTAGGTGATGGTTTCATTTCTAAAAATATTTTATTTTACTTATATTTTATGCATACATAATAATATATGTTACTGTCAATGTAGTAAATCGACCAATGTCGTTAATGGCCAGTCTCAAGAATTGCATAGAATATTTGATAAACTTCAACTAACACATAACCTAACAACTAAAAAGGTTGTTAATCTGCAGCATAATTATCAACTGAACGGCCTTAATTATTAATAGGCAAGCCACAGATGAGATTAGGTTTGTGTTAGAAGTTTTACCTAATGACGAGTTAATGGCGTTAATGGGCAGCTATTAACGACATTGACCGGTTTACTACATTGATCGTCACATAACATATACAAAGCAAAAATCTATTGTACCTTTATTAACAATACTGGCTGGTTAATTCTTTTGAAAGCTGGAGGCCGAAGTAAGCTTTCATTTTCATATAAACGTTCTGGAGGTCGTCGTTGTCTGGTTTTTTTCAGCAAAGACGATTCACCACCTTCATTATTTGAACTATGAATATCAGACGTATCTTACAATTTTTTTTAAATTTCCCATAGTCGTCTAAAACAAAGTAGTATTTGAAATATAAACAAAATTAAATAAATGTATTACAGCTGCAGCATTTTATTAAGGGCATTTTTATTTACCGCTTTGAAAAACATCTGGATTGGGCTGGATTGTTATTTTTTTTAATTTCACGCAGACACTACGGGGGAACCAACTGCTAAGGTCATCTGTCCCCCATCTAACATGCAACACGAATACACACACCCATAGTCGAGGTGGCGGAATTTTCCAATTGGAAAAATTCCGTCGCCCCAAGTTGTATTCGAACCCACGACCCTTGGAACACGAGTGATGCGCTGACACCACTCGTCTACCGTTTATATAAAGCAATAACAAGAATTTGAAGGAAAGTGGTTCAGTGATTAAATGACTCTGTGGTAAAGGTTAATTACCAAATTTCATTGTTTGCAGTTTCAAATTACAAAAATTAAATGTGATTTTAAGAAAGTTCACCATTTCAACAATTTAATTCAATTGTTCAGCAATTAAACACAAATAAAACAATAAATGTTTCTTGAATGAAACCTTATATTTATATACTAGTACATGTTATAGTAATAATATGTAATACTTATGTATGTCATTTATCTGTTATTTATTGTACATCGCTATTACAAATATAAAGTTAATATACATCTAGTACTACCAAGGAAGTTTAAATAGGGGGAAGTGGCATAAGAGGTGTGCACATGAAGCCTCAAGTGTGCACAACTTGTCAAGTTTTAAATTTGGCTGTCAAACGGTGCGATAAAAATTTTATTTGTTAAAAACTAAATTAAAAACGAATAAAAACGTCTGGATACTCGATTAGATGGTGTAGAAGTGATATTAGATATCACAAAAAACAAAAACCTGGAGTAATAATGCATCATTAAGTAGTTTTTCCTTATATTTGCGTCATTAATAACTTTTTATTCGGACATCAGGTCCGTAGTACTTAATTTGTATTTATATTGGGAGTGTTATCACGTATTGTATAAAAATGTTCTTTTTTTTAATTAAATAATTACAGAGAACCATCTCTAAAACGTTTTTTAAATTATACATGCATTGTCATCGGTACGCAGTAAACTTTTAAATTCGTACTGGCAGAGTTATTGTCCGTTTAGGTCGTTTATGAGAATCACTCGGCGCGGCGTTTACATGTAAAAATTACTTACATACAGATAATCAATAATCGTGAAATTTGGAATTAAAAATTTAGAAATAATCATTTGTTTACAGAATTTGCAGATTTCTTAGAAATGTTACGATTATGTATTTCAATTTAATAATTATAATTAAGGTGACAAATAAATTAAAGTAATTAATGAAAAAAATAAAAGAGTTTCATATTAACGGTGTCCTGAATAATATTTTAAACAATTGACTGAACCCAACTCTGCATTGTATTTACATGTGTGCTGTCAAATTTGTAGTCCCCTTACTCCACTGCAGGCTTCACTTTTACAGCCCAGCAATTGCATCATGCCACTTCCCCCTACTTAAACTTCCTTGAGTACTACACTAAACAAGTAAATGCAGAGACTATAATTAGTTATTTATAATCCATTTTTACAATGCATCACAAATCAATAGTTTAATAAAAAGTCATTAATGCTATGCTAGAAAAATTACATTACAAGTAAACTTTGTTTTATTAAACTTTGAATTGTATTTAATAGTAGCTATTAATAAAAAAAGTAACCATTTCAGCAAGAAAATATATTTTTTTAAATGTCTTTTACATCATTTCCTGTCACCCGATCGACTAATGGTTGATGAGTTGTTTTTATAGTTGCCTCTTATTGTTTTTGTAGAGTGCACGCTTTATTTTGTAGCACTTGATTTTTATGTATGCAATTTTTCTTTTCTTGGTTTCCTGGTGTTGAGTTGGGTAGTAATTTGAGTAGCCAGAGATGTTAACGGAATGTGTATAACACCTTCAACCATTCCTCCTGTGTTTATGGACAGTTCGCAAATAGGTGTTCTTGGTTACATTGCAGTACCTTCAAAAATATCTACTGAGATCAAAAACAATAAATTACTAAACAAATATTTAATGATATATCAGATATATGACAATTTAAACATGATTTATTGTTTTAATTATGCATACAAGATAATCATAACTTAAAAACTCGGAAAAAAAATGTTTGGCAGAACCTTATCGTATGTATAAGGATGTAATTCATAATTAATAGAATTATTACATGTCAATTACATTGGAGAATGTTCTTCACTAACAATTTGCAAGATGGTCCAGGTCCGACTTGTGGATGGGCCAGCTTTCTCGAGATATAAAGTAGGGATTGCATCTTGATGCAACATATTCTTTTTATTCTGTGTAAAAATCTTTTCTTAATGAACTCCGCAAACTCTGTAATATGTGTACATGGAAGTGCCAGCAGCTTGTAGTTAGTTGAATAGGTGAAGTCGCCTATAATCTATTACCCATTGTTCACACCTATAAAAATTATATTTCTCTTAACCCTCGTTTTATAACAATACTGTAAAGCAATGAAGAACTACCTTGCAGAGTCTTTAGGGAATCGAAACAAAGATGTGTTTGCGTGTGCATACGTTCGACAACTTCTTACTGCACATGTTTTTAATACTTTTGTCTTTATTATCACACATGATAATGTGAAAATAAACAATGAACTTTGAACAACAACGAAACATTGATAATAACCAGTATAAAAAAGTTTAAACCACGTGAAAGCGTTGTTTATATGTATTATATCCTATAAATTTCACTACCAGCTGATAAACTTGCAGTGCTGCTTAAAGCGGACACACATCGAAGTTCCAGCCAACTTTAAGACATGCGTCCTAAAATTCCCTGTTTCAAATTTCTTCGCTTGTCCCTACTTCAAGTTATATGTACGCTGCTACAACATTCTAGAAACAAACGCGGTACATGCACATGATCCCAAGTAGTTACGGCGTTTTTAACTAGTAGCATGCAGATACGATATTTGTGCTTAGGAAAGATTGGATGAAATGTGTTATGATATTTAATACAACCATTGTAGATTTCTTTTCTGTTCTAACTGGTGAATTTCTAAGTGTTCTCGATGAACGTGCACCTTTCTATAATCCTATAATCTATGTAATCTTTGTAATTAAACGTTAGTGCAAGTTTGAATTTAGCACGTCAGTTCACTGAATGCTGGCCAGCGTCTTTCTTGTAGCGATGAATTTTCGTTGGTTATATGTTTTTTATTTTTCTTCTTAATTGGATATGAGACGATGCAAATGCATAATATAAATATAAAATATAAATATATTACCCTCACCAAGTGATGGTTCAGGATGAGGATTTCTGCTGACACATCTTTTTATGGTGATGAAGCTTTTCCACTGATACTTTCTATATTTTTGACTCTAATTTATTACAGAAATTCACGTTAATACTCTGGCAGAATACTCAGTTAACTATATTATCCTAGCCAAGCCATGAAACACTTTCTTGTGATGAGGAACCTTCTTCGCCTATACTTTTATTTTTCTTGCTAATTTATTTTAGCAATTTATTACGTTAGTACTGTGGTAGGAGATTTAGTTATGTTCACTAAGTTGTGACCCGGAAAAGCATCTGCTAACACAATTTCTTGTGCTGATGAACTTTCTTCGCTTATACATTATTTTTATTTTTCTTCTTAATGTATTCCATGAATACATTAACGTTAATACTTTAGTAGAAAATCCAGTTATATTATCCTAACCAAGTAATGGCTTAGAATATAGGCTCTTACTGTGACATACTTCTTTCTTGTGACGATGAACTTTCTTCACTTATACTTTGATGTTTTTCTTTTTATTTTTCCATGAATCTCACGTTAATATTATGGTAGCATATTTTTCTGCTTAAATTCGTCTTTACTTATTACTTCTAAGATCTACCAAATTTTCTAAACTGCATTGTCCGCTAGTGAATAACGTAATTTTACTAAATCCAAAGTTATGTTAGTTAGATTCGTATATGTCTGTTTAGATTTGTATAGCCTACAATCTTCTCCTATAGTTATTTACGTCGCCATTGCTATATCTTATTAACCATATTATATTCGAATCCAGAATGATATTGATTATTATACTTCTATCAGAATAGACCAATTGGTGTAGACCAACCAACCAACCAACCAGATGGGCAAAACATACACCAGCGGGATTTAGTGTTTGTAGTACTTGGTTTATTAACACTTTGACTAATTATTGATTATAATTACATTGTAAGGGCTTTTCCTGTCTTTTTCCTGCAGTATCTTTCTACATTTGGTTATTATTTTTTCATTATTTGGTTTTTACGACCCATACATATCTTTTCTGCGCTTTTAAGATATTGTAAAAATTGTTTAGGGGCAAGTTAACTGTGATGTCAATGTGAAAATGTTAATAACGGTCAACCTATCGTCACGGTGGCAACTGTTGGCAATATCGACTAGATTGGCCAGTTTAACTGAGTCTTATTACAAAATCCACTTCCTATTCAGTCAACATGATTGCTAATCGTATGCATGCTTCTGGGTCGAGGATCCTCTGTGGCCTACATTTTTTAATATGGGTGAAAAAAGACTGCTATCTTCTCTTGATCAATGTGGAGATTTTTTGAGCATCTTCGTTTATTCTCTTTTTTTATTCTTTCTAATATATGACATGGAGCACACATTGATGTCCTAGTAATATATTCAGTTGTATTATCCCTACCAAGTAATGATTCCAATCGGACTATCCGTGGTGACAAAGTAGAACGATATGAAGATCACCGTGAAGCCGCGGCATTACCACTAAACTATCTTGATTTATTGAAAGATTGATTTCATATCAAGGTAGCACAACGATACGGTATTCTTTAAAAGCTCTTCAAGATGAATGGGGGAATTCTGTCCTGAAAGCGAACCGTTGTCGATACGCGTTCGTTCTCCGGTACACCATATATGTGCTCCTGCAGACAGTCGAAAAGGTTAGATAGCGAAACTTGAGATTGAGAACTAGTACTAACTGAGAAATGTCGAATGGCTTTACTTATTTCCGATTACAAACAGTTGGAGCTGTTCACCGGCAGATTGCGCTTGCAATCTACAGCCTGGTGGTCACATCCCGTTTGAGAAAATATGGATATGGGCATCTCATTAAGAAGTTTCAAAGATACACTTCTAACTACAGCGCTCAATTCGTTGGCCTGCGCGAGAGCGACAGCCCCGTCTTGAGTTAAAAGCGTTTTCTTAGCCCCTTATATTAGTGTGCAGGTTTGGGACTCGCCGTTCGTGATCAGATTGGAGAACGATGGCGCTTGAACATCTTACTACATCCGCGGATGTCATCTTCACCCCGGCGCGAGACCTTAGTCATTGGAGGACAATTGTCTTTAGACACAATTTAGATAGTTTGACGAGATAATTTCAGTTTTTAATACATTCTTATGAAATCTCTATTAGCAGCAAGCAGATTATTCACCTTTCATTTTTTCTAGTATGTACAGGTATAAATACAATGTGTGGTTAACTACGAGACACCGTTAAAATAGGGTGAAATGGTGAAAACGTAAACAGAAAATGGTTACTGTATACTCCGTTAAAAAAATCATTGTTTTGTTTTACCGGTTCCCTTTTTTCTACCATAATAAATAAATTTAGTAGTCCCCCAATGGACGTAATCGCATTACAAGAATACATTCTGAGCCACTAAAATAATGCAGAGCACAGAAGATCTATAATAACCTATGGTAACCTATAATAACTATAAGTGGTAAAACTGTAGGTAGGGTGGCTACAGCCTTAGTTTCTCAATATAACAATGAAGTTCCGTATTATGAAATGAATACATTATTAAAAAGGATTATCGCTGTTGTTAAGTTTTTAGCTTCTTGCGGACTTGCCTTTCCAGGTAAAAACTAAATAATTGGATCTCCCAAGGATGGAGATTATTTAGGATGTGTAGAACTATACTCTAACAAACAAATGAAGGATCTAGGTCGCCGAAATCATGAGGGCTAACTTGCATACCGTATCGCGAATCACGCGGGGAACGTACGTCACTGACAGTTTTAACAGCTTATATAATATCAGCGTTGCTTAAAATCTGATCTTAGATTTTATGTGTTTACCAGGTGGTGATCACGCGGCGACCTAGATCCTTCATTTGTTTGTTAGAGTATAGTTAGCCAGTTCGATCATTTCATTGCGGAACATTTAAACAGATGTGGGAATCCAGGAAAAGGATATATTTCATACCTCTAAGCAAATATTTGCAATGAATTTTTTAATATTATGAGGGGGGGAAAGTACTAAATCATATTCTAGTTGAACTGAAGGAAGTAAAATATTATTTGGTGCGCCGTGAATGGTTTTTGGAATTTATACCTGCGTCTGCAGTTACAGCTCTGCAAAACGGTTACAAACAATTTTTGGATGCGTTGATATCGATTGCTGAAGATCGAGATAACTCAAAGGAAACAAGAAATGAAGCACTGAGTATTTCTAAGAAAATGCAAAAGATGGAAATAATTGTTCTTACAGAAGTATTATAACCATAAATAAAACAAAGTCTTAGCTCTTACAATGGACGTAGGACCAAAGTAAAGAAAGTAGCTCGCGACTAACATTTTTTGACAGACCAGCTGAAACCGTTCAACATATTGGCAAAGATAGATTTAAAATGGAAATGTTTATCTCATTTATCGATTCATGGATAACTCAACTACTGTAGCGATCGGCTGCATATATTGAAGTTAATGGGTTTGGGTTTTCATCACGTTTAAAACCCATTAGTCTCAACAAGTTCTATCACCTGGATGTAAACGGAGAAGAACGAGTAACAGAATGTAGTCATTTAGTGCAGTATTTAAAAATAGACCATGTAAATCCACCTGATCAAATAGATATTTCGCTACTGTATAACATTTTGAGATCTGATAAACTGGAGGAAATAATTCCCGGTCTACTAAATAATTATCAGAAACAATAATAGTCCCTTATAATATGAATCCCTTAGGTAACCTGATCCAGCTACTTCTTGAATGCATGTTATAATACTAGATAGAACATAGTTGGGATTCATTGGGAGCATGATAAAGTAACTAAACTAAATTAAAATAGATATGTTGCTTAATACCTACTATTTGTACTTTTAACGAATGGAAACGTTTCCGACTTACATACAAATGCTCATCCTCGATTGGCCTTACAATTGCTATATGGGTTCCATTGATGTAGCACACCACGCCAGAAAATCCGTATATATTATGGATCCTTAAGTAAATTAAAATAGGCTTATTGAATTATTGGTATGGTTTTCTAACATAATATTCTACCTTTTTTCTACATTTCTTAATTCTTCAACAGTATGAAAATATTTAAAATTTCTGGTTCATTTAAAGCATCATTAATTTCAGGCAGGCATCTAGACACTGATGGTTGTCTTATATTACCTTGTCTTAATAGACAGTTATCTACAATCGATGTTCAAACCAGTTGTGCAGTGCTGTCATATGCACAAGATTTAACCTTTGAAAATCTTTCCAATTATACGTATAGGAAGGATGCATCGTACAATGGTTGACATTTCTTAAAACAGACAGGTTTTTATGTCCTCTCCAAATCATTGTTTCATTAATTTTTGTTTTGTTGCTCCCTAAATATAATGCATTGATGATAGACTATCCATGTGCCATCCACTTTTCAATATATCGCGAAATATCTATTGCGAGAGCAGATTTGGTTGCTTCGCACAGTTTAAAAATACGAGACTGGCCTTTATTAGTTGTGAGAAGGACAGAGCACTTATCTGTGGGGTGAATGGATACAAAACAAGCTGAACTAGTAAATCTTTCCTACACCTAAGTTACATTTGAAACATGTTTTAGTTTCAGACTTTTGATGTGAGTCATTTGTCATGTAATTTATACATTTGCATGCTGTACAAATCCGACGTTGTCCACATCCTTCGTCGTCATCACTAACGAGATATGAACACTCGTCAAAGTGATGCTGCTGCAACATGTGGTATACATTATAAATACACCTTCATGTGCGTTTGCACAGTTCTCGTCTAAGTAGAGCAACCTCGACAAATTGCATCTTTCCTTGAAGGTAATTTCAATGTTTCAGCTAATATGTATCAACTCGCTGGGGAAGCTCATTGTCGTTAATGACACCGTTGGTTCTCAATTTTTTAAACTCGTTCTCACTAGCAGAAGACGTGGCGGATACTCGACCAAATCCAAAATCTTTTCTATGCCGTTCAATCACAAAGAAAATAATCTCGAATGCTTTAAAAGACGATCACTTAAAAGTAGCATGTAGTATGCGTTAATTTCCACACCACCTTTTTTGGAAAGCCTGTAGAATTTGTGTTTGCAAGTTCTCCTCTCACAGGTATAATTTATTCATTGTTGTGTGTCATAGTAGTAAAAATTGCAAATGATACAAATAAACTTTATTATTATTATTATTATTATTATATAGTAGTTATGCTAAGTTGACATTAAATTTAAACATCTGTTGACATTAAATTTCTTTTCTTCCAACCATATATCGAAAAGTATTTCTTCTAAGTAATAATATATAGTTATAGTCATTTCAATTATTTAAGGTACAATTTTTCATTATTTTAGAGTTTTTGAAAATGCGATATGAAGAGAGAAAATATTTTTTAGTTTACACTAAATAAAAATTACGGGAAAGTATGTCTGTATATATCCTATATCAACCTACCAAATTTCGCGAAAATTTGAGATGGTCGGATTGAAAAGTTCTTTTTTCTTGTAATGATTTGGCATGGAATGACCCAAATACGGATTTTAAATACTTCGTAAAAACCAGAGCTTATTCCTGATCGCTAGTAGCTCAAGTGTTATTCTCGAACCACAGGAGTGTTTGTTATATATTTCTGTGGCTGTTTTAATTTCTTGGTAGCTTGACAAAAAAAATATGGGGTTACTTCTCATGGTAACAAACGCTGCAAGTAATATTGCAGTGCTGTGTTTTTGATAGGAAGAAGTTGCTTGAGTTTATGCTGTTGCGTAATTTAGCTTTCGTTTGTTATCGAGATGCTTCGTCGTTTGTTAACCTACATTTTTCAACAATTTTCTCTCTTGACTCATACGACAGTTTTTACTTAATCTTCAAATCAAACTTCTTCGTCGTAGCCGTTATGAGCCACCTTTTTTAAAAAATCCTGATATGAAGGGAAACAAGATTCCTGAGCACCCCGAATTTAAATAAGCTTTTGATGGTTGTCGTTCTATTGGCAACTTTATTAGATCTATATACTTTGTAGGATTTCTTATCTGTTGAAAAACTAAAATTCTAAATTTCCATAATGAAATACCAGTTTGTCCATTTTTCTTCTGAATCGCGGTGTCATATAATCCTAACCGATGCGTCGTCTATAAGACATAGCCCTTTATTATTAATTTGCTGTTCTAATTCCATTTTCAAGAACGGGTTAGTTTACATAGCTGCCTGTAACATAAGCCTCCAGAAGTTATTTATTTAATTATTTTATTTTTTCTGCCATTTCTTTGCTAATTCTCTTTTTAAAGCTTTACAATTAGTTGCTGATATACCATCGTGAGTATGAAGCATAATATTACAATATTTATTTGTAATAATTAATAATTCACCATTATACAACTTTAGCGTTTGTTGGCAGATTATTTGAGTTGGACGTCCAATGTTGTATTTTTTTGGTTTTGCTGCTTATTTGATCGCTTCAAATACTACTCTGGCAATTGTGACGTTAAGAGTTAAGTTGTTGTAACACAATGTTGACTTTCAACTGTACCCCAGTGATACAATGAAACAATTTGGTGGCGCTCAACGAGGGGCTTCTTTTCATTTATTTATTGTACACACACACAGAGAGACACACACACACACACACACACACACAAAGCATTAACGAAAAAGTCCAATCGAACAAAATTAGAACGAATACAAAGGCTAATAAACATAAGAATAGCAAAAGCTTGCCGTACGTTATCTTATGAGGCATCGTGCGTCATAGCAGGAGTAACGCCAATAATAATTCAGTTAGAAGAAATTTCAAACATTTATAAAATCATACAGGGAAGGAAATTGAATAATTTAGTTTATGATACACCAGCACCAATAAACCAATGGATACATCCAGCCGAAATTCCAACGATACAAGAAACTGAAGATATTCCATACACCTACGAGGCATTTACTGATGGCAGCAAGACTGAAGATAAAGTGGGATCCGGTGCAGCAATTTTTAAAAATAAACAACTAATATGTACATAAAATACAGACTAAGCGGGAAGTGCAGCAACAATCAAGCAGAAGGTGTAGCAATCCTCAAAACGCTGGAAAAACTCATTAGTTTAGAAAACATCCAAATTCAAGATAAAACCTTAGCTATATACACAGATAGCAGAATTGTACTGGAATCACTTCAAAATTATTCAAATCATAAGACCATAATAGAAAAAATAAGACAAAGAATCAATTTCCTTACAAAAGAAGAATGGAATATATATTTTAAATGGGTTCCAGCACATGTGGGCATTGAAGGTAATGAACTTGCAGACCAACTGGCGAAGGAGGCAGCTCAGAAACCAGAAGATGTTGCGGTTTACGTTGCTATTCCAAAAAGTGAAATTGTTAGCACAGTTAAAAGTGAAAGTGTGGTAAAGTGGCAAGAAAGATGGACTAACTCAGAAAAAGGTTTACAGACAAAAGCATTTTTTCCATTTATAGATCACAAACTCAAAACAAAAATACCTACATTCTCAGAATTAACAGTATTTTTAACAGGTCACGGTAGAATAAAAAGCTACTTACATCGGTTTAAAATTATAGACGACCCATCGTGCTCATGTGGCAACGAAAGTCAAACTGTTGACCATTTAATATATGAATGCAGCAAACTAAGAATCCAGAGAAGACATTTAATAAATTCGATTATTTTAAATGGTGGCAACTGGCCTGTCACAAAAGCGGAATTAATTACTAACTATCTAAGACCATTCATAATTTTTGTTAAAAAGATTAAATTTGATTTATTAGAAACATAAATATGAAAACAAAATTTTAATTTGAAAAATATTGAAAAATATTGGGATATACCCATTTTCTGTTATGTTACATTATTTATGTTAAAATGTTATGATTATTTTATTGTTATAATGTTATTAATGTTAAAATGTTATTATGTTAATGTTAAATTTATTTAATGTTAAAATGTTAAAAATTTAATTATTATGAAAGTTCAAAAATGCATGTAGTGTTGCAATATTGCAATGGAGCATGTAGAATAAATGTATTTAAAAAAAAAAACACACACACACACACACACACTATAGGTCGTGCCATTTTAAACTTTGACTGCTTGCTAGCTTTTTCTTGCAAATGTTGCTCCGAAATTGGGAGTGCCCCTTTCCATATTGTTTCGACACACTACAATTTACTCAAACACTACATTTTACTAAGTATCCTGTATAATGAGCATGTTTCTTTAGATCCTTTCTATATAAAAAAACCTTGCTAGCATATTCTGCATCTAAAATTCCTTTTTATGTTGTACAATTTTGTAAACCTTGATTCACATATTTAATATTTTTAAGTCTTACACTCTACATTTTACACTCTTGTCAAGATTTGTCTTGTTTTTCGTCTTTATACACATGTAACATACACTACATTTAAGTATCCTTGTATAATGAGTTGCTACATGTTTCTTTAGATACTCTCCAAATAAAAATTCTTGTTTACATATTCTGCATCTAAAATTCCTTTTTATGTTGTACAATTTTGTAAACCTTGATTCACATATTTAATATTTTTAAGTCTTACACTCTACATTTTACACTCTTGTCAAGATTTGTCTTGTTTTTCGTCTTTATACACATGTAACATACACCACATTTAAGTATCCTTGTATAATGAGTTGCTACATGTTTCTTTAGATACTCTCCAAATAAAAATCCTTGTTTACATATTCTGCATCTAAAATTCCTTTTTATGTTGTACAATTTTGTAAACCTTGATTCACATATTTAATATTTTTAAGTCTTACACTCTACATTTTACACTCTTGTCAAGATTTGTCTTGTTTTTCGTCTTTATACACATGTAACATACACTACATTTAAGTATCCTTGTATAATGAGTTGCTACATGTTTCTTTAGATACTCTCCAAATAAAAATCCTTGTTTCCATATTCTGCATCTAAAATTCCTTTTTATGTTGTACAATTTTGTAAACCTTGATTCACATATTTAATATTTTTAAGTCTTACACTCTACATTTTACACTCTTGTCAAGATTTGTCTTGTTTTTCGTCTTTATACACATGTAACATACACT
Organism: Agrypnus murinus; assembly: GCA_929113105.1. Lineage (NCBI taxonomy): Eukaryota > Metazoa > Arthropoda > Insecta > Coleoptera > Elateridae > Agrypnus > Agrypnus murinus. The sequence goes on along the minus strand of OV816023.1, from coordinate 63,327,063 downwards.
ACATTTAAGTATCCTTGTATAATGAGTTTCTACATGTTTCTTTAGATACTCTCCAAATAAAAATTCTTGTTTACATATTCTGCATCTAAAATTCCTTTTTATGTTGTACAATTTTGTAAACCTTGATTCACATATTTAATATTTTTAAGTCTTACACTCTACATTTTACACTCTTGTCAAGATTTGTCTTGTTTTTCGTCTTTATACACATGTAACATACACTACATTTAAGTATCCTTGTATAATGAGTTGCTACATGTTTCTTTAGATACTCTCCAAATAAAAATCCTTGTTTACATATTCTGCATCTAAAATTCCTTTTTATGTTGTACAATTTTGTAAACCTTGATTCACATATTTAATATTTTTAAGTCTTACACTCTACATTTTACACTCTTGTCAAGATTTGTCTTGTTTTTCGTCTTTATACACATGTAACATACACTACATTTAAGTATCCTTGTATAATGAGTTGCTACATGTTTCTTTAGATACTCTCCAAATAAAAATCCTTGTTTCCATATTCTGCATCTAAAATTCCTTTTTATGTTGTACAATTTTGTAAACCTTGATTCACATATTTAATATTTTTAAGTCTTACACTCTACATTTTACACTCTTGTCAAGATTTGTCTTGTTTTTCGTCTTTATACACATGTAACATACACTACATTTAAGTATCCTTGTATAATGAGTTGCTACATGTTTCTTTAGATACTCTCCAAATAAAAATCCTTGTTTACATATTCTGCATCTAAAATTCCTTTTTATGTTGTACAATTTTGTAAACCTTGATTCACATATTTAATATTTTTAAGTCTTACACTCTACATTTTACACTCTTGTCAAGATTTGTCTTGTTTTTCGTCTTTATACACATGTAACATACACTACATTTCACTACACACTACATTTAAGTATCCTTGTATAATGAGTTGCTACATGTTTCTTTAGATACTCTCCAAATAAAAATCCTTGTTTCCATATTCTGCATCTAAAATTCCTTTTTATGTTGTACAATTTTGTAAACCTTGATTCACATATTTAATATTTTGAAGTCTTACACTCTACATTTTACACTCTTGTCAAGATTTGTCTTGTTTTTCGTCTTTATACACATGTAACATACACTACATTTAAGTATCCTTGTATAATGAGTTGCTACATGTTTCTTTAGATACTCTCCAAATAAAAATCCTTGTTTACATATTCTGCATCTAAAATTCCTTTTTATGTTGTACAATTTTGTAAACCTTGATTCACATATTTAATATTTTTAAGGCTTACACTCTACATTTTACACTCTTGTCAAGATTTGTCTTGTTTTTCGTCTTTATACACATGTAACATACACTACATTTCACTACACACTACATTTAAGTATCCTTGTATAATGAGTTGCTACATGTTTCTTTAGATACTCTCCAAATAAAAATCCTTGTTTGCATATTCTGCATCTAAAATTCCTTTTTATGTTGTACAATTTTGTAAACCTTGATTCACATATTTAATATTTTTAAGTCTTACACTCTACATTTTACACTCTTGTCAAGATTTGTCTTGTTTTTCGTCTTTATACACATGTAACATACACTACATTTAAGTATCCTTGTATAATGAGTTGCTACATGTTTCTTTAGATACTCTCCAAATAAAAATTCTTGTTTACATATTCTGCATCTAAAATTCCTTTTTATGTTGTACAATTTTATAAACCTTGATTCACATATTTAATATTTTTAAGGCTTACACTCTACATTTTACACTCTTGTCAAGATTTGTCTTGTTTTTCGTCTTTATACACATGTAACATACACTACATTTAAGTATCCTTGTATAATGAGTTGCTACATGTTTCTTTAGATACTCTCCAAATAAAAATCCTTGTTTACATATTCTGCATCTAAAATTCCTTTTTATGTTGTACAATTTTGTAAACCTTGATTCACATATTTAATATTTTGAAGTCTTACACTCTACATTTTACACTCTTGTCAAGATTTGTCTTGTTTTTCGTCTTTATACACATGTAACATACACTACATTTAAGTATCCTTGTATAATGAGTTGCTACATGTTTCTTTAGATACTCTCCAAATAAAAATTCTTGTTTACATATTCTGCATCTAAAATTCCTTTTTATGTTGTACAATTTTGTAAACCTTGATTCACATATTTAATATTTTTAAGGCTTACACTCTACATTTTACACTCTTGTCAAGATTTGTCTTGTTTTTCGTCTTTATACACATGTAACATACACTACATTTCACTACACACTACATTTAAGTATCCTTGTATAATGAGTTGCTACATGTTTCTTTAGATACTCTCCAAATAAAAATCCTTGTTTCCATATTCTGCATCTAAAATTCCTTTTTATGTTGTACAATTTTGTAAACCTTGATTCACATATTTAATATTTTTAAGTCTTACACTCTACATTTTACACTCTTGTCAAGATTTGTCTTGTTTTTCGTCTTTATACACATGTAACATACACTACATTTCACTACACACTACATTTAAGTATCCTTGTATAATGAGTTGCTACATGTTTCTTTAGATACTCTCCAAATAAAAATCCTTGTTTGCATATTCTGCATCTAAAATTCCTTTTTATGTTGTACAATTTTGTAAACCTTGATTCACATATTTAATATTTTTAAGTCTTACACTCTACATTTTACACTCTTGTCAAGATTTGTCTTGTTTTTCGTCTTTATACACATGTAACATACACTACATTTCACTACACACTACATTTAAGTATCCTTGTATAATGAGTTGCTACATGTTTCTTTAGATACTCTCCAAATAAAAATCCTTGTTTCCATATTCTGCATCTAAAATTCCTTTTTATGTTGTACAATTTTGTAAACCTTGATTCACATATTTAATATTTTTAAGTCTTACACTCTACATTTTACACTCTTGTCAAGATTTGTCTTGTTTTTCGTCTTTATACACATGTAACATACACTACATTTAAGTATCCTTGTATAATGAGTTGCTACAAGTTTCTTTAGATACTCTCCAAATAAAAATCCTTGTTTACATATTCTGCATCTAAAATTCCTTTTTATGTTGTACAATTTTGTAAACCTTGATTCACATATTTAATATTTTTAAGGCTTACACTCTACATTTTACACTCTTGTCAAGATTTGTCTTGTTTTTCGTCTTTATACACATGTAACATACACTACATTTAATAATAAATAAATAATAATAAATAAATTTATTTCTCTATCACAACTTAACCAATACATATTAAGAAAACAAGGTATACCTAATTATATAGAGAAATCATAAGGCTGCCAATTCAAATTAGTAGTTTCCTACCCTTGCTGTTCCATTGGCACCTTAACCTACTAATATAATTACAAATAAATAATATAGTTGCCTATTTCTAAAATATAAGCTATAAACTAAAGTAAATAGAAAAAAAAAACAAAGTATTCTGTGACTGCGTAATTTCGCATACTAAATCGTTCCACATACAGTATAAAAAATATGTAAGAAATGAAAAAAAAAGAAAAACTGCGATTATCCTGTTTGTAGTTCATATAGATGCTTATACATATGAATCTTAAAAGAATTTTGAGAAAGTTCGTTTAATTTCTGTGGTAGATTGTTATAGATTTTATAAATTTGAAATTGAAAAGAACGTTCAAACAAAGCCGATTTATGTTGAGGTGGAGAAATTGTTCCTTTATATCTTTTTAAAGTATGTACATCAGTTCTGAACTTAATTTTGTTGTGTAGGTAAGCTGGCTGTTTAGTTTGAATAATCCTGTGACAAAGTGAAGCAAATCGCAAACAACGTCGATTTTTCATATTTAACCATTGCAGATCTTTCAGCTTGTGTGTTATATGTTCGTATTTACGTATGCCAAATATCAAACGCAAGCATGAGTTCTGCACTCTTTGAATTTTACGTGAAGTATCCTGTGTAATCGAGGATCCGTAAATTTCGCTACAATATAAAAAGTTAGATAAAACAAGTGAATTACAAAGCAGGATTTTTGTTTCAGTAGTTAATATTTGTCTATGCGGATAGATTAATTTCAGTGCCTGAATACTTTTATTTATGCGCGTGTGTATGTATTTCTCATATCGGAAGGTATTATCTATAATAAGACCTAAATTCTTAGCTTCATTTTTGATAGGAATAGAGATCCCTCCAATCGCTACGTTAATGTTGTCAGTTAAAAATTCAATAAAGTCTTTATTCCCAAACAAGATAACAACTGATTTTTGAGGATTTATAATTAAAGAGTGCTGTTGTGACACCATATTTATAGCATTGAGATCGGCGTTAATATCACGTACAGCATCTCGATAATTAACTGGACAAAACGAATGCAGAAGTTGAGAATCGTCAGCGAACATTTTCAATTTACACGTTTTAACGTATGTGTGAAAAGTGGAAGTATATATTATGAAGAGAAGGGGCCCCAATATGGAACCTTGAGGTACTCCTCTTACTACTGGTAAAAAGCTAGAAATTTCATTGTTTATTGCTACACACTGTACGCGATTGGCTAAGTAACTTTCAAGGAGTGAAACCGCAGAACCCGACAAACCAATGTAATTAAGAACAGATAATAATATTTTATGATTTATTGTATCGAAAGCCTTGCTGTAGTCGAGCAATGTGAGAACCGTTATTTTATTTTGGTCACTAGCAGCTAGTATTTCATCTATGACGTACAACAAGGCTGTCGTACAACTTCTGTTCGGCCTAAAACCAGATTGTGTCTCTGGAAGTATACTATTGTTATGTAGGTACTCTCGTAATTGCACGTTTATAACTTTTTCATAAATTTTGGATAAGACAGGGAGTAAACTAATGGGCCTTAGGTCTTTAAATTCTTCAGGTCTCAATTTTTTGGGTAGAGGAATAACTACTGCTTTCTTCCAACAATTTGGAAAGGCACTTGTTTGTAATAAATAATTAATGATATGGGTTAAATACGGAAGCAATATTGGCATGGCGTATTTTATAATTTCAATATTAAATCCATCATATCCAGAAGCGTTAGTTTTAATTTCATTAATATATTGAAGAACGTCTAATGTATTTACTTCTTTAAATTGAAATTGCATTGCATTAAGGTTTAATTGATTATTTTCATAGAAACGTATAATTTCATCTTCATCTAAATTACTAACGTTAGGAATGGAGTTTAAGTAAAAATGGTTAATTAAGTTGGCTTGAGCTAGGTATTCTGGAATTTCACCCCTTGCCTTAACACCGATGTTTATATTTTTTAGTTTGTTCCATAATTGTTTAGAAGTACTATTCTTAGCTGTAAACTGAAAATAAGCTTTCTTCTCAACTTTTAACATGTAATTAACAAGATTACGCAACGATTTGTAATAATCCCATTTGGCAGAAGACTTTGTTAGGCGGTATTTGGTTAGAGCTTTATCTCGAAGTTTCATGGCAAGTTTAATGTTGTCGGTTAACCATGGAATTCGTGGTTTAGATATAAGAACGGTTTTAAGGGGTGCATGCAAATTGATTATTTGAGTTAAGTTATCGTTTAAAAACTTTAATTTTTCTTCACCATCATCTAATCGAAATATATGTTGCCATGGTATTCTTCGCATATCCTCTTCAAACACGTTCAAATCGAAATTCTTAAAATCTCGTATTAGTTTACGTGTAGGTGTTTGAGAAGAATATCTAATGTTTAAATTGCAAAATGTTAATTCATGATCGGCAATTCCATGTGCAGCACCGGACTCCTCCACAATATCAGTATTATTTATTAAAATAACGTCAAGTAAGGTTCTACTGTTTTGGGTTATGCGTGTTGGTTCAGTAATTATTTGAGACGCGTTTAAACCATCCACCATTGATTGAAAATATATGACATCAGGTTGGTCGATCGCTAACATATTTATATTAACGTCACCAACACAACAAACGTAATCTGCAAGATTAAGCAACAGAGTTAACGACTGCTCCAATTCATCACAAAAATACTTGTAAGAAACAGTCTGAGACCTATAAACACACCCTACTCCAAGTGACACTTTTTTGAATTTTACGCATAACCAAACTTGTTCAATTGAATTGTTTGTATTTATAATTAAACACTTATAAAAGTTTTTAACGTAGATGCAAACGCCACCACCTCTACCTTCTCGATCAAAACGAAATAAATTATAACCTTATTATAACCAGAAATTTCCTTTGAAATCCAGGTTTCACTGATAGCTAAAATATCGTAATCGCAATTGATCAGTAATAATTTAATATCATTAATCTTTGGAACTAATGATCGTACATTGACATGTGCAATTTTTATTCCACATGTTCCCATATTAAATGTATTATTGATTAAAAAGAAACAATATGAACATTAATTAAATTTCGTTAATTATTAAAGATATATTAATATCTAATGTTAAGACATTAGATGGAATCATTTTACTTTTTATGGGAACACATGATAATAAGATTAAATAAATATTATTAATATACTATTTGTAAATATTTACTAATATCAATATCAACGAGCAACAGACTGGTTGTTTATCTTTGCAAGTTGCAAGAAATATACAAACGCATTGTAGCTGTATTTCTAATTTATGATATATTGCTTACTTTAAGTTATTTAGATCATTTAACGATCGTATATGTTTAATTGTTTTGTTATCGACCTTTACAAAAACTTGACATTCACTTGTCCATACCATTCTGGATCCGAATTTTTTTACCGCATCCTGGAGTAGTTGCTGTCTAAGTTTGGTTAAGTCTTCACGAATAACAATGTGTGTGCCTTTTAAAAGCCGTTTATTTTTATAAATTAGTGTTTTAGTGTTGCGACTTAATAACTTAACAATAATGGGTCTATGCAGACCTTCTTTGCCAGGAAGCCTGTGACTACAATCGATGTCCTTAATAGATAGTTCAAGATTTAATTTTTCTCGACACAAATCACTGATTACCTGGTTGGTGTTTTCGCCTTTCTTTTCAGGCACCCCGAAAATCCGTAAGCTGTTTTTTCTAGAATACTGTTCGCTTTCATCCTTATACAATCGCAGCTCAGATTTAACTTCAGCCAATTCTATTTCCAACTGGGACACTTTTTCATCGTACGCTTTAATTTGAACCTTGAATTCGTTTGCAATGCATTCACTTATTTTTTTGGACAGGCTATCCCATACGATCGAAGAACTGACCACTCTCTCAATCACCTTTTTAATAAGAGCTTCTTCTTCAGTTGAAGAACGTGTAGATCGTGAATCAGGCATGTTATTCATTTGCTTCTAATTGAGTTATTATTGAAGTCGCTACAAGCGTCAAACACGTCTACTCGCTAAGCGTGCACATCACAGAATCAATTCACTACACACTACATTTAAGTATCCTTGTATAATGAGTTGCTACATGTTTCTTTAGATACTCTCCAAATAAAAATCCTTGTTTCCATATTCTGCATCTAAAATTCCTTTTTATGTTGTACAATTTTGTAAACCTTGATTCACATATTTAATATTTTGAAGTCTTACACTCTACATTTTACACTCTTGTCAAGATTTGTCTTGTTTTTCGTCTTTATACACATGTAACATACACTACATTTAAGTATCCTTGTATAATGAGTTGCTACATGTTTCTTTAGATACTCTCCAAATAAAAATCCTTGTTTACATATTCTGCATCTAAAATTCCTTTTTATGTTGTACAATTTTGTAAACCTTGATTCACATATTTAATATTTTTAAGGCTTACACTCTACATTTTACACTCTTGTCAAGATTTGTCTTGTTTTTCGTCTTTATACACATGTAACATACACTACATTTCACTACACACTACATTTAAGTATCCTTGTATAATGAGTTGCTACATGTTTCTTTAGATACTCTCCAAATAAAAATCCTTGTTTCCATATTCTGCATCTAAAATTCCTTTTTATGTTGTACAATTTTGTAAACCTTGATTCACATATTTAATATTTTTAAGTCTTACACTCTACATTTTACACTCTTGTCAAGATATGTCTTGTTTTTCGTCTTTATACACATGTAACATACACTACATTTAAGTATCCTTGTATAATGAGTTGCTACATGTTTCTTTAGATACTCTCCAAATAAAAATCCTTGTTTGCATATTCTGCATCTAAAATTCCTTTTTACCTTTATGCACCCTCACATGATACTGCATGTTGTACAATTTTGTAAACCTTGATTCACATATTTTACATTTGTAATGCCTGGTTTATACAGTCATTAACAACTAAGAAATTATCACTGTCACTAAACAGCTGAGAATTAAAAGATGGTGTTTACTCAGATCGGTTTATACAACTCACTAAGAAATTAATATCATTAACTATAATTAACTACGAATTAAGAATTGGTTCAATTTTAATTTTTCTGATAATGATATAATGACAATCGCAAGTGCGCATGCCTGCTGGGAAACGAAACAGGTTAGCCACTACATTATCATGCAGTTGCCCTCGAAAAATTCAAATATTTATGGCGGTAATGCGAACTCATGGCAGTATGCGCACGCGTAAATATTAATTTATAATTGCTGTATAAACCGGTCTACTTTTCTTTAGTTACATAATGATAATGACCAGTGATAATGTCTTAGTTGTTAATGACTGTATAAACCAGGCATAAGGTTTATTATCGTCACACTTGTGAAGACTGTATGATAATGTCATTTTTTGTTCCAAATCTCTTTTTTTCTTCAAATGTGTCATGTTCTGTTTAATTGTAGTTTTATATTCACAGTCATTACATCTGTAAAGTTGGTTACCTTCACGTGTATATTGATCACTGCTACAGTGCTACTGGTTTCGGTGGTGCTTGATTTTCCAGAACGTGGTGGAGAATCTTTTTCACGAGGGCCAGCACGCGAACAACTGCAATAGACAAATTGACCTTCGTTAATACTATACTAGTTTTGTATCAGTCACTATTAACTTCTCTATCGAGTCTAGGGTTGTCATATGTCAGTCCCATTTTTGGAGTATGAACTAGCGTCCTACCTTATAACTAAGTCGGTCATATAGTTGTCTGGTTTTTCGTCTTTATACACATTGTTACCAACAAAATGGGGACTGCTTATTGGGAAACGGTAACAACCTTTAACCGCAGTTAAATCTGTCGGCTGCCAGCTAACTAGTGGGAGGTCGTGGGTCTCACTAAAGGTCTTCTGTAATGGGCGCCAAGAATCGTCTAAGATAGCTACAGTATTGACCGACAAAATCTGAAAAGAACAACACATTTGCGACTACTACCAATGTGGTTGACTTTTCCCAATAATGACTCCTCGATTGCTGAAAATATAAACTCCAAATACCACACATATAAATAATAGATCTTCAAGTAAGTTATATACAGTGCTTTATTATTAATTAATTCAGATTATCAAGCAAATTATTTAATGTGAAATAACCTTGGCAAGAATTGAATGGTGGTTATTGAATGCTATACACAAATTGCAAGGGGAAAAAGATTAATGCGAGCGCGATTACTTACTCTAAAGTTGATTTAAAGTCACAAAAGCAATAAGCAAAGGGCACGGTAAATTTAACACGTCTACAGGTACCAATCAGATTGCGCAATCATCAGCTCCAGTAGTGAGCTATTCATCTATTACGGAGCAAAGACTTACGTACACACTCGCAAATAGTCTTGACAATATCATACAATAAATGCTATGCGATAGAATTATAAATATGAAGCAGATATCTAGATATGAGTGCTACACGCACACTGGTGAAAAACCATTTAACACAAAATCATAATATACAAATATACATAAATGTTTTATATACAATAAAGAGTTGTCAAACGTTATTGTTGTTGTAACCAGTTGCTAAATTATAACCAACTCACGATACGGTGTCTGTTCTTAGAGCTGAAGAGGAACGTCTCCAAAGCTTGAACGTGACGTGATCCCGACAACAGCAACCAAGTCCGTGTAACGGTCTTGTACCAATCCAAACATTCAACGTATACTTGTTATACAGCAAGTAATAAAATGAGTAAAGGACAAACCCAAGATAAAAAGGTCTGTAACAAATAAATCGCAATAACAGAATGACCATCACAACACTTTATAAATACCTTCGATGGAAGTTGACCTTAAGAGAGAGATTTATATCGCCTCCATATAACGACGATTATACATAAAAACCTATCGAAAGAATTAAGTATAAGAGACTGAATGATAAAAAAGTTAATCAATAAACTTACGAAAAGGTGTGCTTCCATAACCTCAAAAGAACAAGTGGAAATATATCCCATAAACGGCTTCCAATAAACTAAATCGGAAAACTAACGCCACAATCAATCATCAAATCTGCACTAAGGCAATTCCCATAACTCAACATAAACGGAAAAGATTAATTAGACGGCGATGTCCACGAAAAGGTTCTTCAAGGAACTTCTAGCTTCACAAGCGGATCAAACAAGAGTGACAATCTCTTATCGAACAGGAAATAGTTCCACAACAAAATGGCAACTACAAGGAGAGAAAATGCAAAAATCCCTAAACGCTATACAACTTAATATAAAATACAAAGCTATACAGGGTGCTACGAAATTAGCACGTTACAAATCCCCCCCTCACCAAAAGAAAATCGAACACGGAGAGATTTTCTCCAAATCAGAAGGTACTATACGAAAGCAAATACTTGCCAGTGCAAAACAAAAGAGGAAAAGGCATAAGGCCAAGATACGACGAAAAGCCAAAAGGGCAAAAAGGTAAAAACCACAAACCAACCCAAAAATATGTACACAATTTACTAGTTGAAAAGACAGCTAATAAATTTGCCAAAGACCAATAGGAGAGTGTTCAAGTGGTAGCAGTAATAGGAGTATACATTCAATACCAACCACGGTCGCATGCCGAAATGAAAGGGCTGCGTCGTCCGTTATGACCACCAATGGTCCAAAGCACAATTAGTAGCAACGTATCTCCTAAGACTGTAATCACATAAACCCTGTTCACCAAAGTTCATAGCAAGTACCCCTCCCCAAAAGAAAACCCTCACAAAAGGACAACACAACCTTGGACTAAGGCGCCAAGAAGCCAAAAACCAAACCAACCCACAACAACCAATTTACTAACTGAAACGACACTTAATAAATCTGTCAAGATTGTCAGGAGAGTGTTGCGTAGGTAACAGCAATTAAAGAGTACATTCAATACTGGCCACGGTCGCAGCAGATGGAAGTGCACGCGTCGCCCGTTATAGCCTAAGGCCCAAAACACAACCAGTAGCAACATACCTTTAAAGGCTGTAGCCAACCCAAACCTGATCACCAACAAATCTGAACAAGTTGGCCCACCCCAAGAGAAAGAAACCCCACCTAAAAACTAATAAAAACCAACCCCCCCACAAAGCCAACGGACCCAACCCACAAACCCTAACACAAAAGACAAGACAAACTACGCCAAGGTAGCTCTCCTGCGGCACAGGTTCGCGCCAACGGCAATAGTCACATCACGGTACAGACGTCAATAGAAGCACAATTAGAAAGGGTGAATAGAACAACCACCCTTGCTTCGAAAGGAATGCCCGAGAGTAAACCTTCCTCGGCAAGGAGTTGAACCACCCCCCAAACTAACGGCCAGGTGTCAATCTAACACAAAAGGCATTAGATCAACGAAAGGAAAAAGAAGAATATAGGATAGAAGATAGCAAAGCGGAAAAGCTAAAGGCGAAAAAGGGACATTCACACACAATTACACAGCAAGACACAAAAGAGTACTAGCACAGATAGCAAGATAAAAGATAGAGAAGGAACACAAGACCTAGATGGAAAAGGTCGAGTAGTATGCCCGGAAAAATAAAAGTGGACATACCCACACACAAGTGCCAACCAAAACACACCCAACCAACCACCCAAAAAAAAAGTTACACAAAATTGAAAACCCAACAAACCGCAAAATCTAACGGTAGCTATATGGGATATAAAATATTGTGAAACGATGTACATGGATCGATGACGTCGACGACTAACAGTCGGGGAATCAAGATGAAAACGATCCCAAAAAGCGGCCCACCAAAACGCCCTACCAACCTACCCAAGAAAAACGAGATCTAAGAATCGAAGTCATCAGATAAGGCGTTGTTAGGCTTTAAATCTTTGACGTGCCAATTGCCAAGAAGAGTCCCATCAGGGTCTTTAAGTTGGTACACAAATCTGGATAACTTTTTGTGTATAATAAACGGACCAATAAACTTGGGTGCAAGTTTCGAAGTAAAATGTTTCGAAGCGTCAGAAAGTACGAAGTTTTTACGCCAAACAGATTGACCAGGTTTGTATTCAACAGGTCGTTTGCGAAGATCATAACGAGCTTTAGCTTTTTCGTAGGCTTGTTGTAATTTCTTTTTAATATTACCATATAGTTTTTGTAACGCATGACCACGTGTGGTTAAATCTTCTGTACGTTGGAACTGTAAATTGTCATAAGGTTGAGAATTTACAATATGAGAAGTACCATGCTGAACCATTTCACGGCCAAAATTAATAAAATATGGCGTATAACCAGTAACATCATGCTTTGCGGTACGCATAGCGCAAGCAACATGAGGTAAATATTTATCCCAGTCACGCTGATCTTCTTGAACGTAGGCTGTGAGCATGCATTTTAAAACTTGGTTCACACGTTCAGCAGGATTAGCTGGAGGATGGTAGTTAGCTGTAAAAGAAATCTTGCATTTGTACGAATTCATCAATTCAGAGAATTCCTTACTACGAAATTGAACTCCGTTATCACATATAACGCGTTTGGGTACCCCAAACATAAGAAACACATGTTCTTCGACATGCCGAGATACAAGTTTGGCTGTAGCGCTTCTCAAAGGAAACAGTAGCGAAAACTTCGAAAAACAATCTGCAATAGTTAAGATGTAAGTATATCCACGCTTCGAGCGAGATAAAGGTCCAACTAAATCTAGACAGATGACTTCCCACGGCTTAGAAATTAAGGTATGGCCACCTATAAAACCAGGAGAAGCTTGACGGAGAGGCTTGATACGATTGCAAGTTTCACAACGTCGAACATAATTAGCGATGTCATGGCGCATCTCCGGCCAGTAGTAATAACGAGCTACACGGTGAAAAGTTTTACTTACGCCTGCATGACAAGCGGTCGTAGAATCATGACATTGTCGTAGTACTTCATTTCTTCTAGCTTTAGGTAAGACAATCTTCCAAGAATCTTCTTCAGAAGTCAAATCAGGAAAACGAGTGGGAACATACTTAAATAATCGCTGGTTGTCAATACGCCAGGAAGAATAATCATTTGGGCGGTTCTCCACAAAATCGCACATTCGTGCATACCAACGATCTTCAGTTGCATCATCTTTGGTAACTTCAATAACATTAACATTGGCTACTGCACGGGAAAGAGCATCAGGTACAATATTTTCTTTACCCTTGCGATGAACCACATCAAAATCATATTGTTGGAGTCTGATGGCCCAACGAGCGATACGTCCGATAGGATCTTTGATACTATGGATCCACTTCAAACTATAACAGTCGGTCATGACAGTAAATTTCGTTCCCTCGATATAGGGTCGGAGTTTCTCGATGGCAAAGAGTACAGCTAAGCACTCACGTTCCACAGCACTAAATTTCTTTTCATGTTTATTCAGAGAGCGACTGATGTAACAAATTACTTTTTCACCATCAGGGCAGTACTGGGTTAACACAGCAGATATTCCATAGCCTGAAGCATCTGTTTGGATGACGAAAGGAAGATTAAAATCAGGGCACGATAAAATCGGAGCTGATACCAAACAATCTTTAATTGTATCGAAGGCTGTCTGACAGTCAGGAGTCCACTGAAACTTTTTGTTCTTCTTAAGTAAATTAGTCAAAGGTGCAACAACGCTAGAAAAATCAGGAACAAAACGTCGATAGTATGACGCCATACCAAGAATTCTTCGTACCTCGGTGACAGTAGTAGGTATAGGTATCTTTAAAATGGCTTCAATCTTCTCAGGATCGACAAGAAGTCCTTGCGAGTTTACAATGTACCCTAAATAACGTAGCTCAGGTTTACAGAAATGACATTTCTCTTTGTTAAGAGTAAGACCAGCTCTATGTAAACGGTTGATGACCTCTTTTAATACTTGAAGGTGTTTTTCAAAAGCAGGAGTACAGATTATTACGTCATCAAGATAACTGAAAACAAAAGGTTCAAGATCAGCACCAATCACACGATCAATCAAACGCTGCCAGGTGGCGGGAGCAGTGTGAAGTCCAAACGGCATTCTCCGGAACTGAAAAAGTCCACGATTAGGGACAGTAAAAGCGGTGTACGGCTTGCTGTCTTCTGACATTTTGATTTGCCAATAAGCTGACTTTATGTCAAGAGTAGTCAAATAACGACCATCACGAAGTTTATCGAGAGTACTACTGATGTACGGAAGAGGATAAGCATCCGGTTGACTAACTTTATTAAGTTTACGATAGTCCACAGCAAATCGGTAGGTATTATCTTTCTTCTTTATCATCACGATAGGCGAAGACCATGCTGAAGTAGAAGGCTCCACAATACCTTCAGTTAACATCTTGTCAAGTTCACGATCAACAACTTTTTGAAGTGCGGGCGAGATAAGATAGTAACGCTGCTTAATCGGAGGTGAATTGGTATTGATAACATGTTCCACCAAAGGAGTACAGCCGATGTTGCTACCCATATTACCAAAAGCATCTTCGATGACATGATCCAATTCTTCTTTCTGAGAAATAGTTAAATGTTCAACAGAGTGAAGAGCAGTAATTACTTCTGTAGAAACGACGTTAGAAAATTTCCATTCCCCATGACGAAGATCAGGCACAATTTGCATGCGCTTCCAAAAGTCAGCACCTAAAATAAGAAGTTGAGGCAAAGAAGGAACGACAACAACATCTAGAGTCCGAATACGGTCACGAAGTTGAATAGGTAGAGAGACAGTACCTAGACTTGAACAAGAACTACCATCAGCAATAGTGCAACTTGGGTGATCAGCAACGTTAAGCTTGCAAAAATTCTTCAAAACATCCCAGCCTGGTTGACCTAGAAAAGTTCTGCTGGCTCCGGAATCTAATAATCCTAAAAAGGGCTTATCAAAAATCTTAACCTGCAAATAAGGTCGCTCGTCATTATTAACACTATTTAAAATAAAATCAAGAATGGCTTTCTGCTTTGTTGGTAATTCAGAATTAAAATTGGTATTGGCCACAGTAGGTTGAGTTGAGCACGCTAGTTGGCCTCCTAACGTCTCGTGTGCAAGTTTCCCGAACACTGAGGACAAGTCTTCGTAGTGAAGTTCGGCTTCCCACAACGATAACAATGCATCTTCTTGGGTGAAGTACAGGTAGATGAAAGGTGTCCCTGTTGTCCACAATTCCAACAATTAGTATTCGGACGAACAGCATTAACGGTAGCAACTTCTGTGTCACAAGTTGATACGGGAGATTTATCTTCAATGGTAGACAAACGAGTCCTATGAGGTTTACGGTAGGCTAGGTCAGGTTCTAGCAAATAATGAGAAGGTCCAGGTGGTTGACGATATTTAGATGAACGTACTTGAGCGTCTTCTAAAAACTTGCATAATCTAGTTAATTCTGCAACAGACGGAACAGAATGTAAAGCCAGTTGAGTCTGAAAATATGGCTGAAGGTTGTTGCGAATGTAGCCAACTCGCTGAAGTTCAGGTAGACTGACACTTAATCTTCTAAAAAGATTCTCCATCACAGCAATGTAGACGATGACGGATTCTTCTACACCTTGAAAACGTCCACGTATTTCATCCCAAAGAGCCATATCATAATCGCATGGAAGAAAAGCGTTGCGTAGAGCAATAACAAGTTCATCCCATGACTTAAGGGTGTCTCGGACTGAACGGAACCAAACAAGAGCTTTATCGGTGAACAATTCGATGGCAGCTGTAAATAATTGTTCTTTAGTAATGCCACGGGCTAACCGTAACTCTTCTACACGTTCTAGAAAACAAGAAAGACCAGAGTCTCCATTAAACTGCAAGTTCCATTTGTGGATGGCTAAGTAATTAGAACTTCCCCTATAAGGCTGAAAAGAAGTAATATGTCTTCCAGCATTAGTACTGCTATCTGGAATCGGATGTCCAGTTACTGCAAAAGGATCTAAATTCTGAAAAGGAATAAAATTTGCAGTAGATTGTGCATTCCCAAAGGCAATAGGTGGTTGACTAAATTGAACCGTTGAAGTAACAGGTGCACGAGAAAAGAATAAATCTTGATCACTCACAGGTACAGTAGAAATAATAGGTTGAGTTGTGGGTGGCTGTGAAAGATTTGTTCCACTAACTTCATCATCGACAAAGGAGATCAAATCTTCATCAGGTTGAAACTGCGATTCAGGAACAACTCGAAGAGGATGTCCTAAAAGTTTAACTTCAAGCTCTTCTGATAGCCTAAAATGTTGCTTAATTAAACGACTTCTTTCATGTTGTAATTCAGCATCACTCGGATTTATTCTAGATAAACGACCATAAACATGAAGTAAACGTGCTTTAATCTTGCGGTATTTTGTGTCACGAATGGGAACTATCAAATTATTTACTTGATGAGAAAGTACCATTAATTTTTCATTACATGTAATTAACTCTTCATTAATGTCCACATTTACAGCAGAAATATTCAACCCGCAGGTTTTCTCAGTATCTAGGGCTGCACGAAGCAAACGCCTCTTATCGTGTACAGTACCCTCAAGGGCAATACCACGGATTCCTAGTTCATAATTAATTTCGTCGATTAATAGTCTGTCAGTCTCCATGCTGATCCACGACATATAACAACAATTAATAAGAAGTAAATATTTACAAGAAAAATAATCAAAGGCAAATAATAAATAGCCTTAACCTAAAATAATAAGGTAACCAATAAATGCACAGGTAAATAATTAAATTACCCAAAAGTAACAAACCTATAAATAATATAAACTCAAGGTTAGGCAACCCAAACTACACCTATAATATATATAATCAGTAACCTTCAACACAAATAAACCTTATAAGAAATTGATAATAAAATAATCCACTAAAACTATAGCCAATCAATAATAAATCAACCAAATAGTAAATCAATACTAAATCTACAAATGATTCAACAAAGAATTCAACGACAAAGATTTCAGGAACCAAAAATAAGTTGCTTGTAAATTGAGGGCCAAAATTCCAGTTGGCTCTGCACGTTATATGCCAAAATAACAGTTGACCCTGCACGTTGAGTGTCAAAATTAGAGTCGGCCCTACACGTTGGGTGCCAAAATTAGAGTTGTTACCAACAAAATGGGGACTGCTTATTGGGAAACGGTAACAACCTTTAACCGCAGTTAAATCTGTCGGCTGCCAGCTAACTAGTGGGAGGTTGTGGGTCTCACTAAAGGTCTTCTGTAATGGGCGCCAAGAATCGTCTAAGATAGCTACAGTATTGACCGACAAAATCTGAAAAGAACAACACATTTGCGACTACTACCAATGTGGTCGACTTTTCCCAATAATGACTCCTCGATTGCTGAAAATATAAACTCCAAATACCACACATATAAATAATAGATCTTCAAGTAAGTTATATACAGTGCTTTATTATTAATTAATTCAAATTATCAAGCAAATTATTTAATGTGAAATAACCTGGGCAAGAATTGAATGGTGGTTATTGAATGCTATACACAAATTGCAAGGGGAAAAAGATTAATGCGAGCGCGATTACTTACTCTAAAGTTGATTTATAGTCACAAAAGCAATAAGCAAAGGGCACGGTAAATTTAACACGTCTACAGGTACCAATCAGATTGCGCAATCATCAGCTCCAGTAGTGAGCTATTCATCTATTACGGAGTAAAGACTTACGTACACACTCACAAATAGTCTTGACAATATCATACAATAAATGGTATGCGATAGAATTATAAATATGAAGCAGATATCTAGATATGAGGGCTACACGCACACTGGTGAAAAACCATTTAACACAAAATCATAATATACAAATATACATAAATGTTTTATATACAATAAAGAGTTGTCAAACGTTATTGTTGTTGTAACCAGTTGCTAAATTATAACCAACTCACGATACGGTGTCTGTTCTTAGAGCTGAAGAGGAACGTCTCCAAAGCTTGAACGTGACGTGATCCCGACAACAGCAACCAAGTCCGTGTAACGGTCTTGTACCAATCCAAACATTCAACGTATACTTGTTATACAGCAAGTAATAAAATGAGTAAAGGACAAACCCAAGATAAAAAGGTCTGTAACAAATAAATCGCAATAACAGAATGACCATCACAACACTTTATAAATACCTTCGATGGAAGTTGACCTTAAGAGAGAGATTTATATCGCCTCCATATAACGACGATTATACATAAAAACCTATCGAAAGAATTAAGTATAAGAGACTGAATGATAAAAAAGTTAATCAATAAACTTACGAAAAGGTGTGCTTCCATAACCTCAAAAGAACAAGTGGAAATATATCCCATAAACGGCTTCCAATAAACTAAATCGGAAAACTAACGCCACAATCAATCATCAAATCTGCACTAAGGCAATTCCCATAACTCAACATAAACGGAAAAGATTAATTAGACGGCGATGTCCACGAAAAGGTTATTCAAGGAACTTCTAGCTTCACAAGCGGATCAAACAAGAGTGACAATCTCTTATCGAACAGGAAATAGTTCCACAACAAAATGGCAACTACAAGGAGAGAAAATGCAAAAATCCCTAAACGCTATACAACTTAATATAAAATACAAAGCTATACAGGGTGCTACGAAATTAGCACGTTACAACATGTAACACAATACTATGATATAACAGCAAGGGGAAGGTCACTTCGTAAATAGGTGTACAAATTCAAAAAAGTATTTACGTAAATATAAATAAATACATAAATATACAATCAAATAATTTTAAATATAAACAATTAGATTTGAATATTACCAAAATACAAATAAATACATTTAAATGAATTTAACTAGATTTAAATACTTTTAAATATATTTGAATAGATTTAAATAGAAATAAATACCTTCAAATAGTTTTAAATACAAATACAAAAGATTTTATTTTGAATTTAAAACACCTTATTTTTATTTATGATAGAATTAATTTTATTGGGAAAACTTTTTAGTCGTAGTTTTTTTTATGTATTAAAATAATAACATCATTAATAATAATAATTTATATTAGTAAAAATAATAATGATCATTTCGAAAAAACAATTTCTCCTTCAGATTATAAAACATTTAATTTACATGGTAAATTTAAAACTTAATCAATTTTTTTTAAGGAAAAATGTGGAATTTACACACCAATTTTTATGATCGAACTAAATGTTGATTTTTTTTGTTTTAGAGTTAATATTTTTATATTAATGTGTAATTAAACAATTTAGACTGAAAGACACATAAAAATATTACATTTTCAATCACATTAATATTAAAATATTAATTCTAAAACAAAAAAAATCAATATGTAGTTCGATCATAAAAATTGTGTAAATTCCACCTTTTTCCATTTAAAAAAATGTTAATTAAGTTTTAATTTTTTTTAAATTTATTTCACGCCTACACTATGGGGGAACCAACAGCTAAGGTCATCTGTCCTCCATCTCACATGCAACACGAATACACACATCCATAGTTGAGGTGGCGGAATTTTCCAATTAGAAAAATCCCGTCTCCCCAAGTGAGATTCGAACCCACGACCCTTGGAACACGAGTGATTAACTGATACCACTCGTCCACCGTCGGTCCTGTTTTAAATTTATCACGTAAGTTAAATGTTTTAAAAATCTAAAGAAGAAATTGTTTTTTCGAAATGATCGTTATTATTTTTATTAATATAAATTATTATCATTAATGGTGTTATTATTTTAATACATCAAACAAAAACTACGACTACAAAAGTTTTCCCAACAAAATTAATTCTATTATAAATAAAATAAAAAACCGTAGAAAGTTGCACATTCCGCACAATCTAGTAACCGTGAAAACGACCAATTGCATAAAATCTCCAAACTTAACGGTAATGACTGTGACAAATATTTCTCACAATCAGTAGCTCTATTAAAACGCCATAGATGTCAGCACTTGCAATATTATAATATTAATTATTTGAAATATAAAATGTGATAAATTTTAGATAAACGTTATTTTTTATTTTGTTTAATTAATGTTTTACATTAAATTATATTTTGAATGCAAATCCATCTAGAAAAATTATTGGTTCGGCGGGGAATCGAACCCTGGACCGCATACGTGTTAAGCCAGACCTCATACAGATTCCCCTACTAAGCCGCGTTAAAATGATTTAGTTATTTTACTATATAGTTACTATCAAATTCTTGTTGAATTAACGTAAAATTCATTAATTTTTAACATAATACAATTGATTGTTAATATCTATTAATAATATTCATTATTGCTAAATTACAATAAAAACATTTATAATTTGCAACATTTCATTAATATAATTCACAAGTGCAGGCGAGATGGCTACACGTAAACCTCCCTATTTTGTTGTACATTTTAAAACCGTAATTTTAATGGTTTGCTTTGAAAAATAACATTGGAAATTGAATTGTAATTGTTTATAAAAAATCACTTTTAAAGTTTTGAGTACATACATATGATTTTTTAGCTTTACTAGATTGACTGAAATTAAATTATCATTAAAAAATCTGATGATAGAAAAATGGAAGCTGCTCACATTACATCTCTTAATTTATTACCAGAGATTTCACGTAAAAAATAGGAATGCGAGTATAAATTCTAGGTTAAATATTTATCTTAGCTTTTAGTGTTTTATTACTTTTTTGTGGTCGTAGATAAAGTATAGTGTGTAAAAACGCCAATTTCACACTCGTATGATTGCGGCATCCGACTTCGTCTCATGCTTCTTCACAGTCGTGAGAAATTGGTACTTTTCTGCACTTGAAACACAATATACTATTAATACATTTAAACAACATGAAATACTTGTAAACATATCCAATGAGAGACACTCAAAATGCGTCATATTATACACCGTGTCTGCTTAAGTTCGCACCATATGGAAAACTTTTTTATTAATTTTACGAAAAAAAGTTATTCTTCATAAAAAGTTCTGCATGTTCTAAAATCTAAAATACAATCATCAGATTTTTTCAGTCGTATACGAGGTTTCTCAAAAAATATTAATTTGGTAAATCTCGCACCATATGGAAACCTTTTTTATTATTAATTTTACGAAAAAAAGTTATTCTTCATAAAAAGTTCTGCATGTTCTAAAATCTAAAATACAATCATCAGATATCAAATTTTTTCAGTCGTATACGAGGTTTCTCAAAAAATATTAATTTTGTCCAACAGTAAAGTAAATTTATTTTTGAAAATATCGGAAACTTTTATCTGTTATCTCTTTATTCGTTACAAATTTGATAACCTTTACGTCTCTTAACCTCTATGTTGCATTATTTTGATGATGCATATTTTACAATAATTATCAACTACATAAATACAGTGCTAATAATGTTAATTGCGTAACAAACGTGTAATACCTAGCTTATCATCAATTCACTATTGCTTCAACGTTTCCGCCTTCTCTTACAATACAGGTTTCCGTTCTAGAAGCAAATTCCCTCAATACATTTCTAATTATATTCGGAGTTACACCCTGAATTGTTTCCGTAATAATTGTTTCCAAATGTTCTACGTTTGTGAATGGCCTGTGTTGATATACCCTTTCTTTTAAGTAACCCCATAAGAAAAAATCTAATGGGGTTAAATCTGGCGACCTCGCTGGCCAAAAAATATCGGAATATCTATGAATTAATCTTCCATTAAAGATATTTTCAAGGTATTGCCTTACTTCCAGCGTACTATGACATGTTGCGCCGTCTGGTACCTGCTGGTACCATACCTGTTGCCGTTCATGTCTTGGAAGATCACGAAGAAAATCATGCAACTGATTTTGTAAAAAATTTAGATATCGTTGAGAAGTCATAGATTGTCGAAAAAAAGGGCCAATTATTTTATCCTTGTAAATGCCGCACCAAACGTTAGTTTTAAAATAATATTGATCGCGAGTTTTAATCGTAAAGTGAGGATTGGAGTCAGTCCACCATCGATAATTTTGCGAAAACACTGTTCCATTAGACGTAAATGTAGCTTCGTCAGAAAAAATTATTTTCCTAGCCAAAAAAGTATCGTCTTCTAGCTTTCCTTGGATAAGAAAACAAATTTCTAGTCGTCTGTCGTAGTCTCCAGGTTTTAAAGTATGGATATATTGTGGTTTATATGGATGAAACTTGTTCTCTTCAAAGATTTTTGCTATTGTATCTTTTACCAATTTTATCTGGAAGCGAAGATGCCCTTTTTCGCAGAGACAATTTAGGGTTTTCCACTGCAGATGACATTACATTTAACTTCATCTCCTCACTTGCAACAGGTTTTTGACGTTTGTTTGTGAATTTATTATTAACATCTCCACATGATTTGAATTTTTCCATAATTCTCATTACTGATGTATGGTGTATATTTTTCTCTGGATGTCTGCTCTTAAATATTTCAACTGCTTCCCGATAAGGTTTATAATTATCACCAACGATTAACACAATTTCTACTTTTTCTTCCACACTAAATTAACCAATTTTATTTTACGTTCACTGTCAAACAATTTCTTGCTATCAAGAAATCATTTGTTTATCAGTACATCCTAGATTTCACGTAACTACAGTTACAGTTACATTTGCATTGTTATTGTAGATAAAAAAAGAAAAAAAGATTTTTTCCATGTAATTGGATGTAACTGCATATTTGAACGTAGTTTTTAGTTATGATAAACTTTTCTTAATAACAATTTTCGATATTGTCAAAAATAAAGGTAATTTACTCTTGAACCAAATTAATATTTTTTGAGAAACCTCGTATACGACTGAAAAAATTTGATATCTGATGATTGTATTTTAGATTTTAGAACATGCAGAACTTTTTATGAAGAATAACTTTTTTTCGTAAAATTAATAATAAAAGTTTTCCATATGGTGCGAACTTAAGCAGACACCGTGTATATCATTTATATATTATTATCATTTATACAGGGTGTTCCATTAAGACGTAGTCGGACTTTGCCAGTGGTTAGATAACCATTAAAGAAAGAAAATTCCTATATACCATTTTTCTCGTACTTCTATACTTTTGGAGAAAAACGGCATCGAAGTTCAGCCTAATGTTTTCAAATTTAATAGTATGAATGCACACGACACATATATTAAACTTCAAGGTGATAGATACTACTTACTTGTTTTCGAGAAGTGCAAGCAATCACAATAAAGTAATAACCCGTCTTTATTTTGGCCAAGTGTTTCGTGGAATAAGAACAGATAAATAAATAAGACACATACTCGTATTTGATATTATATTTCAAAAACGGTATTTTTGTTTTCTGCTTTGTAAGACAATTTCATATTCTTTTAATAGGTACGTTAACCCCTATTATGTGTAATACAAGAAGGTTGTGAATAAAAAAATATTTTCGTATTAATTTTGGTTGCAGTAAATCAAATAAGATATTTTCGAAAATTTGCTGTAAGGTAATTTAGTATTCTATTAGTAGCATTATTTGTTTTATTAGATTTTTGTTTCTGATAACCGCGTGCCAGTTGTGTTATTTTTTGGGCATGCTTTACTGTATTATTTCCTACTATCTTTTGTTTAAAATAATATTTATTCCCGGAAAGTACATACTATGTAATACATAAAGGGTGCCGATTTTTAGTGAAAAGCAATAAAATCATCACTGTAGACACCGTAAATATTCCTAAGAATTGTAACTAATAATTGTACACAGCTGCATTAGTACTAAAATAATGAAAACAACCCCGCCGACTACGTTTATTTTGAATACATATTATGTTTGTAAACACTCGGCCAAGGTAGGGCCTAACAATTTGCAAATCCCTTACACTGCAGTTTTTAGTAAAATAGTATAACATAATTTACTTATTTTTTAGGCATTGTTTTTATACTATGTAAACAGATTACCATTCATCAAGGTCATTCTATCAAAACATAAAAAATAATGGTTTTACTAATAGAACTGTGTACTACTGTATTTAGATTTTAGACTTCCAATAAAATAAATAAAATAAATAAGAAATAACAATACTTATTGGTGGATAGATTAAATTATCGTCTTTACTTAATTATGTTCATTAACGAATAACAACGCAAATTTAATGTATCATTAAATAGGTCAGTATTAAAATGATATAATTTCTGTCTGCATTTCCTATTATAATACAAGGGAATCCCCCGGATGAATAGAACCTTTTAAGTCCTTTCAACACCATCCAAAATGGACGATGGATTCAATGGATTCAACAGATGTCACCTTTTTACTGATGATGGTGTCAATTTCTAAAGAGCTTGCATTTAATCCTATTCGACTTAACACCTCACGTACATCAATTATACGTACTTGAAAAAAATTGAACTTTCTCTAATCAAAAAACTTTATTAAGATTTTCTGTTCCAAATGCTATCAGAAATGCGCTGGTAAAGTCCGATGTAGGGGTTATGAGACACTCTGTATATCATAAAAGGTTCCAACGGTATATAATTGATCAGCAGACATTGACTATGAAAAGGTCAATAATAATAATAATAATAATAATTTATTCAGCTATTACACATAGTGTTTACAGTCGTCAATAGGAATCGGTAAAAATACATAGTAAATATAGAACAGTTCATTAATAAAAACACGATTAAAAGCATCACAGATAAATAACAAACAAACCAAATCTACAAACAAAACATATAAACGGTGGTAATGGTGTATGTAGAAAATAATGTATATTTATAGTAGTGTTACAATTCATTTATAGGAGAGTTTAGAAATTCTTCAATTGAATAGAAAGCTTTATATAATAAATACTTTTTTATTTTAATTTTGAAATTTTCAGTATCTAACGTTTTAATACAATCGGGTAGATGGTTGAATAATTTAACTGCAATAAAATTAGGTCCGTTTTGACTCTTTTTTAATCTATAAAATTGAGATTTTAAATTGTTTGAATATCGGGTTAGATAATGATGCGAACTTCCCTGCTTGCTAAAACTCTCAAAGTTGCGATTAATATAGCATAAACATTCAAGCATAAAAATGCAGGGCAATGTTAGAATATTAAGAGAAATAAACATCTGTCGACAATCTGCTCTATAGTTTAATTTGCCCAAAACTCTTATGGCTCGTCGCTGCAATCCAAAGACTCTCTCAGCTGCAGGAGAATGACCCCACACGATGATACTGTAAGTCATGTAGGAATGACAATAAGAAAAGTAGACAGTTTTTATGCATTGGAGATTTCACAGGTATGCATAAAACTACTGCTGCAAATATTATTAAAAGGACCACTAGTGCCTTGTCCCGATTAAGGCCACAATTTATACATCTTCCAACAACAGAGGCCGAGAGGACAGATGTAAAAGTAAAGTTTCAAGCGACAGCAATGTTCCCTAGAATTCTTGGCGCACTTGATTGTACACATATACGTATTCAATCACCAGGTATCTTCAAGAAGATTAAAAAAAATGATGTTGCAAATAATAATAATTATAATGTTCTAGGTGGTCCTAATGCAGAGAACTTTCGAAATCGAAAAGGTTTTTTTTCCCTCAACGTGCAGGTAGTAAGTGATGCCGACTACTGTATTAGAGACCTGGTGACTCGTTGGCCTGGCTCAAGTCATGACGCCAATATTTTTGACAATTCCTTGGTTCGAATGAGGTTTGAAAATAATGAAATGGGAGATGGTCTACTGTTAGGTGATAGTGCTTATCCTCTCAGACGCTACCTTCTAACTCCTTTAAATAATCCACAGGGCGAGGTGAAAAATTTATTCAATGAATCTCTCATTCGAACCAGGATTATTGTAGAAAGAACATTTGGAATATGGAAGAGGCGTTTTCCTGTATTATCTATCGGGATGCGTTGCAATCTTGATTTGGTGCAGGAGATTATTTTTGCAACCGCAATACTACACAATATTGCTTGTAGAAATCGAGAAAATCAGATTCCAGGTCCAGAAGATGAACTACCTCTGGATGAAATACCTGTGATTCCAGCAAATAATATTCAAAACAATAACCACAGAAGAGAACTTCTGGAATATTTTAGGCAATTACATAATGGTAGAAATTAATAAAGTAATAGGCATTTCTTTATGTAATAAATGTATTAAAATTATTAAAGATTATTATATACATATGATAAATATGATATTATAAAAATATTAATAAAAGTATTAAAAAATTATTAAAGATTATTATATGTATAAATATGATATCATAAAAATATTAATAAAAGTATTAAAAAATTATTAAAGATTATTTATCATATGTATAAATATGATATAAAAATATTAAAAGATTATTATATAAATATGATATAAAAATTATCAAATATTTAATTGTTTTATTAAAAATTGTTTTTTTAAATTCAACACCTCCAGTTCTTTTTCATGTTTTTCTGCCTCTCGCACCCTCTGCTCCTCCAGCATTTCTAATTGATTTCGTTTAATTAATACTTCTTTTTGTGCAGCCTTTATTTGTAATTGCACTAATTCATTTCTAGTGTCGGCAAGAGATGAATATTTTTCATGAACATCAGTTCTTCGTTGAATCCTCTTTTTATTCAGTACTTTATTAATGGGCCGCTTAATTGATTGTGGTGTCCAACTTTTCCAGGTACCTTAAGGGCAATCAGAAAATTATTTGAATAATCTTACATACAAGAGCAGTTAAATACTTACTGCTGTTTGCATTACCATTTTCATTTGAATTTGCATAATCTAAAATGAAGAACATTATGTTTATTAAAGGAGTTAATTTACAAAATGTAACATTAGTTACCATTGCCATTTGTTAGAATGTCATCAGGGATGCTTACAAAATCTGCAGATGTTCCTGGTGTTGGATGGTCCTCTACATTTAATACAGCTTGATGCACGTTGCTGTTTGGAGTGCCAGCCTCTTCTAATATGATTTGCAGTTCTGTAATCAGATAAAACCGTATAAATGCAAAAACAAAAATATATCTTGCACTTACCCGCATCGCAGTCTTTGCTGTTGCTCAACTCTCCTTCAGTTTTGCATATTATGGGAATTAAAGGCTCCTCCCAGTCCATAATTGGAATTGGCTTGGCCACTCCACCTCCCGTCTTGTAAATTTCGAACTTATTGTGAGATAATTTTTTTTTCAAACCTCTTTTTAAACCTTCATATTTTATTTTTAACATTTTTGTTGTTCTGATACTGCTACTATGGCGTGCATTAAAAGCTTTGGTAACAGTCTCCCAAGCCTCATCTTTCTTCTTCCATGTAATTGCATCGGTTTGTTTACACTCGATTACATTTGCTTCGTTTAATATTTCTTCCACAAGGGTGACTGTTTCAGTAGAAGAAAAGTTGATGGATCTTTGCCTTCTTTTCTTTTCATCTATAAGCATTGCACAATTATTGCTATAACTTTTTAATAACTATTTTAGGACTTTTACCATTATCAATTGCTGGAGAGTTCTCCATGTTTATATTATTAAAAATGTACTGAATAAAGTCAAGAAATCACTATTTTACACAAACACACGCACTAATTATGAAACACTAAAAACTTTACTTAAAAAATAACTGCAAACTAAGGAAAAACACTATATGGAATGCAATAAAGTGCTGGGAGTCCCCTGCTGTTGCCCAGATGATTTGCACTGACACATTGCTTATATTTATGGTTTAGGTATACAAATATAGATAGTCAAAACTAAATGAAACATCTTTTGGAAAAGCCCAGAACATAAATAAATGTTTAACTGAATTTTTAGAAGATATTTCTGAAAAATAACAGTATTTTTTTAAATCCCGCCAGTTTTTAAAAAGTGGACTAATGAATGGGTTTGATTTTTCTCTCTTACACATTATTCTGTCAATTACCCATCTCTTTCTTGCATGTACTATCTGCATGAAAAAGTTGACCTTTCTCATAAACATTCCAGTAACTACTTTCAAGATATAATCCTGTGAATATACCCAAACTGTGTACTTGCTACCTGTTAAGTTATTTGACCAGTAACTACTGAGAACTTTACCTGAAGGTGAATAGACCGGGCCTTAATGATATATAATATAAAGCATGTTGAGTGTCTTTCATTGGATATGGTTACTTAGGTGTAAATAACTTTAAATAGATTTAAATACCTGTAAATACATTTAAAGATATTTAAATACCAGTAAATATTTTTAAATAGATATAAATACCCTACATAGCTGTGTATTTATTTGAATTTATAAATAGGTGTACAAATCTTCCTGAGTGACCTTCCCCTCGTATAACACACTTGTCTAGCGTATAAATACATTGTATGCAGGATGTGTTGTCTATCTGACAGGCGACTGAATGTTTTTTAATTTAAAGTTGGATTTAACTTAGTTAATTGGATTCAATTTAAGAAGAATACACTGTAGAAGACATTTGGTAGATGGTTTTTAGAATTGATTTATTCCCAAAATTTAACAATTTTGTTCGGTCAAATGAAATTGTACTGCCGTTGCTGGATTCTTCCAAATATTTAATTTTTAAAGCCATTTCAAGTATGGTTTACACCTGAAGCAGATACAGGGCATATTTATGGATGTCTATGCAAAAATTATTAGCCGTATCTGCAAGTTTAAGCTTCCAAATTCGTAAAGTTCCTTTGCACATAAACGATTTCAGTAATTTTTCACTATTTTGCTATTTCCCAAGGTTAATTAATTTGTGAATGCAAATTATTTATTATAATATTGTAAAGCAGGTTCTACAGCACATTTGACATGTAAATATACATGTTTGCACATTTTCAGAAAGGAGATCTGGGGTTTGAAAGATCACTTTTGGTCGCATACTAACATAGTATTGTAAAAGTGTAAAATTTGAGACTATTTAGTGGGTTGGATACCTAAAAATGTATCACATTTCTAAAATGGGATATAAACAAGGATTGTATACAGAAAAAAGGATGTAATTAGTCAAATTAGTTTATTTATTTCATGTTTAAATGTGTAACCACAGATAAACGTAACAGATACGCAGCCAAATGGAACAAAATCCGCTTGCTTATTTAGTTGTGTTATTTTTCGACAGAGTGCGCTACATATAGAATTGAAAATAAATTTAAAGAAGGGAAAAAGTTTTGCATGATTGAATATTTTAATCTTATCGTATTAACCACGCGGTGGCGTATAAAGAGGAGAAAAGTTTGAGACAATTTGTTTAAATGCAATTTCGAATAACGTGGAACCTATGTAATAAATATATTCATTATAATAATCCTTCTTATTAATTATTTTTTTGTTAATTTTGAAAGATTGATATCAATTAACACAAAAATTAAATTATTAGGATTTTATATAGTTATTACAGTTGATGATAAATATTAATTTCTTATTAATTAACACCAAACTTAAATTAAGATGATTTTATATAATTTCCAATGTTGTTTTCATTAATTATTGTTAGTCTTGTCATCTTTATAACTTAACTGCAAAGTATTTATTATGGTTAATAAATGAATAATACTGTTGCAAATAACATCAAACATAAAATTGTTCAAATTTACCACCAACGATATTGTGATGATATTTTTCAGCGTGAAGGTGATTTTAAAACTGAATAAAAACTATAAAGATATGCTGATAATTCTTGACACAACAAAATAAAATAAATAAGATACGTTTGAGTTGTTTTATTAAAAATGTATAATTTTTATGAAACTGTACGGGAAGTGAACACAATACAAGCCGCGAAATCTAATTTCCAAGTGACTTAGTCCATTGCTCAGGTAAATAAAGTTTTGAAAAGAAAAATATTGGAGAAAAGCTGAAAATTGATATATAAGCTTAATAACATGTGGTACTGAGAAACATATGTATCACAACTTCTCATACGTGGGTGATTAGTGGGTGATGAGCCGGCTGCGCCATCTTGAAAAAGTGGCGGCAAAATTGCTAATATTTTAGAAAGTATTAATTTTATGGGCATCAATGTTCAGAATGAAAATGTAGCTGACAAAACTCCCCACAATTTAATTATTTATTGATCCTCGTACGTATCCCTCGACCTTCGCACGTTCAATAGTTTCTGAGATAAAATTTCTTTCAGTAACTGTCATTTTTTGATATTCCGAAAAAGTACCGTTTTTTGTAAATATTTCAAATTTGGCTGCTCCTACGTACAAAATGGATTTTATAAAAGTTAATATGTAGTATATTAAGTATCAAGAACAGTAAGGACAGTTTACCGATCGACGACAATATTGGAGGAGATCGGTAAACTCCTTACTGTTTGAGATGCTTATACTATTTTTTGTACGATCACTGTGAATACAAAGGTATTAATTAAGGAAATATCCCGAAGATGGTAAAAAAATAGATTTAAGATATTTTATTTTTGCCCTGCATAAAAACCTACTTAATGTTTGGTGGATATACAGGGCAAAAATAAATTATCGTAAATCTATTTTTTTACCATCTTCGGGATATTTCCTTAGTTAATACCTTTGTATTCATAGTGATCGTACAAAAAATAGTATAAGCATCTCACACAGTAAGGAGTTTACCGATCTCCTCCAATATTGTCATTGTCATCGATCGGTAAACTGTCCTTACTGTTCTTGATACTTAATATACTATTACTGCTTGCTAAGCAAAAACGCGTCGGTAAGTAATTACTTACCGTTCTGTTTTTGACAGAACTGGACGGTAAGTAAATTATATGTAATTTATAGAATAAATGCATGATCTTTAGATGTCTCCATTCTTTTCTAAATACCTAATTGGACTATTTAAAAAAAATGTATGTTTTTTATTTAAATTTCCTGTGCAAGAATACCCAATAAATAATAGTAATTACAAACGTATCCATAGTAACAACACAAATAACGTGACATTCAAAGATAAAATTACAAACGTATCCATTGGATACGTTTGTAATTTTATTTTTGAATGTCACGTTATTTTTGTTGTTACTATGGATACGTTTGTAATTACTATTATTTTTTAATGTTACGATATTTGTCAAATTTGTGAGAAGGAGTGAATCTGAAAAGGAATATACATAATTCGGATATTAAAGAGGCCTGAGGAAATTTAAATAAAAAACATACATTTTTTTAATAGTCCAATTATTTAGAAAATAATGATTTTTTCGCGATCGTTAAAGAAACATCTAAAGATCATGCATTTATTTTATAAATTACATATAATTCACCTACCGTTCAGTTCTGTCAAAAACAGAACGGTAAGTAATTACTTACCAACGCGTTTTTGCTTAGGAACCAGTAAATATTACCTACTGTTCTAAAACCAAGTATGGTAAACAATCCGAAATAGCATGGTCGTACAAAAAGATAATTAAATTTCCTACAAAAAAGTTGTTTATTGAATATTGCGTAACTAATATTTTCATGTTACGAATGTTAGTATGAGAATTACATATTTTAACCACTAATAAAAAACAGTTAATCCGACATGGCTAATTGTAGCCCAAGCGGCGACCGCAAGATTTTGACCGTCATCGAACACATGGATAATTTATGGAAAATGTGGAAGTAGACAGTATAGGTAACACAAAACCTGCTGGAGTTAATAGCCTATTTAAGTTTAACTCATCAATACTTCACGTCCGTTACATAACATCCAGATGAAATTTACAGGATTTGTAGAGAAATACCCGTACCTCAAGAATATCTTTGTCAGCCTTACCCTATCCTGGCAGAAGTGCCCAGTTGACCACCAGAAGAGGTGGTTTTGCAGCATCTCCCGTCCGTGATGAAATATCCCCTAGCTTTGTTTTCTATATTGAAGGTTAAGCTTAACACAAAGTTTTGTCAGCCTGATCAAAACTTGGTAGAAATGAGCTTTTTTTAGGAGTAGTATTGCTAGCCCCTTACGAAAACCGGTCTACCGCGTATTTATACCAAGTTTTGCTCAGGATGACGGCATCACGGACGGGAGATGCTGCAAAACCACCTCTTCGTCGTGGTCAACTGGGCACTTCTGCCAGGATGGGGTAAGGCTGACAAAGACATTCTTGAAGTACGGGTATTTATGAGTTAACTTTAAGTAGGTCATTAACTCCAGTCGTGCCAGGATTTGCTTATAGGCCTATAAGAGGTTTTGTGTTACTTATAGTGTCTACTTCTACATTTTCCATAAATTATCCGTATGTTCGATGACGGTCAAAATCTTGCGATCGCCGCTTAGACTATTCCATGCCAAATTACATAATTTAAAAACTGATCGTCTTTGATATCTCAGATTGTGTTCAATTTTTGTTTCTTGCATAGATACTACGAAATAACATTGAATCAATTTTTTCAGATTTTTTGGATGAAAAATATCCGAAGTAGAAATTTTGAGAGATTTCGATTTTCTGCTACTCGAATTCTACATCATATTACTAAAATTGTCATAACTCCCTTATTTCTTGAGTTACCTGGATCATCCAGGTATTCAAGCTAGTTTTTGGATCTTTCAGAGAGCTACTTTTTTACTCTGCAATGTTTTTGCACGTTTCTTGATATACTCTGAAAGATCCAAGAACTAGCTTTAATCTGACACCTGGATGAGCTATACGAGGGTAGATTGAAAAGTTTCCGGAATGGGCAAGAGATGGCGCGCGTATCGTGAAATTGTTATGATGGTTGTCAAGGCTAACCTATTTTAGGAAAGCTGTCAAATTTTCAGACACGTGCGTCGTTCCGTTTATGTTTACTAGGATATCTTGTGAAGCAATTCAGGCACTTTTGCAAAAATGGATAAAAACGAATTTCGTGCAGTCATCAAACATTTCTGGATGGACGGGAAAACGGCGACGGAGATACGAGATATTTTGCAGAAAGTTCATGGCACATCCACACCTTCATTTTCGACTATTAGTTTCTGGGTGAGCGAGTTCAAACGTGGCCGTACGAGCACCAAGGATGAACCACGCAGTGGACGTCCAAAAACGGCCACAAATGAAGAAATGGTCGATAAAGTCCATGATCTCGTGTTAGCCGATCGACGAGTGAAGTTGCGCGAAATAGTAGAGACCACGGGCATCTCATATGAACGTGTGCAAAATATCGTGCACGAACATTTGGGCATGAGGAAGCTCTCGGCGCGATGGGTGCCGCGTTTGCTGACTATGGACAACAAGCGAAATCGTGTGACCACTTCGAAAGAGTGTTTGGCCTTGTTAAATCGTAATCCAACGGATTTTTTTCGCCGATTCGTGACCGTGGACGAAACATGGATCCACCACTACACACCAGAAACCAAGCAGCAGTCGAAACAGTGGATTTCTCCAGGCGAATCTGCTCCGAAGAAGGCAAAGACTGTCCCATCTGCTGGAAAGGTCATGGCCACCGTTTTTTGGAATTCGCAAGGTGTGATACACATCGACTTTTTGCAGAAGGGAAGAACTATCACGGGACAATACTACAGCGATTTATTGGATCAATTCAACGGCATTTTGAAGGAGAAACGGCCTCATTTGCAGCGAAAAAAAGTGCTCTTCCATCACGACAACGCGCCGGCCCATTCATCCCGAATCGCCAATGCTAAATTGGTTGAATTGGGCTACGAGGTGGTGCCGCATCCCCCGTACTCTCCAGACCTGGCCCCGTGCGACTTCTTTTTGTTCACAAACATGAAGACTTGACTCGGAGGCAAGCGCTTTACGTCAAATGAGGAGGTCATCGCCGCCACTAAAGCTTATTTTGCAGAGTTCCCGAAATCATATTTTTCTGAAGGCTTAAAAAAGTTGGAGCACCGCTGGGAAAAGTGTATCGCCCTGCAAGGATATTATGTTGAAAAATAAAAACAAAAACCTGTTCAATTACTGCGTTTTCTTGCCCATTCCGGAAACTTTTCAATCTACCCTCGTATAACACAAAAATAAGGGATATGACAAGTTTAGTTAGATGATGTAGAGTGTCGGAAGTCAAAAACTTCTACTTCGACCATTTATAATCCAAAAGACCTGGAACAAATAATTTAGTGTCATTTCATACGTATATGTACGGTGATATCGGAGTTTTTGTTAAACAACATACAATGATGCAAAACAAATCATATTATCAATTTTCTGTAAGTTTATATCGATATTTAAACGATCCTGCATCGGGACCGATGTAGAAAATATACGAAGTAAGCGCCATAAATTCTCGGCCCGGCAGGCTTCTACAGGTGCCAACATGTTCAAACTCGGTTACGTCATAGTTGAACATGTAAGAGGCCTACACTATATGTATTACGGCTAGAAGCGTAATAGATTTTAGTAGCCACTCGAGCATCGTGACGAGTGAATGAAAATGTCGCAGCTAACGAAAATTGAGTACCGCGCGGTCATTAGATTTTTAACAAAAGAAGGGCACACGCCTAATCAAATCAAACAACGTTTAGACGATATTTATGGTGATTTATCTCCTTTATATTCCACTGTAAAAAAGTAGTCAAAATATTTCCGTTTGGGGCAAGAATCTCTTGAAGATGACGAGCACACCAGTCGTCCACTTGAAGCGGTAACGCTTCAAAAAGTTGCAATCATTGAAAAAATGGTATTAGAAGATCGCCGTTTGAAAGTTAAGGCGTTAGCAGTGATGTCTGACATTTCGGAAACAAGTATTCTTCGAATTCTTCATGACCATTTGGGTATGAATAAAATTAGTGCAAGATGGGTACCGCGTCTTCTTTCTGCTGAACGTCAACGTCGCACTGTGTGGCCTTTTCAGGTTCTAGCGGTACTAAATTCTTCAGTAGCAATTTTTGCAAATTCTTTAGAAACTGTCAAATTCAGGTAAAACGGATACAAGTGCAAATGGGGGTGTTGAAGGTTTAGGTAAAAACACAATACACCCCAAGTAACGGTACTACAAATAGATACATATTGTAAGCTTACAAATCCCTTAAAATCTTCAGTCAACTTCATATATTCGTGCCGTTACAACGTGTTAGATTTGTGTTTTTCTTTTGTGGCTTTTATTTAAAATATACATTTTTGCAATGACTTCTGCCAATTCAGGTAACTATAAACCATTTTTTTAAACAATAACTATTTGTTTATTAACCACCTTCACTTTTATATAAATTCAAATTTTATCAAGGAATATCTTATGAATTTTATGAGATTTTACTCTCCAACTATAAAATTTTTAATTCTTGTTGTGTATACTACAAATCTACAAAAAACTAGCTGCGACGAGCTGCGTCAGTAAAAGAATTTATTTTTTTAGGACAAGGCGTCCTCACCTACAAAAATCTATTTGATGTTTGGAAACAAAGTAAATCGATTGATGCTCCACGGCATATTTTAAGTCATGTGGTTGAAGTTTATGGGTTGTTCAATCTAGATGAAGGTAAAACTAATATATTAAAAAAATACGTGTCTTCTTTTTGCGGAAATTTTAAGAGGAAGTGGGTACAATCGAGTCGCAATAATAGTCGATTTTTATCAAAACATGTTGCGTGGCTCAAGAGTTCGTTCTTGTTACCACCGAATATTGCACAGGATGTCCTTCCTATTGACCAGCCGAAACCTACTACTTCTAAAGCTGTTGGACGACCTCAAAAACCATTTGAAGAATGTGCACCAAAAGTCCAGAAACGGAAAGTTAAAGAATTACTGCGCGAAAGATCTCCTCAAGAAATCTTTATTGGTGCAGAAATGTCTGCCCGAGCGGAGGGTAAGCGAGATGCCGCAAATTTAATTAAGGAGCTAACTACCTCTTCGCCAGAAAAGGCAACAACCTTAAAGCAATCAAGAATACACGTGCAAAATATCAAATCGAACATAATGAGTTCTGTTCAAGCACTCGCTACAATTGTAAATAATAGTTTAAGTACTCAAGTTTATATAAATTTAAGACGCGACTCAAATAAACTAGGGCATAGGATGTACCCAGCGTATAACAAAGTCAAACAAGAAAAACTAAAGTGTTATCCACCGGAAGCGTCGATAAAAGTGACAGAATCAAATGCAGAAATTAATTTGCAGGACTTGCTTGACTTGACGGTAACACGGTTAGCTCTGGTTCAAAAAGACGTATTAAATAGTGTTAGTTTTGAAAATAAGAAGATTGTTTTATTGTGCAAGTGGGGTTTGGATGGTAGCTCAGTGGTAATCAGAGCAGGTACAAACAAAAATTAGAAACAGGAGTGAGTGATGAGGCGCTGTTCACCGTTTCATTTGTGCCATTACGGTTAATTGTAGAGGAAACTGGAACAATTCTTTGGAAAAATCCAATGCCCATTTCAACTAGGTACTGCCGTGTTATCAAATTTATATATAAATAGGAGACCAAAGAAATTATTAAGGAAGAGACGGACAAAATTAACTCCCAAATCCAAGATTTAAAACCTGCCACTATTACTGCTGACGGCAAGGAATTTTGTGTATATTTTAAAATGATCCTGACGATGATTGACGGTAAAGTGTGTAGTGCTTTATCACAGTACTCGTCTTTTGAGAAGTACTTTTT
This sequence comes from Agrypnus murinus, assembly GCA_929113105.1. Classification (NCBI taxonomy): domain Eukaryota; kingdom Metazoa; phylum Arthropoda; class Insecta; order Coleoptera; family Elateridae; genus Agrypnus; species Agrypnus murinus. Next base: position 63,290,484 of record OV816023.1, on the reverse strand, counting down.
TCTGAATTGTTACTAAAACAGCAGCATCCAAAAAATTGGTATGATCTCTAATTTCAATATTGTCAAACCCAAAACTCTCTTCTCTATAATCTATTACATATGTTTCTGACGTTTTATTCTTAAGTAATTTATTATGTACATTTTGATAGTTATCCATAGTAGATTCCGCAAGTTCTTGAGGTATTATAAATGACACTGCGTTGCCATCCGTATTATTTCTATCATTGCTAGATTCTCCCCAACTTTGATTTCCAGACTGCAAACCATGAGATTGGATTGCCATAAGAATTCCTTCATCTTCCACTTGACGTTTGTATTTTTACGATAAATACTTATTTGTGTATTTTCACTTTATTAAGCTTATTGAGAAACGTTTATTAAGTTTGTTGAATTAATAGAAATTCGTGAGGATTTGTACTTTACGTGTTTTATTCAGTTCACTTTAATAATTGTTCATTCCAAAAACGGTAATTTTACAACCACTTTTACTTTGTTAAATTCGAAATCACCGGCGGACGTGATAAGTTCCGTGTTTACAGGTTCATGCGCGCAACAACCTCTGTTGTTTTTTCCACAACCATCGAGCGTCGACGCTCAAGTTGTCATTTTCATAATACATTTGATTATCTAGGCCACTACTTCAGCGTTGTACAAATATAGCGGTAAATATGCCAAAATTTTAGCGTACAATATATACAAAACTACACACTATATATGGAATTCACCTTCACTAAACTATGAAGAATGTAAAAAATAGTACTGTACTGCACCGCAAAAGGTCAGCACACTAGAAACATTAAACGTCTTAAAAATTTCAAACATTCAACCTTTCTAGTGATCTACTAAACCGATTTCTAAAATGGCAAATATGCCCTAATAAACAATTATCATAATACTCTTTGTTTAACTATACAATAATAATAGGTATAATATGTGTAAAAAAGGTAGTAGTAGGAGGAGTAGAGTTGCAATAATAGTTGTTGTTTATTTTTTTATTTTATATATGTGAATTGCTCATACTTTCTTTAAGCCGTCTTAGTCCGGTTCTGACATATTTCACCAAGTCTTTGACTGAAGTATGCAATGTCAGAGGCTTGCAATGTCTATCAAGTTCTATGAAGAAATTTGTAAAGAAAAGAATACTAGGTTATAGGTGAAATTCTTCTAACAAATTAATCTTTAAAATTAGTTCTGTAGCTTATAATGACATACTACCACATATGTCGTTGTGTAAAATTTACATTATTTGCTGGAGTTCAGCCAATCATAATATAAAAAGGCAAACAATATTGTGCCATGTGTGACAACCTGTCATCATAATTACAAAATAAAACCCCCTCTACCAGATTTTAAAAACACATATTGTATATCTAGTAGGCCATGACTTGGCATTACTGTTATTACAGAATAAAGCATTGATGCCCAATAGATTATATTTTTTCGAAATTGCCAAACAAGAGTATCTATTCAAGAAATGCTTTTTAATAATTCAAAGCATCCTATATAACCTAACCTAGAGTTCCTGAATGAGTCAGTTGGAGTTGTAAGAATTAGGGCAATGTATACATTTCACTCTCTCCAGTTTTTTATATATTGGTCAATTATGAGAGATAAGTTGTATTCTTTTTACCATTATTAAGTAAGATTCTTACTTATTCTCATTATCTTAGTAAAGTTGTTGTGTTCTACTTAAGCTGCGTTCGGTATTTCTGATGTTTACACGAAGACTTTTCTGGCCTGTACTGTAACCTATTGTAACGTTCTTTTTAAAATAATAACAAAAGTGCTGTTTAAATCGTCTATTAATAATTAATATTTATTTACAAACACTAATGAATACACTATAAATTAACGCTATGATTATAAACCACTAAAACTATTATGAATTTCTAATACAACATTTATCTTTACATTTACTATTTATTTCGTGATACCCATTTAACTACTCGCTGTTGACTGCCCCTCTTTTATCCGCGAAGTCGATTTTATACCCTCATATAATCGTACCAGAAGCCGCTGGAACCTACTATGTATTTCTGGAAGGCGCTAGATAAACCGCGTCTGGTTTACATGCTTGGTGCGATGCGTCATTCTCTCGAATGCTGTAGAATATTCCATTTGTTGTGTGAAGAAGAGGTTCTTTCTTTTTCTCTCTTGTTACACTATATTAGACCGACTTAAAAATCCCACTCATCCTGTTTCTAAAATTGAGGAGAAGGGTAATCTTCCACGACCTTATCAGCACTGGTTAATGTTGATAGGGTCGTGTAAGATTACCGTATCGTTGTAAGATGGTTTTGACATTATTAAGGTAAGGTAATAAGATGTGTTTTTCTGCCCGAGAGATTTAATGTCGAAAACAGTGCTTGGCTGTTCTTATCTGAACATTTTCATAGCATTTAATTGAAGAAGTTTGACAACAAGATCTGAACAATGAGCGAACACATAAATTACCCAAATAGTGTTCGAACGTGATTCTTGATATCGATATCATGAATTTTCGTTTACAGACGGTATTCTTGACCGTATGAAGCTCCATAAACACTATTTTAATTTTAATGTTTGTAACTTTGAAGTTTTATTTTCTTACAGCCACCTGCAAATACTTGAAGAGCATGCAAGTCTAACCCAGTCAGAATATTTTGATATTATACAGGGCCGTAGTAGGATTATTTGTATTAAATGCATATCCAAATTTTCAACACGATACAACATTTATTTAAGACACTTACGAATTTCCCAGGTTTCAATATTTCAATAACGTATTTGAGAAACCCTACATGTCCGAAAGTATTAGTTCTTTAATAAACAAAAAAAATCTGTTTCAAGCAAAAGTAAGTTATTATGCTCAAAAAGCGTGGCTGTATTTAGGACAACATAGATGGGATAATATTTTAATAAAATTATTTCTTGTTTAGTTTGATGTGCAACAAAAGGAATTAAAATATGCGGTGGGCATGTGTAGTTTATCAGATACATATTATATTTAAACAAGTTTTCGGTTTCTTTTCTATTTATTAATATAAATTTACAAAGGTTTGTTGTAAGTTTTGTTGTTATATTTGTGTTTCAGAATGATAATCAAAATTAGTTGACAATTATGTAAGTATCCATCTAAGTTAACATTAAATTCTTAAATTATGTTATACCTATGTTGCCTTTACGAACTGTTTATGATTTTATATGTATTAGATATTTTACATCATTCGAAAAAGCACAAACGACAGAAGTTTTTTAAAGTATTTGAACTACCATGGTCCTGTTTTATATGGGTTGCGATGTCATGGTTCCAGTGAACCAGCACATTATAGCTGGTTGGTGACCAATATGGAAAATCTAGAAAAGAAACTACTAGCTCTAGAAGTTGAATTGAGTACTGCCTCGACTCGGTGCAAAGTTGTAACAACATTCTTCTTAGTAGATATAAGCGCTATTTGTGATTAGTTCTGATAGACTTAGCTAGCAAGTCAATTGTTTGAAACAGTACTTTATAGTATTCTTACTATTTCCATTACAAAGTATGTCGGCAAAAACTTATCTGCAATCAGTAAATTATTTTTTTATTTAATTTTTGACGTGTCTTGACATTGACTTTCTTATCTGTTTTAATTCAATTAACACTCTTTTTTACCTCCCTTTCATATGGAACACGCTCAACAATTTTAGCGAAAACGCTGCTGACTCCATCGGCAACAAGAATTTTAGATCCTAAGTTGTGGGTTGTTTCGGCAAAACAAAATCTTCAAATATTATGTTGTAGTTATTGTGAACTCTCAAAAATTGTTTTGGTTGGCCTAAAAACTACATAAGGTGATCAAACAAATAATGAATTCCTACCACATCGTGTGTCATATCGTATGTTCTCATTAACTGTTTCAAGTTTTCGTTATTTTCTTGCTGTTTGTCGAAGGATATGCAGCTCGGTTCAGCTGGATGCGGAAGGCTAGTTATGGTTGCTTTTGTTTGCTTGTGGATTCTTATCTTATGGTGAAATTTTTTTTCTTTTTTGTTCTTGGAATTTCTACAGTTACACGGATTTTAACATAACATTTAACATAATATAATGCTGTGCCCATAATAAGGTATCCATAAATGTATCCGAAACTTATCTTTTTATTATAGATGTCCAAACAATTTACAAGAAAAAAAATGATTTGGCAACCATGCATTTATATAAATTTAGATGAATGCTTTGTTGTCATGTTAAACCATTCTTCAGCTTTTTCAAATATTTCTTATTTATTACATAATAAATTGTACGAAGGGCCCTTAATCAAATTTAAAATAAACGTTTAAAACACCATTATTGCAAAAAAACGATTAATTTATATAAAATATACTTATTTTCATTAGGATCGATGGTACATAATGGAAAATTCTCAGCAGCTGCTGCACTTTTAGTCAGAACATCGATTTTCCAACATTGGGTACTCTCACAATACCAACCTTCAAATTTGTCCCGACTCTACCAATGAGTGGTTTCTTTTCAGGCTCGGCAACTTTTTGGGCGGGCATTTTCCTATAAATAAAAAAATAATCAAATAAAAATATTTATCTTGGCAATCTCTTTCGGACAGAAATAATAACATAAATGCTTCCGAAGCACACATATGATGTGATGTAGAATGTGTATTATTTAAAATGGCATCCACTGGAATAATAATCATATGCAAAATATACTCTACTATCTCGCGAATAATAACAGAAATTATAAACTGCAACTTAATTTCCGCAAAATAGCAATTTTCAATCTGAACTCGAAATTGTAACTTACGATTTTTTTAAACGGTCGATATTTTAAAATCTCTGCTTTAATTATTATCAGTTAAACACGAGCAACGCAACGTAAGCTACAATTTTAAATTTACCGTCATTTCCAGAATTGGTATTAATGTAATTATCAATAGCACTGCCTCGGGTTTCGAAATACGCAATGTAATTTTTAAAATAACTGATTTAATTTCCAACTTTTTTTATGTAAATTTTTTTTGTCTTCGACTTTCAATAAATATTACTACTAATGAAACCGATTAGAAAAATAAATTTAAGATTTATGTAATTAAAAATAAATAATTAATAATAGTTATTACGCAAAAGTAAGCAACATTTTGTAAATGAAAAAAAAATGAAATTATTCAAATCACTCCCTGTGTAATATTTAAATTTCGCGCATATTGACACATTTAAAGGCTACATAGTGCTATGGTATATTATATTTTAATGTTTAAATAAACATCACATTGAATGTTATGGTGATATGCGCTTGACCAACAATTTACTTCACTTATGTTTAGTGTAGCAAGGCAAACTGAAAAGTTGTACAGAAACAAACACCACTTACCTTTGTGATGAAAAGAAAATTTGCTCCGGCTATGATTTTAAAATCCAAAGACAAGCTCAAGAAAATTATATGAGAAAATTTCAGGCGGGTCGCTCTTTGACAAAAAATAAAATGTTGTTCAACTTTTACCTGCGAAATTCTATTAATGGACACAAAACAAGAAAAATACACAAATGAATCTGCTTTTAAACATTTAAATATTTTATTAATAAACACATGAAAAAAATTGGAAAGATAAACGAAAACAAAAACAATCCTTATTATCTAAAATGGAATCATTTAATTGGTGGTGCCACTTTGATTTAACAAAATAAGAATCAAAAGACAGTGTTAATGTTCTTTGTCTTGCTTGATTTTTATTTGATCAATACCACAATCTTCAATTATAATAAAATAAAACAAAAAAAAAGGAAACGAAATAAAAACAAAGTTAAATTTTGAAAATAAATTGTTAAATTCAAAAATTTTGCGCCATTCTTGGATTATTGCACACACTATTATTATTTGGCAGTTCTCTGTAAATTTACCTGGTTATTTGTAGCATTGGTGAACACGCATTTCCATAATTGTTCTTGTAGGTCTTCTTTTGTAATTTATTACAACTATTAAATATAGAACAATTTACCTCCAATACGTGAGTACACAATTGTCTATTTTTCAAAAATTCTTATTACATCCAGTTATAAAATTTGCTTCCATCCAGAAATAAAGTTATAAAACGTTTTCAAAGAAAAAATTTCTTCTGATAAATAAATAGTCCAAACACCAAATTAACACTTCACTTTACCTTTTTATTTAAATCACTTTAATTGTTCAATGTTATTTTCATTATTAAACACTTAAAAAAAATTAATTCAATTTGTATGACATTTGTCATAACCTCACTTTTTTGACATTTCATTGACGTAAAATCTGCCACACATAACCTCAAAATTTTAACAATCCAAAATGGCTTCTGCTTTATATGAAAATCAACAAGCAAGTAACCAGATTTTCGATCTGCTTTTATGTTTTCTTGTGAAACAAATGACGATCGTCATTTCTACACCAACAAAAATTTGGTAAGTAACTAGAAACAATTGAACATCTAACCTAATAAGAACTACATAACCAAAATGTTAACAAATTAAATTAAATGTTTAAACAAATTACATAATCGGAAAGAGGATAATTTTCCTTACATTTTGGTATATTGCATGTCTGACAAAAAACAAATTTTACTCCAGGATTCAAAGACAACCATCTTGAATTTCCTGACAATACATGGTTTTATAAAATTATAGATAATTACATTTTCACACCTTATTCCCTCCTTTTTTAAGAATTAACTGAATCCACATATTCCATCATACAATATTTACAACAATTTTGGCACCAACATTTTAAATATTAACAGAATTTTATCATTACCAGGTAAGGTTGAAACGATACAAATTATAAACTTCAACAGGCTAAACCTTCTCTATATAGAGCTGCCCACTTGAAAATTCTATTGCTAAAGGTGCTTTAGAATCTAAGTAAGAATATTGCAGCAAAACATTTTGTCTGCAAGTTCAAAGATTAATGAAAATTATTCAATTATGCTGAAATTTGTTGCATCGTTAAACCAACATGGGGTTTACTTGTAATTTAAGAATAAAAACTGTAAGTATTGTGGTGATTACTTGAATACACCTTTCCAATTATGCCTTTTATAATTTCCAGGTGAAAATACACCTTACGATGGCTTCAAATATTAAAAACCAAGTCAGCCGATCTAACGATATGCAAATCGTAACTTGTCAAAATAATTTTTTAATTTTAAGTGAAAAATCCTTTTAAGATTTACTTTTTATTATCACCAAGTGTTGTAAAGTGTATCCTTTACCTATTAAATAACACAATTACTCAATTTTCTCAAATTTAAAAAAACTTTTTTGAACGCCTGAAAAATAGACAACCCACATTACCTATTCAATTATTTTTGACTGCAGATAACACAGCAATAGGTTTGCAACTTTGCTAATATAGATCTCACAACTTCAAGCAATACTTTTTTAAATTATTCTAATTACAAAACTATTCACTAGCTTTATAGAAAATACTTGATAATGTTATGTTTATTTCACCAAAAATCAATTTGTCAACATATTTTATGTATCCATTACAATCCATCCATCCAAATGCATTACATCATTTAAAATAATTTTTATTCATGTAGAATAATTATCACTGAAGGAACATAGAAAATCACATAACCTTTAACATTAAAACATTGGTATTTTGTAGATCTCCATTTTTGATTATCTTGTTTGGTATTATTGGCATTGAATGAACTAAAATTCACTCCAAATCTTTTTTCAAACCGTTTAAATAGATACTACTTTAAATCGACTTGTTTTTAACAAAATTTTGTTTTTTCTTGAAAGTATATGATCTATCTATGCTACAAATGGCAGTAAGGGCAACGCTTGAATACTATTGTTCTTTGGAATTCAAATAATTAAAAAATGAAATAAACAAATAAAAATGAAATAAAAAAAAATGATGGGCAAAGTTATATATACTATGTGTTTATCAGTCTAACCGGCCTCCTAAAGGGACACCACTTTAGGACATCTGAGGATTGCCCGAGTTTCTCGCGGTTCCCGTTTCCGACCGCCGCAGCGCCTCCTTAACCGATTCTCTGGTGGTATCGGCAGTAACTCTGCTCCATATGGAGATAACGCGTTGCGGTTTTCATCGTTGGATAGTCCGAATCGTCTAGTATGCTCCGCAGTCATAATAGTTTTTCTACTTTAGGCTGTTTTCCGGTTTATAACGGAAACACGGTGGGGGCAAACGTTCTCGACTCTGTAAAGTCGCCGTCCGAAGTCCCATTTTTGATCCCAATTGGCTCATTTGAAACTTCAGATTTTGGACTATAGTAAAAATGTTATTAGGTCCGATGCCGAAAAACCGCTTCCCGACGTTTGTGTTGGCGGAAAGGAAAAAATCCGGCATCTCTGATGGTACCCGCCGATTTCTGGCCGGTCCCCATTTTGGTCGTTATAGGTGGTCGTTAGGGTGATAAAGCTTTAGGGTGATAAAGCTTTAAGAGAACTGAGGCATAAAATTTTCACCGATCTCGAATTTCTTTCACTCACTCGTATACGGCCTCTTAAAAATTGAGTACGGTCTTGGAACCTTTTAAAAGTAAATTACTGTTGATTTTACGAAAAGTGTATACCATTTGCAACAGATTTTAACAAAATAACTATAGTCGTTCCAAAAACAGTTTTTAGGTGTTCATTATTGTCTAGTAGGTTAAGGACAAAGGAATTGGGATGGCGTTCTAATTTTTTTAAGTACATACCATTGAACTTCAGTATTACTTCTTTTACAGAGTCAACTTTTAAATCACTTAAAATGTCTGTTTTCTCACAAAGTAGGGATCATCACACATAGCACGGAGCACTTTAGATTGAAATCTTTCGATTATCTGGAGATTTGAATTGGTTGCAGTACCCCACAGCAGGATACCGTAGGTCCAGATAGGTTTAAAGATTGGTTGTATTAATAGCTTATTAGATAGAGATAGTTTAGATTTTCTGCCAAGTAGCCAATAGTGCTTAATAACCATTACGCCAAGCTGTTTACGATTCTTCCAAATGTGAGACTTCCAAGTCGGAGCTTTGTCGTGATGCATGCCAAGGTATTTTACCTCATATACTTGAGTTGTTTATGAAGACTGGTGGTGAATTATCCCTACATTTATTTGGTGAAGGTGATATGAAAAGATTTCGCTTCCTTTAATTTAATACGCCATCTTTTGGTTCGTTATACTAATTGGTCTAAGCTCTATTGAAGGAGATTTATAGCTAGCACTGGGTCTTTATGTTTCACCATAACGACTTTGCCATCATCAAATGTTGCAGCTGGAAGCTTTGATTGGCAGGTACATCTGCTGTGTAGATGAGGTGCAAAATAGGCCCGTGAACGCTGTTCTGGGGCACTCTTGATTTAATTGATCTGTGATTCTTGTTAATTTTAATCCACTTGTATGCGATCTACCGCATGTTAAATGTTCTCCTACCTTTCCTTTAGAAATTAGTTATAAATTAAAATTTTTCCACTAATAAGTTTTCAAGGCTTCGTAGGATGGGCGTATCGAGGTAAGTGAAAGGCTCGAGCAACTGGTCAGTCTATTCTCTGACAAGTTGCTCGGAGGGGAGATGGGCGGTCTTATTAAAAAAAATTGGCTGAAACTCTGATGTCCGAATTTGACTTGGAAGTATCTTTCCTACAGGTATGATTTAAAGGTAGCATAAAAGGGGTGAGGTGAAAAACTTTTTAGTTTGTGCAGTAGACCTGTATGCCACCCTTTGTCAAATGCTGGGCTTTCGTCGATAAGGGCAGCTGCGAGTATTGTTTTCCCCAAAGGCCTGGTTAATGGAGTCTGTAACTCGGTGGACCTGTTGTACAGTAGAATGGTTTCTCCGTAAACCAAACTGGTGATCTGAGCAATGTTGTTTTCGTCTAAGATTGGTGTTAACCTTCTGGCCAATAGTTTACCTAACACAGGTGGTAAACTGATTCGTAAAAAGTATCTGTATCTGTAAAAAAGTTCTGTAAAAAGCAATTTCATTTGAAGATTTTGGAACCAGGTTTGGGAGCCATTAAGCATTGTAAAGCATGGTCGTATTTATTACTAGGCCATTGCACGGCAATTCTTTATTTAATTTTCTCGTAATTAAGGAATTTAGGTTAGTTACTAGAATTTAGCCGAATACGGGGGAATTCCCCCAGTAGAGATTTTTATCGTGCCAAACAGTTTTACCTCCTATCCGAGAAGAACGCATGTCTTTTAATTTTTCACCGCTGCGAAACATTACCAGCTCGGTCGGGGTTCGAACCTGCGACCCTTGCATTATGAAGCAAATATGCAAACCACTAATCCACCGAGGTTGGCTAAAAATGGCAGACTGTCATCGATCATACCCAGATAACATTCTATCATGTCTGAAACTTGCCTGTGACATTATTTTGAAACATGAAGCGTAGCCTCAAATGCTACTAGCACATTTCTGGATCGTTGTAGAAATTGAAGATGTCTTCCCTGTACTACACAAACGTCTCCAAAACAACGTTTCTGAAACGTTGCCGTTTCAGCATGTTATGTTATGAAACATAATATTTATGCACTAGGCATGTTGCAGTTTGGAAACCTCAGTATGTTTATTAGGACCAATTGTATTATACATACTCGAGCGCGATTTAAATTATTTAATCATGTATTCGTCCAGCTACTTTACGCGAGGTTAAGTATTCGATTTACTAAAAATAAACGCCAAACATGTAACCTTTACCTTCAACTCTTAGCACGCTCCTTCTTCTTACTCATTTCCAAATTTTAATCACAATAGGTAAAGTAAACAAAAAACACTTGTTCACATACAACCACTGAGCAGGCGCGGCATAAAAACTGGCACTAAACTAAAATACGGATGTGAAAAGTTTCGTCGAATTTAAAGAACGTTTCTGGAACTTTAAATTATGTTTCGTGTTTACTGAGTAGTGCCTGTACATGGAGGTGTTCTGAATTTGAACTATCGTTAACTCCCCAAATTTGGGAATATGGCGGATGTTCAAGGAGCCTGGATGATCAAGAAGCCTGAATGTTCAACGTGCGTCTGCAAAGTGAACTTGGCGGCATCGCAAGACTACATGGCTACTGGATCGACCAGGTGACGCCACTTACTGAGCAGATCTGCCTAGATACAAACTAAAGCGATCAATATTCCATTGTGCCATCACAGACACACACCTATACATTGTTATTAGTGCCTATAATTAATTTATAATGGTTCATATTTGCCACCCATTATTTTTGCAGTTATGCTATGCTTGTTGATGTATGAATAAGTAGGAGTTTGAGTTGCTCGATTAAGTACACGTTTGTTGAGACATGTATATTAATTGGTGTGTTCAACTATTTCAAAAAATTTTGCATTCTATTGTTTTTTCACTTTACAGGTTATTTAATGCACCTATACTTCTGGATCCAGCAGCAAGTCTTCTTATAATATTTTTGTGATGGTTTCAATCACTTCTTGTCCTCAATCTATGTTTGTTAGTTTGAAAACGTAACTTCTTTTCATATCTAAAGAGGTAACTTCTTGGTTTTGGATTTCTTGCAGATTGTTTTCGAAGATCATATAGGTTGATTTAATTTCATTGATATCTAGGATCCATAGTTTGATGGTCCATGATCCGCAATGATGCGCTTGATTTCCAAATGTTTAAATAAAGTGTATCCTTCTGTAGGTGCCTTGATGTTCCTTGGGGGGATATGCATGCCTTTTGTTATAACGTAAAAACGGCGGGGGCAAACGTTCTCGACGCTGTAACGCCCCCGTCCGAAGTCCCATTCTTGATCCCAATTGGCTTATTTGAAACTTTAGATTTTGGACTATAAAAAATGTTATTAGGTCAGAACGCGAAAAACCGCTTCCAGGCGTTTGTTTTAGCGGAAAGAAAAAATCCGGCATCTCTGATGGTACCCGCCGATTTCTGGCCGGTTCCCATTTTGGTTGTAATAGGTGGTCGTTAGGGTGATAGGTGGTTATGCGGGAAGTGGATAAGGTACGAAATCCGACTTACTACCCGTAGCGCTTGTACTTTCTGTTTCAATGTTTTAATGACATAAAATCCATTACATCATTTAAAATATTTTTTATTCGTTTAGAATAATTATCACTGAAGGAACATAGAAAATCACATAACCTTTAACATTAAAACATTGGTATTTTGTAGGATCTCCATTTTTGATTATTATCTTGTTCGGTATTATTGGCATTGAATGAACTAAAATTCACTCCAAATCTTTTTTAAAACCGTTTAAATAGATACTACTTTAAATCGACTTGTTTTTAACAAAATTTTGTTTTTTCTTGAAAGTATAATATCTATCTATGCTACAAATGGTAGTACGGGCAACGCTTGAATACTATTGTTCTTTGGAATTCAAATAATTAAAAAATGAAATAAACAAATAAAAATGAAACAAAAAAAATAATGGACAAAGTTATATATACTATGTGTTTATCAGTCTAACCGGCCTCCTAAAGGGAAACCACTTTAGGACATCTGAGGAATGCCCGAGTTTCTCGCGGCTCCTGTTTCCGACCGACGCAGCGCCTCCTTAACCGATTCTCTGGTGGTATCGGCAGTAACTCGGCTCGATATGGAGATAACGCGTTGCGGTTTTCATCGTTGTATAGTCCGAATCGTCTAGTATGCTACGCAGTCATAATAGTTTTTCTACTTTAGGCTGTTTTCCGGTTTATAAGGGAAAAACGGCGGGAGCAAACGTTCTCGACGCTGTAAAGCCGCCGTCTGAAATGCCATTTTTGATCCCAATTGGCTCATTTGAAACTTCAGATTTTGGATTATAAAAGTTTTTATTAGGTTCGATGCCGAAAAACCGCTTCCCGACGTTTGTGTTGGCGGAAAGAAAAAACCCGGCATCTCTGGTGGTACACGGCGATTTCTGGCCGGTCCCCATTTGATCGTTATAGGTGGTCGTTAGGGTGATAGGTCGTTATACGGGAAGTGGATGACGTACGAACTTACTACCCGAAGCGAATAATATTTTTTGTTGTTTCTATTGTTAATTGCTTGGCTACTTTAGGTGATATAATTATAATTAACACAATAAAACACTATTTTATTTAATACATATATTAAATAACGAAGCTCTACATAAGTGTACTGGTGGCAATAAAAAGCACAGATTCTTTACTATCAACTCCTTTTATACCTTCGGATGGTTTACGTCATTATTAGGCACGTGTCATCCGATCATTGGAAAAGAACTTAAATATATTAATTGATATTAGTTTACATAAGATAATGTTACGTTTACCAAAATGGATTCAAAGAAGCTCTTGGCCATATTTTAAGTAAACATTAGAAAAAAGCATTATAGGTACTGCATTAAACTATAAAAATACACAGAACAAGTAAGCTTACTCTAATGCATTAATTAATAATAAAAATACCATTAAGATAAGTGATATTATAACTAGCGCTTGTACTTTCTGTTTTAATGTTGTCATGAAATAAAATCCATTACATCATTTAATAGAATATTATGGGACAAGTGGTTGAAATAAAATTTCCACGTTGAGAGTGGCAAGTAACTCGAGACGTTGAAATTTTATCAGCCACGCGTTCCATATACTATTTTTTCTTCGTATTTTTAGTAAATTAATGCACTATAGAAAAATATATTACATTTAAGTGACAAAACATGACATTAAAGTGACATTTCTCTTGTCAGTAATTGAATGTAGAACAGTTTGAAATTCAAAATCGCGGTAGTCCGATAATTTCAACCTCTAGAGGTTGAAATGCGATTTCAACCATTGTTATCGATTGCAAAATGAGTGATTTCAATGTCATGAGTAGAAAAAATATTTTTTATTCGTGTAGCAAATCACATAACTTGTAACATTAAAACATTGGCATTTTGTAGGCTCTCCAATTTTGGTTATTATCTTGTCCAGTATTCTTGGCATTGAATGAACTAAAATTCATTCCATTTTTCTTTATTATTAATAATAATAAGTAATAATAATATTTGTTCTGAATAATAATATACAAATAAACATATACATAATTAAACGGAATCGGAAGGAGATGATTCAGCATAAGCTGTTCTTCCATCATCCCCTTGTAGTTTAAAAAATAATATTGCAGGTTTTTAAGTTATATACTCTAGAGTAAGTAATTATAACCGTTTAAATCGATACTACTATAATATTTAAAATCGATTTGTCTTTAGCAAAATCTCGTTCTTTTCTTGAAAATATTTGATCTATGCTACAAATATATGATGTAGGTATACTATTTATGTCTGTAATGTATACATCTCAATCATAATGTTGGTGTACAAATTTTAAATGTATCTGATAATTGCTATTTGTTTAAATTTCTTAGCACAATACATAACAAGTAAACCTTAGTTCAGTACCACATTCATAATAATTAATGTGCCTTCTAATATGTTTTTTCTGCTTATACGAACGGAAGCATCTAGTACATGGAAACCTTCCATACTCGTTTGCAACATATTTGCTGGATATTATATCATGTTGAATATCTGAAAAACGAACTGTAATAAAAAAACTAAATAGAACAAATAATAAAAATGCAACTAATTATATAGACATTAACACGCAACACTGTATATAAGGAACTAATATGTAATTATACAGGATTAGTTAAAAGTATGGAGACGACGATTGATTGTGGTTAATATTCATTTTAGAAAATTTTTATCTACAGTTGAGAATACTTGAGATTTTTTTTCTTCAATTGTTCTTGAGTTACGCCTTTTCAAGAAAAAATTTTAAGTATGAACCTGTTGATTTTACGCTACCATTCCATAGAACATTTTTTTTTGTAATTTTATTTCTTTTTAATAACATTTTTTCCAGAAAACGCCGGTTCAAGTGTTTACAAATAGTAGGTACATCTAAAGTTAAACTCGCCATTGCTAATATTAACAGCAACAAATTGCATATAATAATTGTTTGCACGAATTGTATGCAATTTATTGCTGTTAAAATTAGCAATGGCGAGTTTAATCTTAGATATACATTATACATACTATTCGTAAATACTTGAACCGGCGTTTCCTTGAAAACATTTATTAAAATAAAATAAAATTTTTTTAATACTATTGTAAAGAGAAAAAGATTTTCTATCGAGTGATAGCGTAAAATTAACAGGTTCCCATTTAAAAAAATTATGTGGAAAAGCGTAACTCAAAAACAATTGAAGAAAAAAAATTCACATATTCTCAAATATAGATAAAAATTTCCTAAAAAACTTTTGTATTGAACATTATTTTCTAAAATGAATATTAACGACAATAAATCGCCATCTCCATACTTTCTCCCGTATATGGTACATTCGAATGTATTCGTGAAGATGTAGTTGTATAGGTTCTCTCATGCAGACAACTTAACTTTAGATATATAAAAAATTTGTTTCTAATTTTAACAGAAGAATAAAAGCATGCAGCGTGTTAACAACTAAATTTATAGACTTTTTACAGAAGTTTCTACAAGAAGATCAACTCCAATCAGTAAGCTATCCTGGACCAATTGGGCTTCGAGCTATGATTGGGCAAATGAATTTTGGTCATAAGACCTCAGGTCAAAAAGTTTTCAAAATAGTTACATAAATTGTTAGAATGTTGTGCTACAGTTTTAACAATCTGTAATTACTAAATAACTTTAAAAGTTGTTGTAACATTGTCTTTTGCCCACTGCTTGAATACATAATTAAAAAACAACTAATATTCTGAACTTTTGAGTTGTGTACTATAAGCAAGAAAAGAAGAAGATGCTCATAAGGTAAATTTCAATTTTAAAAATTTTATGTAACCTAATAGTAATCATCATCATATTCAGATTCGTATCACTTAGTCAATGTATTATGTGTCTGGTAATCACTGACTGTATTTAAGTAGAGATAACTTCTGCTATGTCTTCCTTAATTGTTTATATGCATGCAATTATCGAGATGAAAGGAACTGAAATTCATCAGCAATCTCTTTGGGGTAAACTTTAAAATCGTAAGCCAAATTAGGTTTAATAAATACTACACAAACAAATTCTATTTGAAAGATCTATCAGTTTATTGTTTATGTTAACAAATATTGATAGAGTATTGCCACTATTACACGCAGACACATCATCAGCATCAGCTTTTTAAGGTTTGCCACAGAGCACAATATAGTACAAAGGTGTTGGCTGTTTCTTCAGTCGATAATTTTCAGAGAATATATTATTTTTTACGTTAGAATGCTTTTAATTAGATTGCCTGATCTTCATATGTCTCTGCGATTCGAAGTGTTTCTACAAGTTAAATTTCCGTTTTGTAGAATACGTACAATTTGGCAAAGGGCATGGAAACAAAAGGAGTTTCTCCACAATGATATCTTTTGTGCATGCAGAGGGATTGCGGTTTTGTGTATACTTTTCCGCAGCGCTGACATATCCATTTGCTTTCTCCATTAGTAGTGGCATCTAGAATAAAAAAATAAGTACATCAAATAACTACATTAGTTTCTGTAAATCAACATAATCAAAAATCAAAATCAACACAATCATAATACCAACATAAACAATCATAATTCTTAGAATTTCCTTGATTAACCACATTTAAATTTTTACTATGAAATGGTTCAAATTTAAAACGAGTTATCATTACATGTATCATGCAAATATCGAAACTTTAAACTCCATACATTTTTAACACTTGAAATCTATCATTTGGGAATATCTTCCCCTGTATTTAAATTTAAGAAATGTTCAAAGGAAGAGGCAATTACCATCTTTGCACTTATTTGCGTTTATTTTCTTGCAGTTTTTTGTTAACGACTGTTCAAGCCGTGCAATTACAGCTTAATTAGTTCTTTCCTAAGGAACAAGGTCTATCCTAATTAAATATGTCAGTGTCATTAGTTACTGTAGGCATGTGAACTTCTACCGAAGGATCAGTGAATTTTTGGAATAGGTCATATAGGCTCTTGCCTCTTCAGCCTTGATGTATAGTAATTGGTGAAGTTGGTGGTAGTTGGTTCTTCATTCGTCGACCCCAATTAAAGCCAGTCCCTGTTATCAGAAACTTGTTGTTTGTGATAGCGGGCAAGTTGTTGAATTGTATTCTTGTTTGAGTTGATACGATATTAGCAGATGTCGCCTCGGATGTAGAGTTTGAAGTTTTGTTGGATAATTTTACGTGATTAAATTTGTTAATGTTGCTGCGAAATAAAAACTGCTCTTTTCAGAGCCACCCTCAAGTAATTTCTTGGGGCTCCCCAATTCGAATGAAGCAGCAGGTCAGTTCCGTCTCGGGATCCGTGTGTTAACCCACTTCACACTCACTTCATTTTCGATTGGTATATCGCCGTACTCCAGGAAACCTGGGTTCCAAACCAGGAACATGCCGCACGGCGACGATTGTTGATTTCAGAGAAAGAGCTGCTTCCTGGACATCGGCTTTTCTAACTTACCAGTTAACTTGACCCGGGGTAGCACTAAGCAAGTTACCGGTTGGAAAGTGGCCATGAGAACACCGCCTCTACTAGGGCCTCTAAAAAATTGAGTACGGTCTTGGAACCTTTCAAAAGTAAATTACTGTTGATTTTACTAAAAGTGTATACCATTTGCATCAGATTTTAACAAAATAACTATAGTCGTTCCAAAAACACTTTGTAGGTGTTCATTGTTGTCTAGTAGGCTGAGGGCCAAGGAATTGGGATGGTGTTCTAATTTTTTTAAGTACCTACCATTGAACTGCACTATTACTTCTTTTACAGAGTCAACTTTTAAATCACTTAAAATGTCTGTGTTTCTCACAAAGTAGGGAGCATCACACAGCACGGAGCTCTTTAGATTGAAATCTTTCGATTATCTGGAGAATTGGTTGCAGTACTTTACAACCGGATACCGTAGGTCCAGATAGGTTTAAAGATTGGTTTTATTAATAGCTTATTAGATAGAGATAGTCTAGATTTGCCAAGTAGCCAATAGTGCTTACTAACCATTATGCCAAGCTGTATACGATTCTTCCAAATGTGAGACTTCCAAGTCGGATCTTTGTCGTGGTGCATGCCAAGGTATTTTACCTCATATACTTGAGTTATAGGTATTTTGTGTATGAAGACTGGTGGTGAATTATCTCAACATTTATTTGGTGAAGGTGATATCAAAAGATTTCGCTTCGTTTAATTTAATACTCCATCTTTTGGTTCGTTATACTACTTGGTCTAAGCTCTATTGAAGGAGATTTATAGGTAGCACTGGGTCTTTATGTTTCACCATAACGACTTTGCCATCAGCAAATGTTGCAGCCAGGAAGTTTTGATTGGTAGGTACATCTACTGTGTAGATGAGGTGCAAAATCGGCCCGTGAACGCTGTTCTGGAGCACTCTTGATTTAATTGATCTCTGATTCTTGTTAATTCTAATCCACTTGTATGCGATGTACCGCATGTTAACTGTTCTCCTAACTTTAGAAATTAATTATGAATTAAACTTTTTCCACAAATAAGTTTTCAAGGCTTCGTAGGATGGGCGTATCGAGGTACGGGAAAGGCTCGAGCAACTGGTCAGTGCTATTCTCTGACAAGTTGCTCGGAGGGGAGATGGGCGGCCTTATAAAAAAAAAAATTGGATGAAACTCTGATGTCCGAATTTGACTAGGAAGTATCTTTCCTACAGGTATGATTTAAAGATAAAGCCTAAAAGGGGTGAGGTGAATAACTTTTTTAATTATTTCTGAATTTAGCTGCACTTTTGCATAATTTAAAGAGGTTTATTAGACATTTCAACAACCTGTTAAATGTTTTTATGGCCAATGGGAATGCTTGTCCTCAGCGATCATGTTGGTCTGTATTGCCTTATCAGTTGAAAGACCTTTCAAATGGCGTTTGTATAATAATATTAAAGTACTTTTGGTATTACAATATTGCAACATCAAAAATAGTGAATCTATAATTTAAATACTTAAAATGGTCTAATTAGGCATAATAACATATGTTAAGTTACGGGCTTCCGAAAATACGAAACGAAACAAAATGAAGCCCGATCTTGCAACGAAAGTAAATGGACTGTATTTCGAAATTAATATATGCGAGTTTCTAAATGGATTAATACTATAGGTAGGGAAAACCCAACAAAGGGACTTACCTTACTTTGAAACGGCTCCTTATCTTCGTATATGGTTTTTCCAAAATTTCTAATATTAGGGATCCCTAAATGTGGTCGAAAAGTAACACAATAAGTCCCCGCCGTCCCCTGGTTCTACGCTTTCTACCTGGTCCAAAATCCTTAATCGATTTATAAATCACATACCAAGCAATATGAAACACTAATTATGAATGAATCATGCGCAGTTTAAAATTACTTAAACCACGTATTTAAGATTAAATCTTTAAATTAAAAACAAATTTCAATAGTTAATTTTTAAAAACCTTCAACTCGAAAACGAAATTAATTTAAAGGCAATTGTTATATTTTGTTTTCGCGGCAAACTATCTTTTTATACAAAATGGCGGCGCCAACGATCGTGCTTGACTGTCATAAACAACATATTAAATTGAACAATATAATGCTGAACATTTATGTTTTGTTATATATGTCTATTGACTCATAACGCACATGGACGTGATGACACAGAAACTATAAATCTACTAAGTGCGGAATTATCAAAGGTGAGAAAATAAATTGAAAGAAAATTAAACTAAGTACTACGTGTTAATATAAGGTAGACAGATGCAGAGATATATTAATAGATGGGAGTAGTACAGCTATGTGTGTTCTGGCCCAGGAAGTGACGTCATAAGCACATGTTATAGGTAAACAAACATGGCGGATGTAAACAATATGGCCGCCGGATGTAAACAAATATGGCTGCCGGAAGTGACGTCATACGTAAACAAAGCAGCTGATTGGTTGATTTAAATGGCGGTATGCATGTAAAACAAATGCTCTTAGTAGATAAGCCCGCCAAGCATATGTTATATGTAAACATACAGGGTGACCAAATAATAATTATAATATAATAATTACTACAACCCATAACCTAAACCAAGGCCCCAGAAGCTATAAGCTTGTGCGGGAGGGAGGGGGCGATTATTATTATTATGTATGCCCAATGTGCGGCTGCAGCCGACTTACAGATGGAACAGCGCAAATCCCACATTTGTGTTACAGCTAAGGGAAACTGCAGAAAACCTTAACCAGATCTGCCAGCGCCGGGAGTCGAACCCGGGCCGCTTGGGTGAAAGTCCGGCACGCCAGACATTACACTACCAAGGCTACCAAATGATATTTAGTTAAAAGTCACTAGATTTGCAATGTAAACAAAGCAGCCGATTGGTTGATTTAAATGGCGGTATGCATGTAAACAAATGCTCTTATTAGCTATGCCCGCCAAGCATATGTAAACATGCAGGGTGACCAAACGATATTTAGTTAAATAAAAAATTACTAAATAATCCCCTAGATTTGAAAACCCTCTTATTGTCTATTAGCTAAGCCCGCCAAGCATATGTTATATGTAAACAAAACATCTGATTGGTTAATTTAAATGAAAGGATGTATGTAAACAAATCCTCTTATTAGATAAGCCTGCTAAAATGATATTGCATGTAAACAAATGCTCTTAGTAGATAAGCCAGTCAAACATATGTTATATGTAAACAACATTCAATAAAAAGGAAGTTTAAACCACAAATATTTGACTGTATTCATACAAGCTAAAATTAGTATATTTTTTATATAATTTCCAGCTTTAAAAATAATGATTTACGCGTGTGCACGTTCAGGTGTATATAAAAGGCTGTTCAAAATATACCGCTGCATTAGTTTAGAATTGTATGTAAAACGTGATAGTAGAATCATGGAGATGAACAACACATTTATTGATACCTGAGATGCAGGTAAGCTAAACAGTAAATAATAAAAGAGCAATATATAATATTCTTCTATTTTCTCGTTAGGTTATTGCAATCGCAAGGAATTAATTTCATCATGGATATTTTTTCTAAACAATAAGAAAAGAAATCTGTTAATGGTTGAAGTAGGATGTATTAATACAGACAATTTTGACCCAGTCGTACAAATAACTAGCATTAACGATAAGAACTGTTTACGACTTGATTATGATGAATGGGAAAGCTTATCGTCTATTCGAATTGAACACTTATTTAGAAAATTTAAAAATAATAATGAAACCACTAAGATTATGGAATATTCGGTAGATAGCTGCATTAAAATTCGATTTGAAAGCGATGAGAATAAAACAAAAACTGTAGAGCAATTTTTGAACAGAATCCGCGGCAAATAATCTTTTTATTCTGTGAACCGAAAAAAGTTTTTTTAGCCTTTGTGCTAACCATTTATCAGATAATAATAACACCATTGTTCTTGCAATAAGAATTATCTCCATCTATAGCTATAATCATAAATAATTCTAATTTAAACAATTCAAGTAGCAATATTTGCACAATCTGATTGTCTGCTAATTTCTATTAATTATTTATTATGAAATAAATAATCATTCCTATACATATATGTATACGGCATGTGCCGTCTTGTTTCGAGCTTGGACTGGTAAGAGAGTACAGTTAATTAGCATTTTTGTACTAGATTTTTTTGTAATTGCTTCGAATAGTTACTGCAACATGTTTGTAAAAATACTATTCCCAGCTTTGTCCCACTAATATATTTTAGTTCCCTTTTTACTGAAAAGTGTCGCCACGGGAAGAAACAAAATTTTAACCTTTTTAGCACTTATGAGGTGGCCATGTATAGATGCTTATCTATGACCTGATGCAGTTTGCTATGTCGCTACTGGATTTTGCACGTCTTTGGTATTTCATTTATAATATCATCTACAAACCCTCAAGGTAGGGCACTTGATCCGAACAGATCCCTTTTTAAATTACCATCCACTGAACTATTAGTCATATTTTAATTTTGTACAGATTTGTTTGTTCTTGCACCTTTATCTAGATTTACCTTAGACTAGTTTCATATAATAGTTATTTCTTATATCTAATAAGAAGGTCCATAGGTAGGAATACAAAGACTAAAGTAATATCCAAGTAACAGTTATATTTTATACCAATCGAAAATACATGTTCAATAGAACAATATGCACTTTAAGCTGCTAAATATCCTCCATCAACAGGTAAACATGTTCCAGTTATCATACTTGCCTTATCGCTTAATAAGTATAGCACAGCATCTACTACTTACACCTCACCAAATCTGCAACGAAAAATTAATTGATACATGTCACTATATTTATGTGCTTGCTTTTATGAGAGATATCATGTTCTATATATATTTTCTATACTTTCGTAATGGTATTTTCTACAACATTGGTTCTAACTTAGCAGGTTCTAGCTTAGTATTGATAAATACCAGAAATAGAGAAAAGCGTTATTTGTGTATTGATAAATTACAGAAATATAAAAAAGCGTTATTTGTGTGTTGTTAAATGCCAGAAATTTAGAAATGTGTTATTTGTGTATTGATACCTAACATACCTAAAATACCTAAAATATACCACAAATGGCACAAATATTTATAACAATAGAAGAAATGTGTTAAATAAAAACTACAATTATTATCATTTGAAGATAACGACAGGATAAACTAGTGAGAAGCATTAGTTTTATGCGAAATGATAATTCGCAATAACTAATAAATTAATAAAACTATAATAAATTGTACAAAGAAAACTTTTATTTTTATAGATTTTGTAAAATACAACTATCAAACAAAAAAAACCAAAATACCAAAGAATATTATATAAAGTTGTAAGGTATTTAATTATTTTTGTTTTTTTCTAACCTTACTAATGTAATTTCTTACATAAGATTTTACACCAGTCCATTTCCTGATAGATAATACACTATATTTTGCTATACATTCATCGCATTCCTTTTTGCCATAAACTTGTTCTCTTTTAATTAAAGATTTGAAATTATTTATAACTGCACTTCCGTCTTCCTCTGACCAAGCTTTCTTCCCATTATATTTTCTAAGACTTGCGTTGCCCTTCTTATTAGTTTCTTTTCTTTTTTCGACCACTGGTGTAATTTCTTCTGCACTATCTCCATTATCTTCAGATACATTGGATGGTCCAGGAACTGCCTCATCAAAGTCGTCTTGGTGAATTTCCTCTTCCTGAATATAAGGTAAATCTAGAGATAAAACAATAGTAGGTTCTGTAATTAAAAAAAAACATTATTTATTGTAAATATTCAACCTAGCACGAACGTAAACTCATTCAACGTCTGTGAAGATGTTGAATTCAAAAATCTTTTATGATCCAATGCAAACTAAATCATTGTATTTATGGGACTAAAATAGTTATTTGTGCAACACATACTTGAAACACAAGTTTTACTCGCAAAAGTAAGTTTTGTGATGAAGTAAAACTTATTTCGTTCATGAGTTGTACACAATATCTCTTCTACAACCAGGACATTTTCAAGAAATATTTAAATCGTTCTAAATTTATAAATACTATGTTCTTTGTGGCCAGTTTAAATAAGGAAACTTTTTTTACTATAATCCATGTTGCTAAAGGCAATGTGGATTATTGTTGAAAAACTCACTTCTTGGAATTAATCACCAGGTTACATTATCTAATATTATTAAAGTACAGTCATCAACCTAGAGTGTCAAGTTATTACTGTCAAAAACTACATACCAGATTATGAATTTCAAATTCAACATTTGAGCTTAAGTATTAAGATACTGGATAAAACGTTTAATGGCTTATGTGAATAAAGAGCTTTAATCCACTTTACGGAAGTTAGCCCACACTGCTTTCGTCTTATCTCCTAAACTTTTCCACTTCATGAATAACAGCTCTCTGTATTCACGTGTAGTATAAATAACTGATAGTATGGAAATAAAGTATAGAAATAACTACCGGATAGTTCTATTTGGTTCAACGCCTTTCCAGCAAATGCATTAGCTTCACCATTGTCCACAGCAATCAAAAGTCGTAACACTTTCGTCAACTCTACGGCGCTTTCGTGCAAACGAAAAAAATCGCGGTGCGTAGATCGTGACCTAAGTGGCGAGCCAACCAATCTGTTTTATTTTTATTAAAATTAATAATTTGTGTAACAGTTGCAATGTACTTTCTGAGTTTGGTGCCATTGATATACTCTGGTGATTCTAAACCAGCTTTTTCACATTTTCTTACATAATCGTGGCCTCTCATTGGTTGCATAGAATTTCCACCTCTAGCAAATACATATGGGTTATCTTTAAAAATTCCAGCTATTGTTCTTGTTTGAATAAGCAGGTCAATGGCTATTTTCATGTCAGGCGTTAGCAATACTGGTACTTTTCTTCCTCGTTTGCCTGGAATTTCAACAACTGCTAGATTTTTCGCTAACTGTTTTTCAAGCGGGGTGATGTTCTGTTTCAATTCTTCAGTTGTTTGTTCATTCCAAAGCGGTCTCATGATGATAGAGCACTAGCTTTATCATCATTCGTGATGTTTCGCCGATCTTCTCTTATTGAAGACAATGATTCTGCTTAAAGTTAAAGATGCGAATGATGACCAAATGTTTGGAGAAGCTTCATTATCTTTTTCAATAATCTGCTTTTTGTATATTTGTTTGTTTTGTGTTTTTATTTTCATTTCGTCTGCTGTATAGGTCGCCTGTTATTGGTAATAACTGAGTGCAATTGAATTTTCGTGTATGAAGATTTTTTAGTGCATTTGTAGATATACGAGTACTCCACTCTAGATTCATAAGACTTGAAATATTCTTAATTCTTCATCTCTTTTGATATCACTTTTTCGCAGAGCTACCCCTCTTTCGTAACCTACGCATTTTCTTAGATGATGTCCAAGTTTTAAAGCTAGATAAGGAGTCTGATAGTTTGGTCTAAAAGCTACAGATGTATGAGTAACACAAAGTGACTTAACTCAAGATCCAATGTTGAATTATTAGGTATAACGTTCGCTCAGTTCCAAAATTCAATTGATGAACATCTCTTCCGTAATGCGTAAGGCATTGTGTTAACTATACTGTTTTTTATATCGATTTTTTTCTCTGTAATTGGGTTTGTACCTGTTGAGAGATAAATATTATTATTATTATTATATGTAGATGTTATGAAAATATTTATCTACTCCTATTGGGTTATATATTCACTATTCAACTGCTATTGTGAACGTAATGGTGAAGGTAACTGCATAGCGTGAGTTATGAACCATAACTCACTGTTTATTGAATTGTCATGGTAACTACCGATGCAATGATATCTAGTTCGATATTCTATGACTAATGTCAAATGTTTTTGTTTAGGTTCAGTCAAACCTTGAAAATTAATTTTCAATTAAAAGTATTTATAAAATTAATATTAACCTTTGAAGAAATACCAAGAAATAGTTTGGACAGAAATAAATATTTTCATATCATAATATCATGGAGCAGTAAAAGAAGAATTGGTTTAGACGAGTTCAATGTGTCAAATTATAAAGTATTAAAGAAGTATTTTGACTTTGACGTGCAACGTATTTAGACTAGTTTCCCATTGAAAATTGTGCTGTATAGCAAGCACAAGCACTCAGGTTCATTGTTAAACACATGGTATAATCGATCTTTGCAATAAATAAATAAATTATAAAATTAATTGTTGTTAATTTTACAACACAATTGTTGAACAACAAGAAATAATATTTAAAGTGAGTAAAAAAATAAGTTTGGAGAGTAAATCAGAACTGTCCACACCGCCAGAAATGAAAGTGAGGGAAGCCGCCACAGTAACATCTGTTGCCTGATAAATAAACCTTACATAATTCACACAAGATCACAAATTGCTCACATTTTAATTAATTTTATTAATATAAATAATGTCTAAGAAATACTAGAGTGTGTTAGATAAATAACATTAAATGTTTAATGACATTTAAATCCTCATTGCCAATCACTTCCTTTTAAAACTTTCCGGTGTAATTTTTACTGAAAATTGTTATAGTCGTAGAGAAAGTATGGTATTGAACTCGTGTTAATCGCAATAATTTACTTGTATGATCACAGCACTTGCCTGCGGCTCGTGCCGCAAAGTTCAACTTCGTGAGTTATTGCCATTACCACTCGTTGAATAGTATACTATTGCCGGACTCACTACGACTGTTAAAAATGAGGTTTCTAGTGTTACGAGTTGACAAATTACTTAGCCCTAGCTACCCTAATATTAGTGGCATTTAAACAAGCGAGATATTTGTAAACAGGAAAATCCGACACCCCGTTATTCAGCCATCAAAACAAAATAAAATTTGGAATTGGGCAAAAAACTACATCAAATTCAGAATAGCCATTACTGAGATCTAGCAATATGTCATTTTGGTATTAATTTTAAGATGGCGGGTTAATGACCATACTCCGGCAAGTCCAGCTTGTGGATTCCGGATCTCTATGCAACCCTAAATAATATTGTAACTAAATAAGTAAAGTGCCACTTAATATTATAATTCTTTAAACTAAAATATTTCTTTATAATAATTTGAAAGTACTCGAGTAGTTCACAGATGAACAAATTTAATTGATAAAAGTTTATTTATAACAACAATAATCATGTTACAGTTTCGGTTACCATTACCAAATAAAATTACCGTGCAACAAGTATAACAAAACAAGAGCAACAAGTAATGGGTAAAAAGAAATAAAATACCTATCGAATTCCATTAATGTCAATTCAAAATTACCGTTTCTTCTTCAATGAATTCATTAACTTTTACCGGTTTCTTATGCTTCAACACTTTCATTTTGTATTTGATGAGCACGACAAGATTCAACAATCAAAGAAAGCAACACACTGACGCATCCACCATTTACCATTATTTACATTTTATTGCAGTGATGTCACGTTTTCTCTTCTTCTAACATTATTTTACTGGCGATTTAAATTCGTTTTTCCCGCCCGTGCCGGATCAGCCGATTACGTCGCTTCTTAAGGGGGGAAGTGACTGTATAAAAATACGCTACTGCCTCTAAATTTTTCATTATTTTAAGAAAGAATATAACATAGATTGTGTATCCAACATTAGAATCTTGTAGATCAAAGGATGAACTAAATCTTAACAAAAGAATGATTAAAAATTGTTCGAAAATAACTAAATAAACATAAAAACTGCAACAATAAGTATAAATATTTTTTCTTTCTTTAAACTAAAATATCTCTTTATAATAATTTGAAAGTACTCGAGTAGTTCACAGATGAACAAATTTAATTGGTAAAAGTTTATTTATAACAACAATAATCATGTTACAGTTTCGCTTAGCATTACCAAGTAAAATTACCGTGCAACAGGTATAAGAAAACAAGAGCAACAAGTAATGGGTAAAAGGAAATAAAATACCTATCGAATTCCATTAATGTCAATTCAAAATTACCGTGTTCTTCTTCAATTAATTCATTAACTTTTACCGGTTTCTAATGCTTCAACACTTTCATTTTGTATTTGATGAGCACGAAAGGATTCAACAATCAAAGAAAGCAACACACTGACGCATCCACCATTTACCATTATTTACATTTTATTGCAGTGATGCCACGTTTTCATTTCTTCTAACATTATTTTACTGGCGATTTAAATTCGTTTTTCCCGCCCGTGCCGGATCAGCCGATTACGTCGATTCTTAAGGGGGGAAGTATATAAGTATAAAAATACGCTATGCAGAGTCTCTGAATTTACATTATTTTAAGAAAGAATATATCATAGTTTCTGTATCCAACATTAGAACCTTGTAGATCAAAGTAGAACTAAATTTTAACAAAAGAATTATTAAAATTTGTTCGAAAATAACTAAATAAACATAAAAACTGTTACAATCAGTATAAATATTTTTTCTTTCTTTAAACTAAAATATCCCTTTTATAATAATTTGAAAGTACTCGAGTAGTTTACAGATCAACAAAAATTTAAAACAGGAAATTAAAAGTCGAGCCAAATTAGACTATGAAATCTATGTAGCAAGCACCGAGCAAACCTTACGTAACACACCAACTAAATTTTGGTCTCTAATCAAACAAAAACGTACAGACACGGGAATTCCGAAAAAGATGCATCTGCATAATACAGAATTTTCGGGTGACAAACAAATAGCTAACGCCTTTGCTACCTTTTTCGAATCAGTATATGTACCTAAATTACATAATTTCTCCACTGGTATTCATGCATGTTCTTACGGAAATCTTACTTTTCTTTAAAAGTAACTCTTTAGGTAGATAGACTTGAAATTTGTAATATTATACGAAACTTAAAGCCAAAAAAATCTACAAGTGTAGATAATATTCCAACTTACATTTTAAAGGGACTGAGTGAATTTATTGATTTTCCACTGTCAGTAATTTACAATTTGTCTATAAAAACTAACACCTTTCCAAATAAACTCAAAACATCAAAAATAACACCTATATTTAAAAATGGAGATAAAAATAATATAGAAAACTATAGGCCTATCTTATATCTTAAACACAATAGCTAAAGTCTTTGAGCGTCTTATTTATAATGACATACTTGCATGCACCAGGCATAAAATAACATATAAGCAGCATGGATTTATGGAAGGCCGATCCACTATGACAAATCATCTTTGTTTCACAAATGAAATTTCTAATGCTATAAATGAAAATTGTCAGTTGGATGTAATTTTAACAGATTACTCGAAAGCTTTCGATAGAGTAGTACATAATTTACTATTATCCAAATTAGCATACAATTTCGACTTTTCTGTAAATGCTATTATGTATTTAAATTCCTATCTAAGTAATCGTAAACAAACTGTACAGGTTGGACTAGAATATTCGTATGAATATATAGCTTCCTCTGGTGTACCGCAAGGAAGCACGTTAGCACCCCTGCTTTTTATTCTTTTTGTCAATGATATCCCAGATAACCTTATGTTTACTAACTGTTTAATGTTTGCTGATGATATAAAATTTTTTCGAACAATAAAAACATCAAATGATTGCATAACTGTACAAGATGACATAAATAATTTAATGAACTGGTGCAACACTAATGAATTGCACATTTTGATAAATGCAATGTTATCACCTTCAGTAGGAAACAAAATCCTATTATACATAAATATATGATCAACAATCAAACACTAAATAGAATTACCGAGCACAAAGATTTGGGAATTATATATCAAGGGAACTTTAGATTTGATTCACACATAACAAAAACTGTTAACAAAGCTTTTAAAACTTTAGGATTTGTTGTAAACAATTCTCAGGACTTTCAAGATCCAAATACCATGTTACGATTATTTAATGCGTTGGTTAGGCCCATACTTGAATATGGCTCTATAATCTGGAACCCTCGTACAGAATCTCAAAGGTTACAAGTGGAAAGAGTCCAAAATAAATTTATAAGGATTTTATATTACAACACCAATCAACGATATCCTTTTTTCATATCATACAGGGAACTTCTACAGCAATTCAGTTTAGTGACTTTACAGAAAAGGAGAGAAATTGTATGCATTACTTTTATTCATAAATTATTAAACAACTGTATAGATGTACCAGACTTAATTAACAGCATCTATATTAAGGTACCACAAATTAAATTAAGACCCAGATTTTTAGAATTTCATACAGACAAAGATGATGTTCTTTCTCCACTAGCAAATGCTTTACATGTTATAAATAAGTTTATATCTACAAATATAACGGTTGATTTGTTTGTTGATAGTTTTTCTTCAATCAAATATTTAATGTATAAAACATAGAAGCTCACTTTACTAGTATATTTCTATTTATAAATACTTGTTTATAATCACTAAGTTCAAATCCTGCATTTTATATGATTACTATAATCTCTTCTAGTATTTAAGTTGTATATGTCAAAACTATTGTTTCATTTTTTTAGTAATACTAGATACATAGGTACTGTAATTGTCCTGTAATAGGCTTAAGTCGTGGGACAAATAAATAAATAAATAAAATAAATAAAAAACAAATTTAATTGATAAAAGTTTATTTATAACAACAATTTAATGACATTTAAATCATCATTGCCAATCACTTCCTTTTAAAACTTTCCGGTGTAATTTTTACTGAAAATTGTTATAGTGGTAGAGAATGTATGGTACTGAACTCGCGGTAATCGCAATAATTTACTTGGTGATTGATGAAAGTTCAACTTCGTGAGTTATAACCATTACCACTGGTTGAATAGTATACTATTGACGGATTTACTACGACTGTTAAAAATGAGGTTTCTAGTGTTACGAGTTGATAAATTACTTAGCCCTCGTTACCCTAATATTAGTGGCATTTAAACACGCGAGATATTTGTAAACAGGAAAACCCGATACCCCGTTATTCAGCCATCAAAATAATATAAAATTTGGAATTGGCCAAAAAACTACATCAAATTCAGAATAGCCATTACTGAGATCTAGCAATATGTCATTTTGGTATTAAATCTAAGATGGCGGGTTAATGACCATACTCCGGCAAGTGCAGCTCGTGGATTCCGGATCTCTATGCAACCCTAAATAAGATTGTGACTAAATAAGTAAAATCCCGTATATATTCAGGTCATGGATAACTCGACTAGGAGAAGGATTAAAAGGCTTGAAGTAAATGGTTAGATTAGCAAGGTGTGTGTGCCACAATTGGGAACCATGCCATAAATATAATATATATGTATTACACGCACAATACTCCAGAAATATATGGAAACATACGCAAACAATTTCATGTGAAAACATTAATGTGATCGATATACTCGTACAAATAACTATTTGAGTTACTACGGGTTATTAAAACTTGGTAAATTTCTAAACTGATGCCGATAATGAATAACAAATAAACTAATAACTAAATAAAGATAACCTATAAATACAGTATATTAATAAAAAGGCTAGTTAAGACCTAAATAAAACTAAATAAACTAAATAATCATGATATAGTAGAATAATGCATATACTTACCTCTTTGTCACAATATGTCACAATTTATGCTCTTTGGCAATTCTGTATACGCACTTTTTCACATATCTACTAGGTTTGCCAGAAAACATTTGTGGCAATTACAAGAGGCCGCGCAGTGCCACTTAATATTATAATTCATTAAAATAACTCTTTACGGCAGAGGACGCTGCAACACACTGCGATAGAAGTGGCATATAGTTGTGCATACAAACATGCAGAAATTTAATTTCTGGTAGGTTACACACATTTTTTAATTCACCGATATTTTCAATAAACGGAGGTCGCAACTTGTCAAAACAACCAACAAAAATTTGTGGCATACGAAGGTATGTATACCACAATTTGTAACCCTCTCACAAATGCATGCACTGTACACACAATACTCCAGAAATACTTGGGAACACACACACTGTTTTCTATTACACAGGGTGTAAGGGGTTAGAGTACTGTAATATATCTAGTTATCCATAATATCGTGAGTTGAATGAGTTGAATTCTCTGAGTTAAAGATAGAAGATTTTCTGAAGATTTAGTAATAGGTAACATAATGGTTTATGGTCTTCGGGTTCAGTATCCGATAATATCCAATCAGGCACCAAGAACCATCTAGCTTGAAAACCATGTGGATCGAAGAGTGTAGGGCTGCTTTAATTTACTTAAAATCTTTTACGATGTTTTGTCCGAAGCTTTAAATCTTCATGTTGACAATATCTCTCCTAGTTTATTACACTGTGTAGATAAACAAAAGTATAATAATACTATAATGTTGGATACTTTACCGTTTATCCAACATTCTGCAACTTCTCCGCATCCAGTGGTATCACTGTCATCGCTATAAGTGTTGCTATTCTCACAATAATGTCAATTTTTTGAGTTTGAACGATCATGTCATGAATTGCCATAAATCTACATTGTTGATCTGGTGATTGCAACTTTTCTAGCAGACCCCCTATATTCTGAAACGTAACTACTATCGTGTAGCTCGGAACTTTCTATTAAACCATAAACAACCATTGCTTGCCTGTAGGGCTTCGAGTAGAGCTAGGCTGCTATTATAGTTGAAAACTCACGTTGGTTGTAATCACGTAGGGTTAGAGTTACCAGATGCAAGATCGAATGCAGGATATTGGGTTAACATACGGTTGATAATGATATCTTGCATAAGATTATATTGTGAACTGTTTCATCAATAAAACGGAGAGCTTTTGCTAATTATGTTTATTACTTCAGTTTACATTTACAAGCAAGGGTTTCTTCGTTTTCATGTGAGCTACCATTGACTTGGCAATGAATAATCAGTGGATGTCTGTGGTTCCATTTTGATATATTGCTTTCCCTAAACGGCTGCCACATATGTCTGTTCTGATGCAGCACAAAACCCGTGTAGTTCCATTTTGTATTCTTTACTTGATTTAATCTATCTGAATATTGCGATATTTTCTACTTGATTTTAAAAGACTTTCCTTGATGTACCAATTTATTCCGCCACTTGTTTGTTCCAGTCTTTTTATCGAGTAGATAAGTTCTTGAACTAGTATCTTAGAGGAAGGTCAAGGGATCGGAAATGTGTGCTATGTCAGATAATATTTTCTTTTAACAGTATCTTGCTTGTAGTAGTGTTGTAATATCCAATTGTAATAATTAAATTCAATATTTTATAAATTACGTTTTCTGTCTTTTTATCAACATGAATTGTAAAGTCACATAATCTATTTTCAGAATGTAAAATCATTACTTTGTATTTTTTATGCACTTGCATTCAAGACTCCACGTGTAACCTGTGAAATATGATATTAATGCGTTCCATGAGAACCGCAAGTTTGCATTTTACAATAGCAAGCAAGTCTTAAAAGAACAATGTAAAGTTCAGTTGGTAAATATCGATGTAACGAAAAGGAACAACTCCTTTAAACTTTTAGGTTAATAAATGTTTTGAGTTTCTAATTGGTTATCGTTTTATTTATTCAATTCTGTAAGTAAAACCTCAATCAAGTGGTTCACAACATAATATATATTTTGGTGTCAGGTGTAAACAAAATTAAAACCCGGAATCCGCGAATATCGTTCACTTGTATTAATTGGCGTCCAGAAAGGGAAAACTTTACATTCGCGAACACGAAAAAGTGGTGCGACACCGTGATTTCAATACATGCGCAATATTGGAAACCTTGTGTTGAGAAACTTTTTTTTGTGTTATACGGACCGTTTGTGTTAAAACTAACAACAAAATTGTGTTAAACAAATTGTGAACATTGTGAATTCCTTTGCCAAAGAAGAATCAATCCAGTTTAGATTCCTCAACTCTACACTTATAAACCTTTAAACATTCATTCAATTTTCAACCAAAAGAAACAAAATTTGTGCATTATCTTCAATAAATTAAATTTTCTACGCGAGTTTATAAAAAGTTCCTACATTTAATAATTACTACGAGAAGGAATGAAATTGTTAGTGTAACTTCAATATTTAAACTTTTAAAATTTGTTTTGTTTTAACGCCTTTATTACGAACATTCGTGGATACTCGTGTGACAATCACATCACGCATTTTTTTTGGGTTTTATAGACAGAGTTTCGTGTTGATTTCGGTACGGATGTGTTTTGCCGAAGTTCTTAGTGGACACTACCTTTTGTGAAGTACGTTCAGCCGAATTCCCAAGGTGTTGGTGCTGTTTCGCGAGCCGGCGGCGACGGAGGATCGAGCTCATCCAGGCCGTTAGCGAGGCGACTTGGGGTTGTACGAATTACGAAATTCCTGTTCTGTAGGAGGCTTCCAGCAAACTTCCAGTTCCTGGTTGGACCCTTTTAAAGAGTGTCTCCTTCACTCTTTTCTGTAAGGCGTCATCCTGTTCATCGTTACCAATTCCGCAAATTTACAGCAGTAAGTTGTGTTTGTGTAGTGTGCCTTTGGGCAAGTGTTTCCGAGCATCGCAGTTCAATCTGCAGTCACTTGTGACGTTTTATTTTATTTTATTTTGCATGCATTTACGATTTTTTTACACATAATTTTACTTAATCTTCTTTATACTAGGTATACTAATTAAAACCTATTTTCTATGTGTATTAATGTGTATTATGTAACACAAATATTTTCAAGTTTGTAATTTAATTTTTCGCATGCAAATTCAAAGCTACTTAGGGCCGAAGTTTTTCTTGTAATTCAAAGCGATTTAGCAACAAACAAGTAGCAATTAATTATAAAGCAATTCAAATTGCGTTTTCACCTTTTACGAAAGGTTGTTGTATCACATACTGCTAGTGATATCTAATTCTATATAAGTTTATAATATTAATTAATTAATTAATTACTTCCATTTAACATCCTTTAACATTATAGCATTTTATTTATAAATAATTCAAATTTTGTCACCTTATCTTATTTTCAAGGTTTATTAATATCGCCCCTAGCAAAAAATTAAGTGTAGACAACGCCTTGAAAATCATACCTGAATTCAAGGGTGACAGGGATGAACTCGACAAATTTATTTCATGTTCTGAAATTATTGAAAACCCTCTTGAAGAAGGCGAAATAGCCACATTTTTAAGTGTTGTTAAAAGTAAATTATCGGGACCAGCATATAATTGCATTAAATATAAATCTTTAGATGATTGGAGTAGCTTCAAAAACGTACTTTTAGAAAATTTTGGCGAAACTAGAAGTATTGCTCAACTTCAAACAGACTTATTTACATGTAGGCAAAATTTTAATGAAGATGTCAGATCATTCGCGAATAGGATAGAAAGGATTCTGATGTCATTAAACGATGCTTGTTATTCACAAGAAGGGACAACTGAGTCCACTGTGAAAATAGTCGATAGTCTAAATTCAAAATCGGCTCTCCAGGCCTTTCAGAACGGCTTGAGGGACCCAATTCGGTTAGTCATTAAAGGGGGCAGATTTTCGGAACTGTCGAAAGCTATCGCAGCAGCTTGTATAGAGGAGAAATCATTTAAACAGCATAAAGAACTTTTTCAATTTTCTAATAAATCCTCTTCTAAATCAAATTTCAGACATTCAGGCTACCATAATAATTATACTTCTAATAGTGTGAATTTTAATAAACGTTATGTAAAACAAGAACCAACCGTTACTCAAATTCGAATAACTTGCCGTTACTGTAAAAAGAATGGTCACGATATTTCAGAATGCAGGAAAAGAATTTTTTATGAAAATAAACGTAAGCAATCATATGGTCCAAATAGGGATAATAGGGTTGATAGGAATAAAGCTAGTTCGAGCCCGAGTGCTTCAAACCCTAATCAAAATATAAATTGTCGAGCTATAAAAGGTGACTCATATTATTCTAATTTTCGTAGAAACAACAATTGTGATAGATTTTCACATAATCAAGTTCCCAACAGATACAATGGAAGAAGAAATAATCATTC
This sequence comes from Agrypnus murinus, assembly GCA_929113105.1. Lineage (NCBI taxonomy): Eukaryota > Metazoa > Arthropoda > Insecta > Coleoptera > Elateridae > Agrypnus > Agrypnus murinus. Next base: position 63,255,218 of record OV816023.1, on the reverse strand, counting down.
TAATAATAATTTTATTACTAATTCAAAGCAGTTATTTTCGAATGCTCCATATTATTCTCGAAACAATCATAATAAGCATGTTGTCGAATCAAATTGTTTAAATAGGACTTTGAGGTCTGACTCTCAAAATATTTCAGGGAATAATAATTTGTTAAATGCGTCATTACCGTTGACGATTTCCGAAATAGAAGAAAATAAAGGTAAAAATTCTCAATTTATTTCAAGGAGCAATAATTTGTTAAATGCGTCATTACCATTGACGATTTCCGAAATGGAAGAAAGTAAGGGTAAAAATTCTTTATATAATGATTTTGTTTATGCAAATATTAATAATGTTTCAAATAATGAATTTTATCAATCTTCAAAATCAGATGTGGTCAATATCATATTATCAGTTGCAATTAATGATAGGGCAACCTTACTTATTGACACTGGCGCTGATGCTAGTATTTTGATTTTTATTATATACAGTTGGTAATTTGAAAAATTTTACATGTAATGTTATTCTTAAAATTAAAACATGCATTTTAAATATTATAAAAAAAAACAGTCAAGCAAATAATACATCAATGTCGAAAATAAATTACAGCAGATAGATCTCATCCATAGGTGGAGACTCGGGAAGGGCACCGCGAATACTGGCTGCGTTACCTCGCTGAAGTGCAAGAGATATTCGCTGATGAAGATAGTGCTTAGCCTTCAAATTGCCGCTTTCTTCTATTAATTTTGAACCAATTAAGTTAATAAACGATCTTGCTTCTTGGCACCAGGGTCCTAATGTTTCAAATGCAAGTGCTTTGAAGATAAAGTTCGATGATTTCAAATTTTTATATTTGTTATGTTTTCTATTGCAAGCAATTTCTGCTGCAGCTCCAGAAGAAATAGAAGTCTGGCTTAAGTATGTAGTGGCTAAGGTGTCTACACATGTTACGTCCCAAATTAGACGTTGTCCCTTTGACCAAGGTATAACAGTTACTCCATCGGGTCTCTTGCCATCATCACGAGATAAGCCATTGGGTTCAAGAATACTAGGAATATGTACTGAAGATAGAGCACGTTGAATGATTGAATTGAGTTCACTGTGTCTTGGGAATCTCCCAATGCTTTTGACGCAGCTAAGTCCATGGAAACCAGTTTCGTTTGTGACAAAGCAGCGACTGCAGGGGTGGTTAGCAAAAAGACGGCAGCCAAGTCGTAGGCTAATGGAGATTTGGAAATCTTGTTTGTCTAAACAGGTGCCAATATTTTTTGACGGAAATGTGTGTAGCCAAGCTCCTGATTCTTGATTTTGAAGTGCTTTGAAGCGAGCAATATCAAAATTGGAGTCGAATTGAAGTTCATTCTCTATCGTTCTATTTATGTTTATAGTATACCAGCACTTTTGTGTTTCTAAACGAGAAGGTACTGCACTATTGAGTGACATCCACTTGTCGAGAGCTTCATCATGATGGTGTACTGGAATCTGAATGTCCTTAGAATGGAGTAAAGAAGACAAAAGAGACTGAACACCATAAAGTGAGCTCAAAAATCCCGGAAGGCAAATATCGGAAATTCGACGGATGCCCAAACCGCCGAAAGAAACAGGAAGGGTAGCTTGAAGCCATTGTTTGTCAGTAAGAGAAATATTTAAAAGCGATTCAAGACTGTCTTTAAGACAAGAATCCATTTGGTTTAGAAGATTTGGAAATTTCCAGATAGCGCAGGTTCGTAGAAAATAAGTCATTTTTGGAATATAAAGGCAATTTTTCAAAAGAAAGTATGCTACATGAGTATTAATATGTTCGAGACGAGAGATAAGAAGATTTAAGGTATGTTGTTTAATATTGAAATGATGGACATATGCTTCCTCAAAAATTGGGGATCCTAATAATTGTAGGTCTGCCTTTGAATTTATTCGGATACCTGGACAAATTGTATTAAATTGACGGATGATATTTGAGTCGTTTAGTTGAGAGCAGAAGAAAAGTTCACATTTATTGAAATTTACTTTAAGACCAATTTCAGCTGCTGATTCGATAATATAACGGAAATCAATCAGAACAGTTTCGGGCGAGTCAGCGAGGGTAGCATCGTCGAGATACCAAATATTTAGCTTTGAAAGCATTTTCTCAACCAAAGGTTGAATTGTAATGCTAAATAACATTGGGCCACTGGGATCGCCTTGCTGAGCACCAACTTCAGACAAAATTGTTTTATTGCCAAAAACAAGAAAAGATGAAGAACGATAACTTTGGTTTAAGAATGGGTAAAGAAGAGGAAAATGAGTTTTAATTGGAAGAAGCATACTGTCTCTTTCGATTGAATTAAATGCGTTCGCAAAATCGATTTTAAGTAAAATCTTATCCCTATTGGCAGGAAGATTGACGAAAGTACGAACTGTATGGATTGCGGATTCACAACCTCTTTTTGTCGCCACTCCCAGTTGATGAGGGGCTAAGTATGAATGGATTTGTTCGTTGTGGTTAACACAAATAAGACGGGCGACAAGTCTTCGGAAAGTGCAGTCAATAGCTATGGGTCTAATGCCTCCATCTTTCTTGGATAAGGCACAAAGTGATGCTCCGAAGAAAATAGGTTGGATCTCATCGGGAATCTTGGCAGCAAGGATAAGATTACAGAGGCTTGTAATTGCAGTCAGAGCCTTTTTTCCAGCTTCTCCAGCAGAAAAAGAAGTCATGTCCTTCAAAAACTGTGGTCGCATGCCGTCAATTCCAGGCGCTGAACCATTTGGGAAGGAGTTGATGCCTTTCAAAACTTCTGCTTCATTAACAGACAGGTAGTGGTGGTTAATATCAGGTGGATCGGGAAAGGAAAGATGACGAGACGGTTTTGGGTGTTTCATTTTCAAGGTTTCGAAGACTGAATCATCAAAAGAGGCCAGTGAATCTTCAGAACTTAAAACTTTAATTGCACCTTTGATATCAAAGTCGTTAACTTTTGCCTCAATTCGTTTTGAAAAACTTTGAGAAAATTTTTTTCTTTTTTTATTTTAAAGTATTTTAAAAAGTTCAGTTTTAAAGGAGGGAATAAGAGTTTATAAAGACGCGAAAACCCGGTTACAGGGATTTACTAATCAACCAATTGCCACATTAGGAAAATGTTATGGTAACATTGTAATCCCTCAGCATAGTTTACAAATTTCTCATGTTTTTCATATATTACCCAAGAATAGTTCTTTCGAATACGACGATATATTGGGGAATGATTTCTTTAAAAAATATCAAGTAAATATTGATTATAGGCAAAATACTCTTAGATTTATGTTCAAGGATAAGGAAATTGTTTGGAAATTGACACCCAAACTTAATCCGGATATTATACCCTCTCGAAGCGAGGTTTACGTAAATGTTAAAGTTAATAATTATAATAAAAATTGCATATGTTTGTCAAAGGAACTTGAACAAGGGTTATATGTAAAGTTTAGTAAATGCTACCGATCGAGATATTCATTTAGGTGAAGTTAATCTTGACGTTGATGATTTAGACCATTACGATGTTTTTTGTACTCAATTTGAAAATGATTCCCAGAGGTTAAGACTTTTACAATCACATCTTCGTACTGATCATTTAAATACCGAAGAAAGGGATTCGATTTTAGAAATTTGTCGCAAATTTAATGATATATTCTTCTTACCTGGTGATAAACTCTCTTGCACCAGTGCAGTTAGGCATACCATACCATTGCTTTCAAATACCGCTCCTATTAACGTTAGACCATATAGAATACCCGAACAATTAAAATCAGAAGTTAAATCTCAAGTTGAAGATATGTTGAAAGATGGAATTATTTCACCAAGTACCAGTGCTTGGAATTCTCCATTACTTCTTGTTCCCAAAAAGCCCGATAATGAAGGTAACAGAAGGTTCCGTTGTGTAATAGATTTCAGGAAATTAAATGATGTCACTATAGGGGAAGCTTTCCCTCTTCCAAATATTACCGAAATTCTCGACCAATTAGGAAGTAGTAAATATTTCACTTGTCTGGAGTTAAGACAAGGATTTTTTCAAATTCCAATGCATCCCGAGGATAAGGAAAAAACAGCGTTCAGTGCTAATTATAATCATTATCAATTTGAGAGAATGCCAATGGGGTTGAAAGGAGCCCCGGCCACATTTCAACGAGCAATGAATCATATTCTCACCGGTTTACAAGGGTTAAAATGTTTTATTTATTTAGACGATGTAATAATTTATGCCAAGACTCTTCTTGAGCACAATGAAAAATTAATAGAAGTTTTCGAACGTTTTCGCAATTATAATCTTAAATTAGAACCCAGTAAATGTGAATTCTTAAGAAAGGAAATTGTGTACCTTGGTCATATTATCAGCAAAGATGGCATCAAGCCAGACCCTAAGAAAATCGAAGCTGTCAAACGTTTTCCCACTCCACAAAATCATAAGGAAGTAAAATCATTTTTAGGTCTTGCAGGGTATTACCGCAGGTTCATCCAAAACTTTTCAAAAATTACTCAACCACTAAATAATCTTTTGAAAAAAGATGTGGATTTCAATTGGTGCTCACTTTGTTCAGAATCATTCGAGACATTAAAAGAAAAATTGGTTAGTCCACCTATCCTTCAATATCCAGATTTTACACAACAATTTATTCTAACAACAGACGCCAGTAACGTGGCGATAGGATCAGTTTTATCTCAGGGTACTTTAGGAAGTGATCGTCCCATAGCATATGCTAGTAGGGTGCTTAACAAACACGAGAAAAATTATAGTACCATAGAAAAGGAATATTAAGCATTGTATGGTCAGTAAAGCATTTTCGTCCTTATCTATTTAATAAAAAGTTTGTTATAGTTACAGACCACAAACCCCTTTTGTGGATTTTCAATGTGAAGGATCCAACTTCTCGCTTAGTTCGTTGGAGGATAAAGTTAGAGGAATATAGTTTCGATATTATTCATCGCAGCGGCAAAAGTAACGTTAACGCTGATGCTTTAAGTAGAATTTCTGTTGTGACTAGGTCGACATCATCTTATCAGAATTACCTAAAAGACATTGAAGGTAAAATCATAGTAAATACTAATATTAGGGATATGCAAGGTAATTTGTTTGATGCTCCAGTAGATTTTAGTCTTGCTCATTGTATAAGCAAAGATTTGAAATTAAGTAAAGGTATTGCTAAGGAATTTCAAGAAAAATTTAATTGTAGAGACGAAATTCAATCTCAAAATCCAGAACTACATAAAGTATTATTTCAAAAAAAGGATAATAGGTATATCCTGCATTTGGTCACCAAGGAAAACTTTTTTGATTTTCCTAGTTACGAAAGCATGTTTTTAACGCTTACAAAGGATGGTATTAGATTTCAATGGGGATTTGGGTGCTGTGTGAGTGAGAGAGAGGGAGATAGAAACGGACGCAGGTAGACAAAAGGAATGATGGCGGAAGCAGAGGGACATAGGGAGGGAGGGAGAGAGGTAGTAAGAGGGAGAAAGAGAGGGGTGGGGTAAAAGGGGTAGAAAGAAAGAGGGAGGTAGTGTGGGTGGGAGGGATGGTGGCAGGGTGGGAGAGAGGGAGGGAGTGAGAGTGAGAGAGATAGTGAAAGAGAGTGAGAGAGAGAGTGGTTAAGTGCGTGTGAGTGAGTGAGTGGGTGAGTGAGTGAGTGAGTAAGTGAGTAAGTGCGTGGGTGCGTGAGTGGGGGAGTGCGTGTGAGTGAGTAAATGCGTGCGTGCGTGCGTGCGTGGGTGGGTGAGTGGGTGAGTGAGTAAGTGAGTGCGTGCGAGCGTGCGTGAGTGGGTGAGTGAGTGCGTGAGTGAGTGAGTAAATGCGTGCGTGCGTGAGTGAGTGAGTGAGTGGGTGAATGGGTGAGTGAGTGAGTGAGTGAGTGCGTACGTGCATGAGTGGGTAAGTGCGTGCGTGCGTGAGTGAGTGAGTCGGTGAGTGAGTGCGTGAGTGAGTGAGTGAATGCGTGCGTGCGTGCGTGAGTGAGAGAGTGGGTGAGTGGGTGAATGGGTGAGTGAGTGAGTGAGTGCGTGCGTGCGTGCGTGAGTGAGTGAGTGGGTGAGTGAGTGCGTGAGTGAGTGAGTGAATGCGTGCGTGCGTGCGTGAGTGAGAGAGTGGGTGATTGAGTGAGTGGGTGAGTGGGTGAATGCGTGCGTGCGTGAGTGAGTGAGTAGGTGAGTGAGTGAGTGGGTGAATGGGTGGGTGAGTGAGTGAGTGCGTGCGTGCATGAGTGGGTAAGTGCGTGCGTGCGTGAGTGAGTGAGTGGGTGAGTGAGTGCGTGAATGAGTGAGTGAATGCGTGCGTGCGTGAGTGAGAGAGTGGGTGAGTGAGTGGGTGAGTGAGTGCGTGAGTGAGTGAGTGAGAGAGTGGGTGAGTGGGTGAGTGAGTGCGTGAGTGAGTGAGTGGGTGAATGGGTGAGTGAGTGAGTGAGTGCGTGCGTGCGTGAGTTGGTAAGTGCGTGCGTGCGTGAGTGATTGAGTGAGTGAGTGAGTGAGTGCGTGCGTGCGTGCTTGCCTGAGTGGGTGAGTGAGTGAGTGGGTGAATGGGTGAGTGGGTGAGTGAGTGAGTGAATGAGAGAGAGATTTAAGGTGAAAGGGGGAGAGAGATTTAAGGTGAAAAGGGGAGAGAGAAAAAGGGGTAAAGCGAGATAGAAACATGGAGGGTAACAAGGATAAGACGGAGGGTATGATATGAGAAGGGGGTTAAGAGGAAAGGATGCAGGAAGATAAGGTGGGGGTGAGGGAAAAATAGATGGAAGAAGTGAGAGGAGTGAGGTAAAAAAAGCGAGGAAGGAAGAGAATGGGACAGAGGGACGGAGTGAGAGAGAAAGGCGAGGGAGGGAGAGATGAAGTGTAGGTGAGAAAGAAGGGGGGGAGAGGCAGCGGTAGAAAAAAGGAGGATTTAGGCGGTAGCAAAAGTAGGAGAGAAAAAAGGAGTGTGAAAAGGGGAAAGAGAAAAAGAGGAGGGAGTGATATAGAAACAGTGAGAGGGTGAGTAAAGTATGAGAGGTAGAGTGAAAGGGAAGGCTGGAAGAAGATAAGGTGGAAGAAAAAAGCGGAAAAGGAAGAGCGCGTGGGTGCGGGTTAGGGAGGGTGAGAGAGGGAGTAGAAGGTTGAAAAGTGTGAGTTGGAGTGAGGACAAGAGATGGGTAGAAATAGAGGGGTAAATAATTCTATTTACCCTTCATTCGAGCGAGGGAGGAAGGGAGCGAGAAAGGTGTGGGGGAGCAGAGAGGGAGAGAGAATACGTGATGGGGTGGGAAAAGGTGTTAGAGGGATAGTGGAACTTTTACCTTTTACTCTTTCTCTCTTCTCCTCCCTATTACTATACTTCTTCCCGCCTTTTTCGAGAGGCACTGCGAAAGGGGAAAGATTCCTCTTTCACCCTCCCTCACCGTCCCGAAAGATGGTAGAAGAGATAGAGTAAGAAATAAAAGGTGGGAGCGGGATAGAGAAAGGATCAGAGAGAGGGTAAGCAGAGATGGAGGGTAGACTGTGAAAGGGAAGGATGGAGGTGGTACGTAGGGTGGGAGTAAAAGAGGAGAACTGTGGGCTAGTGGGTGAGGAAGGCGAGGGTACAAGAAGCGAGGGTGTTTAGAGGGCGGAAGGAGAGTGAGATGGGTGAAATAGGAAGAGCATGGGAAGGAAAGAAGGAAAGGGACAGTGGGAGGGTGAGAGAACGGCGGTGTGAGGGATAGGGGCGAAGGAGCGACTGTTTATGGTTATATATTTCTAATAAGTTTATAATTATTCTATTCTGTAGTTCTGCCTGTTAATACTCACTTGTGGGTGGACGGGAAACCACACGACGTTCACCCCTAGAACTGGCAGTCTTCTACCCTATCCTGCTGACGGGCAACGGATGAAGCTATCAGAATAAAGTGTGTGGTAGAGAAATTCGTGAGAATTCTCGACGGTAACTCATACCGACCAGGGGGAGCCCTGGTAGATGAGACCGGTGTGGGCGGATTCGAATCTCGCCTAAGGGATAAGGTCATTTATGGTCACCAAGGAACCCGCTGCATGACCGAGGTCATGTATGGTCACCAAAGGAACCCGCTGTTTGATCAAGGTCATTAATGTCACCAAAGGAACCCGCTGTTTGACTGAATCTCTAGTGCGGTGACTAGAAGTGAGGTTTATCCCGCTTTTGGGCATATGGGAAACTGCAAGACGCCAGGTAAATGTGCTTAGGAGCTATCCCGACCACCCTATAATCCGGACTGCAGCCGGGTACAGTGATTGGGAGAAGCTCTGAAAGCCATTACACTTAAGGATAGTTGAAGCGAATACATAGCCTCTCACTATTAAGACAACTTCACCAAATTCGGGTACGCACCGGGAGTCTATAACGTGTAGACTTAAAAGAAGTTCTGTCGAGGGCCCACCAAGCCTAAAATTGGTAGATCGGGGTGGCAAAACCGCTTAAAAACCAAGTCCTGCCACATTTGAGGTTGGATCCGATCGGGCAGTGGTCCCACTTGATAACAGCGTCAAGTTGCGGAATAGTCCTATTGCTGGACGAGGTACTTCACCGCGTATGAAAGAGGTCGGGAGGGTGCCGGCGGGTGAGCAGCGTATTAAGTCAACTGCTCGGTCACTATGCGCGACTTAGCTAGTAGAGGGTGGATAGGCAACCTCGCCCCTACCAGTGAGTCAATCTGGTAGCAATTGCACGACTGTCGGTTATGCAACTTGCGCGCTGATTGGGCGTATCCCAATCACTTCCTTATGGAAGGAACGTGGGGGTGAGTTCACACAGGTACCCCACGTAAAACAAACTTGACATTCATGTTAATACTCACGTATTGGTTATACGTATTAGGTAGCGCATTAGGTATTCGGGAGACCACACGACTTTCACCCATAAAACTGGCTGTCTTCTACCCTATCCCTATAAAGGGCAACAGATGAAGCTGTCAGATTAAGTGTGTGGTAGAGAAATTCGTGAGAATTCTCGACGGTAACTCATACCGATCAAAAGGAGCCCTGGTAGATGAGACCGGTGTGGGCGGATTCGAATCTCGCCTAAGGGACAAGGTCATTTATGGTCACCAAGGAACCCGCTGATTGACCGAGGTCAATTATGGTCACCAACGGAACCCGCTGCTTGACCGAGGTCATTTATGATCACCAAAGGAACCCGCTGTTTGACTGAATCTCAAGTGCGGAGAATCGAAGTGAGGAATCTCGCCGTATATAGCGAAGGCACATGGGAAACTGCAAGCCGCCAGGTAAATGTGCTTAGGAGCTATCCCGACCACCCTATGATCCGGACTGCAGCCGGGTACAGTGATTGGGAGAAGCTCTGAAAGCCATTACACTTAAGGAGAGTTGAAGCGAATACATAGCCTCTCACAATCAAGACAACTTCACCAAGAACGAGTACACACCGGGAGTCTATAACGTGTAGACTTAAACGAAGCTCTGTCGAGGGCCCACCAAGCCTAAAATTGGTAGATCGGGGTGGCAAAACCATTAAAAAACCAAGTCCCGCTACAATTGAGGTTGGATTCGATCGGTCAGTGGTCCCACTTTGCAAGAGCGCATAGATGGGGAATAGTCCTATTGCTGGACGAGGTACTTCGGTACCGGCGTGTGAGCACGTGACGTAAGTCAATCGTTCCGGTACTATGCCTGCGATAGCTAGGTGGATAGGCAACCTCGCTCCGACCAGTGAGCTGATCTGGTAGCAATTGCTGTACTGCCGGTTATGCAACTTGCGCGCTGATTGGGCGTATTCCAATCACTTCCTTCTGGAAGGGAACGTGGGGGTATGTTCACACGGGTACCCCATGTAAAACAATCATGACAATCAATGTTAATACTCACGTATTATGGTCACAACGGAACCCTCTGCTTGACCGAGGTCATTTATGGTCACCAAAGGAACCCGCTGTTTGACTGAATCTCAAGTGCGGAGAATCGAAGTGAGGTTTACCCTGCTTTTGGGCTCATGGGAAACTGCAGGCCGCCAGGTAAATGTGCTTAGGAGCTATCCCGACCAACCTATGATCCGGACTGCAGCCGGGTACAGTGGTTGGGAGAATCTCTGAAAGCCATCAAGACAACTTCACCAAATACGGGTACACACCGGGAGTCTATAACGTGTAGACTTAAACGAAGCTCTGTCGAGGGCCCACCAAGCCTATAATTTGTAGATCGGGGTGGCAAAACCATTAAAAACCAAGTCCCGCCACAATTGAGGTTTGATTCGATCGGGCAGTGGTCCCACTTAATAACAACGTTAAGTTGGGGAATAGTCCTATTGCTGGACGAAGTACCTGGGTACCGGCGTGTGAGCACGTGACGTAAGTCAATCGCTCCGGTACTATGCCTGCAATAGCTAGTAGAGGGTGGATAGGCAACCTCGCTCCGACCAGTGAGCTGATCTGGTAGCAATTGCTGTACTGCCGGTTATGCAACTTGCGCGCTGATTGGGCGTATCCCAATCACTTCCTTCTAGAAGGGAACGTGGGTGTATGTTCACGTAAAAACATACAGACAATCATGTCTGACCTAGACTGGGTGAACGGTCAAGCAGTCGTTTGAGTCGGACTTCTACTAGTATCCGAAGGCAGATGGAGGGCAGTCGTTCGAGGTTTCGGGAAGCACTAGGATTCGAGACTAGCTTGAGGGCAGACCACACGGCGTTCACCCTTAGAACTGGTCGTTGTCTACCCATCCCAGGCTTGTCTGGGCAACGGATGACGCGATCAGAATTAAATGTGTGGTAGAGTTATGCCGAGGTGTTGTGTTTACGTTGCGTTTACGTCGCGATTACGCTTCACCGGAGTGTTTCTCGACAATGACCCTAAAACGTTGCGGAGGGAGCTCTGCTAACAAGGGGGTCCAGTGTGGGTGGATTGAATCTTACCTGACGTAGGGCCTTTTATGGAGCTAAGTATCCCTCTGTCTGGCCTAGACGAATGGAGGAAATTCAAGTGAGGTTTATCTCGGTTAGGGAGTTCGCTCGCTAACCCAAGAGAAACTGCATGCCACCAGGTAGCGTTTCGGAGGTGACAGTACGAGGCTCTGGCACATGCTGTCAGTTCCAGCGTCGGATTCCCAGAAATCGTCTAGAGACCTACACTTAAAGAACGTTGATGCTTAGAGACTCTCACGTTCAAGACAACTTCCCCTTAATGGGTACACACCGAAACGCTGCTTTAGAAAGGGCCCTTTAAAGCAGCCACGAAACGAAGCTCTGTCGAGGGCGCACCAGGCCTATAACTGGGAGATCGGGGTGGCGAACCCATTTAAAAACTATGTCCCGCCACATTTGAGGTTGGATTCGATCAGGTAGTGGCCCCAACCCCTGTCTCGGGGAGGAGCTTATCAAGGTATGAAAGAGGACTGGAGGGCTCTCTCTATTCAACTGAGTTAAGTTGGGGGAGTAGTCCTATTGCTGGACGAGGTACTTAGCCCCGTATGAAAGAGGACGGGAGGGTGCCGGCGGGTGAGCACGTGTTAAGTCAATCGCTCCAGTACTAGCCTGGTTATCTAGTAGAGGGTGGATAGACAACCTTGCTCCGACCAGTGAGTTACTGGTAGCAATTGCTATGCAATTGCGCGTTGATTGGGCGTATCTCAATCACTTCCTCTTGGAAGGAACGTGGGAGTATGTTGATATAGGAACCTCACGTAAAACATACAGACAATCTTGTCTGGCCTAGACGAATGGAGGAGAGTCAAGTGAGGTTTATCTCGGTCAGGGAGTTCGCTCGCTGACCTATGATAAACTGCAAGCCACCAGGTAGCGTTTCGGTGGTGACAGTATGGGGTCTGGCAATGGCTGTGCAGTTTCAGTAGTCGGATTCTCAGAAATCGTCTAGAGACCTACACTTAAAGAACGTTGATGCGAAGACACATAGCTTGTCACGTTTAAGACAACTTCACCTTTACGGGTACACACCGGACGCTACTTTGATGGGCCCTATAAAGTAGCCTCAAAACGAAGCTCTGTCAGGGGCATACCAGGCCTATAACTGGGAGATGGGGGTGGCAAAACCATTTAAAAACCAAGTCTTGCCACACTTGAGGTTGGATTCGATCGGGCAGTGGCCCCAAACCTAGCTCGGTGAAGGAACTTCAGGGTTCCGTTGTACTGACCTAGGTTGGGGGAATAGTTGGGTAGGATAGTAATGGATAATTATTATTACTGCGGGAAATTAAAAAGGATTATTATCTCTTTAGCAGCAATTGTAGACCTTTAAAAAACAGTTTCTTCTTCAGTTGCAAAATGGGCATCAATTTTTGGGTCCCTTCATCGGTCTTAAACATCCTCCCATGACAATCATATTTCAATTTTAAGAACAGGTAGTAGTCACGGGAGGTCTGGGCTGTAGTGAGTGGGAAATTTGTTGAAACTGCATTCCATCACCGCAGTTGAGTATTGGCAATTAAGGTTGCGTTCGGGTTGTTGTGGAAAAGACGTTGTGGAGTAGACGAACACTATGAAACAGTTTTCTCATCCTTTTCTCTTTGACGTATCACTAACGGAGCAGTAGAGCTACATAGTAGCTCTGTATATACAGTGGTACTTCTTTCCTTGTAGGCAATGGGTAAAATTCCTTGCGAATTCCAAAAGATAGTGGTCATAATCATTTCTTGTTGATAAAATATTCGAACTTTCGATTAACAGTGCTTTATGCAACTGGCTCAATCTAACCTAGCTCTATTAGTATTAAACCTAGTTTATTAATGTAAAAATGTAACTATGTAATTACATACTGTACCCTTCTAAATATATTACATAAATCTACCTAGCTTTAGTTTATTCACATTTCTATAAGTCTAGAGAGTAAGTCATAGTTTAAGTATGTCTACTTAAACTAAAACGTTGAAACTTCTGCAACAGAACAACATACGTACGCCATTTTCTTAAAATTGGTGAATTACTTGAATAAATTAACTGGTCAGGATTTTGTAGTTAATATTAATTCAATTGATTTTGTTGCAATGTTTCGGGACGTTAGAGTCACCTTTTTAATCATTTAATCTTATTCTGAGCACATCTTTGGTTTGGTAATTGGATAAAGAATATTTTTATAATTACTACAATTTATTCGTGAATCAGTTTTTTTTGTTTCATAAATTAACGCATTAATTTATCTTTAAAGTTCAAAAATTATATTAAATCTTATATGAATGTTTATTTTTCTTATTAAACCTTACTATCGTTGCCTCCTGTGCATATCTGTCTAGCACTTTACGAATATGACTTCAGATTTTTTTTCTATCCTTACTGTCTATCTAGCTATCGCGACTGTTATGTTTGGACAAATGTATGATATTGTTTGGATTATTTTTGTATGGATTTTTTGAACAAGAAACAGTCAAACAAACTTGATATACCTATGTGTCCAAACGGATAACTGTGTGTATGATAACATTTACATGATTTACATGAATGTTTTACGTGGGGTACCCTTGTTAACATACCCCCACGTTCCATCTCTTAGGAGGAAGTAATTGAGATACGCTCAATCAGCGCGCAATTGCGTAGCAATTGCTCTCAGTTACTCACTGGTCGGAGCGAGGTTGCTCATCCATCCTCTGCTAGCTATCCGGTTTAGTACTCCACTCCGTCTTCCTTCATTATAGGCCTGGTGTGCTCCTGACAGAGTTTCGTTTCGAGGCCACTTTATAGAGCCCATCAAAGTAGCATCCCTGTGTGTACCCATTTAGGTGAAGTTGTCTTGAACGTGAGATGCTGTGTATCTTCGCATTAACGTCCCTTAAGTGAAGGTCTCTAGACGATTTCTGAGAATTCGACGACTATCCAGGCTAGTACAGGAGCGATTGACTTAACACGTGCTCACCCGCCGGTACCCTCCCGTCCTCTTTCATACGGGGTGAAGTACCTAGTCCAGCAATAGAACTATTCCCCCAACATAACTCAGTTGATAGAAGAACCATCCAGTCCTCTTTCATACCTTCACAAGTTCCTCCCCGAGACAGGGGTTGGGGCCACTGCCCGATCAAATCCAACCTCAAATGTGGCGGTACTTGGTTTTTAAATGGGTTCGCCACCCCGATCTCCCAGTTATAGGCCTAGTGCACCGTGTCTAGGTCAGACAGCGGGATAGTTAGCTCCATAAAAGACCCTGACGTCAGGTGAGATTCAATCCGCCCACACCGGACCCTCTTGTTAGCAGAGTTATCTCCACAACGGTTTAGAGTCATTGTCAAGAAACACTTCGGTGAAGCACCTAGGTGTAACTAATTCTACCACGCATTTCCTTCTGATCGCTTAGGACGTAACGGATGACCGTTGCTCAGACAGGCCTGGGTTTGGGTAGACAACGACCAGTTCTAAGGGCGAACACCGTGTGGTCTACCCACAAGCTAGTCTAGAATCCTAGTGCTTCCCGACACCTCGAACGACTGCCGTCCCTCCGTCTTCGGGCCAGTCTCGGATACAAGTGAAGTCCGACATCTCCAACGACTGCTTGTCCATTCACCCTGTGTGTATGATAACAGTGAAGAAGTAACAACCCTTTACTGTTGGCATGGCGGTCACAGAAATACAGTTTCTACACAAACATTTATTGCGATAATCAGTCCCAAAACAAAAACTAAAACTATATTGCTGTTGGTCCTGATGTTAACATGCGAAATGATTTTCAATGGTTCTCCGATATAAACGACGACATTACAATCAAGCAGTTAGAAGGAATAAGTTTGGCGTTGGTTTTTATGTTGTTGAATGTTATAAAACCAAAGGATGAAGGGCAGCTACAGTATTACAAAGTAATGAGCAGTGAAAATCGTCTCTTATTATTTTTAATGAAATTGAAATTAAGATTACCGCTTACGGCACTGGCATGCATTTTAACATCGGGAAAACAACAGCAAGAACTATTTTCTCGGCGTCTTAGATACTCTGCAGCTACAAAAACAGGGATTTTTTCCGAAGTATTGATACATTAACTTCTTGAAATTCACGTCATTATTGTTGGCATTATCAAATTTTTAAATTACTATTAATGGCAATTTCTTCGAGCCTGTCTGAACTTGTCGGTGTGTTTCATAAATACTAAGAGAACTGTTTCGCGTACCGGCTAGGGCGCTTGCGTCGCATAAAATGGAACGGACTTGGCGAATACTACAAAAATTAAATTACAGATAATAACTACCTTAGATGGTATGCGGTTTAATAAGTAACAACAAACAAGGCGCTAAAATCAAAATCTAACCAGATGGTTGTGTACCAAATAAAGGAAGGCATTTTGTGGAAAATTCAAAATAATCCAGCACTCCGGCTGTACAAGGAGAGTAACAAAATCAGATACACAAAGATCTACAATTCCACTCCAGTTACTTTCTTAAAAAGAAAGATTGATCACACATTTAGCGAATTCGCTAATCGCTAGTTTTTGTTAAGGATTATAGGAAAAGGGAATTTCCTTTTCTCTATATTTTTTCTGGCAACACAAAAAAAACAACTGATCTATAATTGTGCTTTTGTTACAGCAGCGAGATCAATCGTTGTCGCTACTATTTGAAAATAAAGGAGCTATAATCAATATTTCGCAGCTGGAGCAAAAGCACTAAAACGATGTTGGCGACATTGAAAGTTACCAGATTTGACATTCAGTCTTACATCTTAGGTTTAATAATAATCATGTACAAAACTATTCACAATGTAATATTAATTTGATAATGAACATTCACGTTCTGTAAAAAAGACCATATTAATATGATAGACACCTCCGTAATTCTAATTTCTAACAACTTTTTATTAAATTTCCTCAACACTGTGCATGTAGTAATATTTTCTTTATTAATGTTTGTGTCAGGTTTGCTCCACGATGTCGCCATTAATTGAAACAGAGGGGCTATAATTTTGATTATAGCCCCTTCATTTTCAAATAGTAACGATTGACCTCACCGCTAGAGCAAAAGCACCAGAACGATTTTGGCAATACTGAATATTACCAGATTTGACATTCCGACATACAACAAATCTTAGGTTTAATAATAATCACACACAAAAATATTCACAATTTAACATTAATTTGATGATGCACATTCATGTTTAGTAAAACCGACGATATTAATATGTTATGTACATCCGTAATTGTAATTTTTGAACAACTTTTTATTAAATTACCGCAACACGATGCATGTAGTAATTTTTTCTTTATTAAAGTTTGTGTCAGGTTTGCTCCACGATGTCGCTACTATATAATTTTGATTAAAGATTTTGATCAAGAGGCAGCGCCAAAGTGGTTGTAGTAGCAACTAAATAAAAGCGGAACGTTTAAATCTAAAGTACATTTTATACTATATATGTACCACATTTGATACTTCTTAAATAACTAACCCTAGTCTACAATTTAATTGTTGTTACATTAAACATGAAACAAACAAACCTAATCAATTATTGTATAGTATTTTTACATAGAAAAAGCAATTAAACCGTTCTATATGGTAAGAGCTCAAGGCAATAAAACTACGTCAACTATGTAACTCCTTTTCGTAAGCAATACACATAACCTAAGATGCGATATTAATATTTGCGCATATAGTAATTGAACATAATGCTTTTCTGCATCTACATATCATACACTTAAGCAGAATACATGTAATAGAAAGATCCCGAGATACTTAAAATGGATTTTAAACATTTGTAAAAATTGCAAAGCTAATCAATTATGAACTAACAACTAAAATAACTTTTTTTTAAAATAAACCGTTTTAGAAAAGCAACACTATTCCCATTGAAAACTGTCGTCATCTTCATGTATTCATATTTGACCAAACTTGACATTTTAAATAATGTAAAATTGGAAACAACACCGGACATTATTAATTCTAGAATAACGTTCCAGGTCTTGCTCATCGTTCATATTTAACAGATGGTTAGACAAAGACATGCTACACAACGTATGACATTCCCATTAAAAACTGTCGTCATCTTCATGTAGTCATATTTGACCACACTTGCCATTTTATATAAATAATGTAAAATTGGAAACAACACCGGACATTATTAATTCTAGAATAAGGTTCCAGGTTTTGCTCATCATTCATCTTTGGCATCTGATTAGACAAAGACATGCTACACAACATATGACATTCCCATTAAAAACTGTCGTCATCTTCATGTATTCATATTTGACCAAACTGGTCATTTTATAAAAATAATTTAAAATTGGAAACAACATCGAACATTATTAATTCTAGAAAAAGGTTCCAGGTCTTGCTCATCATTCATCTTTGGCAGCTAATTAGACAAAGACATGCGACACAACATATGACATTCCCATTAAACACTGTCGTCATCTTCATGTATTCATATTTGACCAAACTTGCCATTTTATATAAGTAATGTAAAATTGGAAACCACACCGGATATTATTAATTCTAGTATAAGATTTCACGTCTTGCTCATCATTCATATTTAACAGATGCTTAGACAAAGACATGCTACACAACATATGACATTCCCATTAAAAACTGTCGTCATCTTCATGTATTCATATTTGACCAAACTTGCCATTTTATATAAGTAATGTAAAATTGGAAACAACACCGGACATTATTAATTCTAGAATAAGGTTCCAGGTCTTGCTCATCATTCATCTTTGGCAGATGATTAGACAAAGACATGCTACACAACATATGACATTCCCATTAAAAACTGTAGTCATCTTCATGTAGTCATATTTGACCAAACTTGCCATTTTATATAAATAATGTAAAATTGGAAACAACATCAGACATTATTAAATCTAGAATAAGGTTCCAGGTTTTACTCATCATTCATCTTTGGCAACTGATTAGACAAAGACATGCTACACAACATATGACATTCCCATTAAAAACTGTCGTCATCTTCATGTATTCATATATGACCAAACTTGCCAATTTATAGAAATAATGTAAAATTGGAAACAACACCGAACATTATTAATTCTAGAATAAGGTTCCAGGTCTTGCTCATCATTGATCTTTGGCAGATGTTAGACAAAGACGTGCTACACAACATTTGACATTCCCATTAAAAACTGTCGTCATCTTCATGTATTCATATTTGACCAAACTTGCCATTTTATATAAGTAATGTAAAATTGGAAACAACATCGGACATTATTAAATCTAGAATAAGGTTTCAGGTCTTGCTCATCGTTCATCTTTGGCAGATGATTAGACAAAGACATGCTACACAACATATGACATTCCCATTAAAAACTACCGTCATCTTCATGTACTCATATTTGACCAAACTTGCCATTTTATATAAATAATGTAAAATTGGAAACAACACCGGACATTATTAATTCTAGAATAAGGTTCCAGGTCTTACTCATCATTCATCTTTGGCACATGATTAGAAAAAGACATGCTACACAACATATGACATTCCCATTAAAAACTGTCGCCATCTTCATGTATTCATATTTGACCAAACTTGCCATTTTATATAAGTAATGAAAAATTGGAAACAACATCGGACATTATTAATTCTAGAATAAGGTTTCAGGTCTTGCTCATCATTCATCTTTGGCAGCTGATTAGACAAAGGCATGCTACACAAGATATGACATTCCCATTAAAAACTACCGTCATCTTCATGTATTCATATTTGACCAAACATGCCATTTTATATAAATAATGTAAAATTGGAAACAACATCGGACATTATTAATTCTAGAATAAGGTTCCAGGTCTTGCTCATCATTGATCTTTGGCAGATGATTAGACAAAGACGTGCTCCACAACATATGACATTGCCATTAAAAACTGTCGTCATCTTCATGTATTCATATTTGACCAAACTTGCCATTTTATATAAGTAATGTAAAATTGGAAACAACACCGAACATTATTAATTCTAGAAAAAGGTTCCAGGTCTTGCTCATAATTCATCTTTTGCAGATGATTAGACAAAGACATGCTACATAACATATGACATTCCCGTTAAAAACTGTCGTCATCTTCATGTATTCATATTTGACCAAACTTGTAATTTTATATTAATAATGTAAAATTGGAAACAACACCGGACATTATTAATTCTAGAATAAGGTTCCAGGTCTTGCTCATCATTGATCTTTGGCAGATGATTAGACAAAGACGTGCTACAGAACATATGACATTCCCATTAAAAACTGTCGTCATCTTCATGTATTCATATTTGACCAAACTTGCCATTTTATATAAGTAATGTAAAATTGGAAACAACATCGGACATTATTAAATCTAGAATAAGGTTTCAGGTCTTGCTTATCGTTCATCTTTGGCAGATGATTAGACAAAGACATGCTACACAAGATATGACATTCCCATTAAAAACTGTCGTCATGTTCATGTATTCATATTTGACCTAACTTTCCATTTTATATAAATAATGTAAAATTGGAAACAACATCGGACATTATTAAATCTAGAATAAGGTTTCAGGTCTTGCTTATCGTTCATCTTCGGCAGCTGATTAGACAAAGACATGCTACACAACATATGACATTGCCATTAAAAACTACCGTCATCTTCATGTACTCATATTTGACCAAACTTGCCATTTTGTATAAATAATGTAAAATAGGAAACAACACCGGACATTATTAATTCTAGAATAAGGTTCCAGGTCTTGCTCATCATTCATCTTTGGCAGATGATTAGACAAAGACATGCTACACAACATATGACATTCCCATTAAAAACTACCGTCATCTTCATGTATTCATATTTGACCAAACTTGCCATTTTATATAAGTAATGTAAAATTGGAAACAACATCGGACATTATTAATTCTATAATAAGGTTTCAGGTCTTGCTCATCGTTCATCTTTGGCAGATGATTAGACAACGACATGCTACACAACATATGACATTCCCATTAAAAACTGTCGTCATCTTCATGTATTCATATTTGACCAAACTTGCCATTTTATATAAATAATGTAAAATTGGAAACAACATCGGACATTATTAATTCTAGAATAAGGTTTCAGGTCTTGTTCATCATTGATCTTTGGCAGATGATTAGACAAAGACGTGCTACACAACATATGACATTCTCATTAAAAACTGTCGTCATCTTCATGCATTCATATTTGACCAAACTTGTCATTTTATATAAATAATTTAAAATTGGAAACAACACCGAACATTATTAATTCTAGAAAAATGTTCCAGGTCTTGCTCATCTTTCACCTTCGGCAGCTGATTAGACAAAGACATGCTACACAACATATTACATTCCCATTAAAAACTGTCGTCATCTTCATGTATTCATATTTGACCAAACTTGTCATTTTATATAAATAATTTAAAATTGGAAACAACACCGAACATTATTAATTCTAGAAATAGGTTCCAGGTCTTGCTCATCTCACATCTTCGGCAGCTGATTAGACAAAGACATGCTACACAACATATGACATTCCCATTAAAAACTGTCGTCATCTTCATGTATTCATATTTGACCAAAGTTGCCATTTTATATAAATAATGTAAAATTGGAAACAACATTGGACATTATTAATTCTAGAATAAGGTTCCAGGTCTTGCTCATCATTCATCTTTGGCAGATGATTAGACAAAGACGTGCTACACAATATATGACATTGCCATTAAAAACTGTCGTCATCTTCATGTATTCATATTTGACCAAACTTGCCATTTTATATAAGTAATGTAAAATTGGAAACAACACCGAACATTATTAATTCTAGAATAAGGTTTCAGGTCTTGCTCATCGTTCATCTTTGGCAGATGATTAGACAAATACATGCTACACAACATATGACATTCCCATTAAAAACTACCGTCATCTTCATGTATTCATATTTGACCAAACTTTCCATTTTATATAAATAACGTAAAATTGGAAACAACATCGGACATTATTAATTGTAGAATAAGGTTCCAGGTCTTGCTCATCATTGATCTTTGGCAGATGATTAGACAAAGACGTGCTACACAACATATGACATTCCCATTAAAAACTGTCGTCATCTTCATGTATTCATATTTGACCAAACTTGCCATTTTATATAAGTAATGTAAAATTGGAAACAACATCGGACATTATTAATTCTAGAAAAATGTTCCAGGTCTTGCTCATCTTTCATCTTCGGCAGCTGATTAGACAAAGACATGCTACACAACATATTACATTCCCATTAAAAACTGTCGTCATCTTCATGTATTCATATTTGACCAAACTTGCCATTTTATATAAATAATGTAAAATTGGAAACAACATCGGACATTATTAATTCTAGAATAAGGTTCCAGGTCTTGCTCATCATTGAACTTTGGCAGATGATTAGACAAAGACGTGCTACACAACATATGACATTCCCATTAAAAACTGTCGTCATCTTCATGTATTCATATTTGACCAAACTTGTCATTTTATATAAATAATTTAAAATTGGAAACAACACCGAACATTATTAATTCTAGAAAAAGGTTCCAGGTCTTGCTCATCATTCATCTTTGGCAGATGATTAGACAAAGACGTGCTACACAATATATGACATTGCCATTAAAAACTGTCGTCATCTTCATGTATTCATATTTGACCAAACTTACCATTTTATATAAGTAATGTAAAATTGGAAACAACACCGAACATTATTAATTCTAGAATAAGGTTTCAGGTCTTGCTCATCGTTCATCTTTGGCAGATGATTAGACAAAGACATGCTACACAACATATGACATTCCCATTAAAAACTACCGTCATCTTCATGTATTCATATTTGACCAAACTTGCCATTTTATATAAATAATGTAAAATTGGAAACAACATCGGACATTATTAATTCTAGAATAAGGTTCCAGGTCTTGCTCATCATTGAACTTTGGCAGATGATTAGACAAAGACGTGCTACACAACATATGACATTCCCATTAAAAACTGTCGTCATCTTCATGTATTCATATTTGACCAAACTTGCCATTTTATATAAATAATGTAAAATTGGAAACAACATCGGACATTATTAATTCTAGAATAAGGTTCCAGGTCTTGCTCATCATTGAACTTTGGCAGATGATTAGACAAAGACGTGCTACACAACATATGACATTCCCATTAAAAACTGTCGTCATCTTCATGTATTCATATTTGACCAAACTTGTCATTTTATATAAATAATTTAAAATTGGAAACAACACCGAACATTATTAATTCTAGAAAAAGGTTCCAGGTCTTGCTCATCATTCATCTTTGGCAGATGATTAGACAAAGACGTGCTACACAATATATGACATTGCCATTAAAAACTGTCGTCATCTTCATGTATTCATATTTGACCAAACTTACCATTTTATATAAGTAATGTAAAATTGGAAACAACACCGAACATTATTAATTCTAGAATAAGGTTTCAGGTCTTGCTCATCGTTCATCTGTGGCAGATGATTAGACAAAGACATGCTACACAAGATATGACATTCCCATTAAAAACTACCGTCATCTTCATGTATTCATATTTGACCAAACTTGCCATTTTATATAAATAATGTAAAATTGGAAACAACATCGGACATTATTAATTGTAGAATAAGGTTCCAGGTCTTGCTCATCATTGAACTTTGGCAGATGATTAGACAAAGACTTGCTACACAACATATGACATTCCCATTAAAAACTGTCGTCATCTTCATGTATTCATATTTGACCAAACTTGCCATTTTATATAAATAATGTAAAATTGGAAACAACATCGGACATTATTAATTGTAGAATAAGGTTCCAGGTCTTGCTCATCATTGATCTTTGGCAGATGATTAGACAAAGACGTGCTACACAACATATGACATTCCCATTAAAAACTGTCGTCATCTTCATGTATTCATATTTGACCAAACTTGCCATTTTATATAAGTAATGTAAAATTGGAAACAACACCGAACATTATTAATTCTAGAATAAGGTTTCAGGTGTTGCTCATCGTTCATCTTTGGCAGATGATTAGACAAAGACATGCTACACAACATATTACATTCCCATTAAAAACTGTCGTCATCTTCATGTATTCATATTTGACCAAACTTGCCATTTTATATAAATAATGTAAAATTGGAAACAACATCGGACATTATTAATTCTAGAATAAGGTTCCAGGTCTTGCTCATCATTGAACTTTGGCAGATGATTAGACAAAGACGTGCTACACAACATATGACATTCCCATTAAAAACTGTCGTCATCTTCATGTATTCATATTTGACCAAACTTGTCATTTTATATAAATAATTTAAAATTGGAAACAACACCGAACATTATTAATTCTAGAAAAAGGTTCCAGGTCTTGCTCATCATTCATCTTTGGCAGATGATTAGACAAAGACGTGCTACACAATATATGACATTGCCATTAAAAACTGTCGTCATCTTCATGTATTCATATTTGACCAAACTTACCATTTTATATAAGTAATGTAAAATTGGAAACAACACCGAACATTATTAATTCTAGAATAAGGTTTCAGGTCTTGCTCATCGTTCATCTTTGGCAGATGATTAGACAAATACATGCTACACAACATATGACATTCCCATTAAAAACTACCGTCATCTTCATGTATTCATATTTGACCAAACTTGCCATTTTATATAAATAATGTAAAATTGGAAACAACATCGGACATTATTAATTCTAGAATAAGGTTCCAGGTCTTGCTCATCATTGAACTTTGGCAGATGATTAGACAAAGACGTGCTACACAACATATGACATTCCCATTAAAAACTGTCGTCATCTTCATGTATTCATATTTGACCAAACTTGCCATTTTATATAAATAATGTAAAATTGGAAACAACATCGGACATTATTAATTGTAGAATAAGGTTCCAGGTCTTGCTCATCATTGATCTTTGGCAGATGATTAGACAAAGACGTGCTACACAACATATGACATTCCCATTAAAAACTGTCGTCATCTTCATGTATTCATATTTGACCAAACTTGCCATTTTATATAAGTAATGTAAAATTGGAAACAACATCGGACATTATTAATTCTAGAATAAGGTTCCAGGTCTTGCTCATCATTGAACTTTGGCAGATGATTAGACAAAGACGTGCTACACAGCATATGACATTCCCATTAAAAACTGTCGTCATCTTCATGTATTCATATTTGACCAAACTTGCCATTTTATATAAGTAATGTAAAATTGGAAACAACATCGGACATTATTAATTGTAGAATAAGGTTCCAGGTCTTGCTCATCATTGATCTTTGGCAGATGATTAGACAAAGACGTGCTACACAACATATGACATTCCCATTAAAAACTGTCGTCATCTTCATGTATTCATATTTGACCAAACTTGCCATTTTATATAAGTAATGTAAAATTGGAAACAACATCGGACATTATTAATTCTAGAAAAATGTTCCAGGTCTTGCTCATCTTTCATCTTCGGCAGCTGATTAGACAAAGACATGCTACACAACATATTACATTCCCATTAAAAACTGTCGTCATCTTCATGTATTCATATTTGACCAAACTTGCCATTTTATATAAATAATGTAAAATTGGAAACAACATCGGACATTATTAATTCTAGAATAAGGTTCCAGGTCTTGCTCATCATTGAACTTTGGCAGATGATTAGACAAAGACGTGCTACACAACATATGACATTCCCATTAAAAACTGTCGTCATCTTCATGTATTCATATTTGACCAAACTTGTCATTTTATATAAATAATTTAAAATTGGAAACAACACCGAACATTATTAATTCTAGAAAAAGGTTCCAGGTCTTGCTCATCATTCATCTTTGGTAGATGATTAGACAAAGACGTGCTACACAATATATGACATTGCCATTAAAAACTGTCGTCATCTTCATGTATTCATATTTGACCAAACTTACCATTTTATATAAGTAATGTAAAATTGGAAACAACACCGAACATTATTAATTCTAGAATAAGGTTTCAGGTCTTGCTCATCGTTCATCTTTGGCAGATGATTAGACAAAGACATGCTACACAACATATGACATTCCCATTAAAAACTACCGTCATCTTCATGTATTCATATTTGACCAAACTTGCCATTTTATATAAATAATGTAAAATTGGAAACAACATCGGACATTATTAATTCTAGAATAAGGTTCCAGGTCTTGCTCATCATTGAACTTTGGCAGATGATTAGACAAAGACGTGCTACACAACATATGACATTCCCATTAAAAACTGTCGTCATCTTCATGTATTCATATTTGACCAAACTTGCCATTTTATATAAATAATGTAAAATTGGAAACAACATCGGACATTATTAATTCTAGAATAAGGTTCCAGGTCTTGCTCATCATTGAACTTTGGCAGATGATTAGACAAAGACGTGCTACACAACATATGACATTCCCATTAAAAACTGTCGTCATCTTCATGTATTCATATTTGACCAAACTTGTCATTTTATATAAATAATTTAAAATTGGAAACAACACCGAACATTATTAATTCTAGAAAAAGGTTCCAGGTCTTGCTCATCATTCATCTTTGGCAGATGATTAGACAAAGACGTGCTACACAATATATGACATTGCCATTAAAAACTGTCGTCATCTTCATGTATTCATATTTGACCAAACTTACCATTTTATATAAGTAATGTAAAATTGGAAACAACACCGAACATTATTAATTCTAGAATAAGGTTTCAGGTCTTGCTCATCGTTCATCTGTGGCAGATGATTAGACAAAGACATGCTACACAAGATATGACATTCCCATTAAAAACTACCGTCATCTTCATGTATTCATATTTGACCAAACTTGCCATTTTATATAAATAATGTAAAATTGGAAACAACATCGGACATTATTAATTCTAGAATAAGGTTCCAGGTCTTGCTCATCATTGAACTTTGGCAGATGATTAGACAAAGACTTGCTACACAACATATGACATTCCCATTAAAAACTGTCGTCATCTTCATGTATTCATATTTGACCAAACTTGCCATTTTATATAAATAATGTAAAATTGGAAACAACATCGGACATTATTAATTGTAGAATAAGGTTCCAGGTCTTGCTCATCATTGATCTTTGGCAGATGATTAGACAAAGACGTGCTACACAACATATGACATTCCCATTAAAAACTGTCGTCATCTTCATGTATTCATATTTGACCAAACTTGCCATTTTATATAAGTAATGTAAAATTGGAAACAACACCGAACATTATTAATTCTAGAATAAGGTTTCAGGTCTTGCTCATCGTTCATCTTTGGCAGATGATTAGACAAAGACATGCTACACAACATATTACATTCCCATTAAAAACTGTCGTCATCTTCATGTATTCATATTTGACCAAACTTGCCATTTTATATAAATAATGTAAAATTGGAAACAACATCGGACATTATTAATTCTAGAATAAGGTTCCAGGTCTTGCTCATCATTGAACTTTGGCAGATGATTAGACAAAGACGTGCTACACAACATATGACATTCCCATTAAAAACTGTCGTCATCTTCATGTATTCATATTTGACCAAACTTGTCATTTTATATAAATAATTTAAAATTGGAAACAACACCGAACATTATTAATTCTAGAAAAAGGTTCCAGGTCTTGCTCATCATTCATCTTTGGCAGATGATTAGACAAAGACGTGCTACACAATATATGACATTGCCATTAAAAACTGTCGTCATCTTCATGTATTCATATTTGACCAAACTTACCATTTTATATAAGTAATGTAAAATTGGAAACAACACCGAACATTATTAATTCTAGAATAAGGTTTCAGGTCTTGCTCATCGTTCATCTTTGGCAGATGATTAGACAAATACATGCTACACAACATATGACATTCCCATTAAAAACTACCGTCATCTTCATGTATTCATATTTGACCAAACTTGCCATTTTATATAAATAATGTAAAATTGGAAACAACATCGGACATTATTAATTCTAGAATAAGGTTCCAGGTCTTGCTCATCATTGAACTTTGGCAGATGATTAGACAAAGACGTGCTACACAACATATGACATTCCCATTAAAAACTGTCGTCATCTTCATGTATTCATATTTGACCAAACTTGCCATTTTATATAAATAATGTAAAATTGGAAACAACATCGGACATTATTAATTGTAGAATAAGGTTCCAGGTCTTGCTCATCATTGATCTTTGGCAGATGATTAGACAAAGACGTGCTACACAACATATGACATTCCCATTAAAAACTGTCGTCATCTTAATGTATTCATATTTGACCAAACTTGCCATTTTATATAAGTAATGTAAAATTGGAAACAACATCGGACATTATTAATTCTAGAAAAATGTTCCAGGTCTTGCTCATCTTTCATCTTCGGCAGCTGATTAGACAAAGACATGCTACACAACATATTACATTCCCATTAAAAACTGTCGTCATCTTCATGTATTCATATTTGACCAAACTTGCCATCTTATATAAATAATGTAAAATTGGAAACAACATCGGACATTATTAATTCTAGAATAAGGTTCCAGGTCTTGCTCATCATTGAACTTTGGCAGATGATTAGACAAAGACGTGCTACACAACATATGACATTCCCATTAAAAACTGTCGTCATCTTCATGTATTCATATTTGACCAAACTTGTCATTTTATATAAATAATTTAAAATTGGAAACAACACCGAACATTATTAATTCTAGAATAAGGTTCCAGGTCTTGCTCATCATTCATCTTTGGCAGATGATTAGACAAAGACGTGCTACACAATATATGACATTGCCATTAAAAACTGTCGTCATCTTCATGTATTCATATTTGACCAAACTTACCATTTTATATAAGTAATGTAAAATTGGAAACAACACCGAACATTATTAATTCTAGAATAAGGTTTCAGGTCTTGCTCATCGTTCATCTTTGGCAGATGATTAGACAAAGACATGCTACACAAGATATGACATTCCCATTAAAAACTACCGTCATCTTCATGTATTCATATTTGACCAAACTTGCCATTTTATATAAATAATGTAAAATTGGAAACAACATCGGACATTATTAATTCTAGAATAAGGTTCCAGGTCTTGCTCATCATTGATCTTTGGCAGATGATTAGACAAAGACGTGCTACACAACATATGACATTCCCATTAAAAACTGTCGTCATCTTCATGTATTCATATTTGACCAAACTTGCCATTTTATATAAGTAATGTAAAATTGGAAACAACATCGGACATTATTAATTCTAGAAAAATGTTCCAGGTCTTGCTCATCTTTCATCTTCGGCAGCTGATTAGACAAAGACATGCTACACAACATATTACATTCCCATTAAAAACTGTCGTCATCTTCATGTATTCATATTTGACCAAACTTGCCATTTTATATAAGTAATGTAAAATTGGAAACAACATCGGACCTTATTAATTCTAGAATAAGGTTCCAGGTCTTGCTCATCATTGATCTTTGCAGATGATTAGACAAAGACGTGCTACACAACATATGACATTCCCATTAAAAACTGTCGTCATCTTCATGTATTCATATTTGACCAAACTTGTCATTTTATATAAATAATTTAAAATTGGAAACAACATCGGACATTATTAATTCTAGAATAAGGTTCCAGGTCTTGCTCATCATTGAACTTTGGCAGATGATTAGACAAAGACGTGCTACACAACATATGACATTCCCATTAAAAACTGTCGTCATCTTCATGTATTCATATTTGACCAAACTTGTCATTTTATATAAATAATTTAAAATTGGAAACAACACCGAACATTATTAATTCTAGAAAAAGGTTCCAGGTCTTGCTCATCATTCTTCTTTGGCAGATGATTAGACAAAGACGTGCTACACAATATATGACATTGCCATTAAAAACTGTCGTCATCTTCATGTATTCATATTTGACCAAACTTACCATTTTATATAAGTAATGTAAAATTGGAAACAACACCGAACATTATTAATTCTAGAATAAGGTTTCAGGTCTTGCTCATCGTTCATCTTTGGCAGATGATTAGACAAATACATGCTACACAACATATGACATTCCCATTAAAAACTACCGTCATCTTCATGTATTCATATTTGACCAAACTTGCCATTTTATATAAATAATGTAAAATTGGAAACAACATCGGACATTATTAATTCTAGAATAAGGTTCCAGGTCTTGCTCATCATTGAACTTTGGCAGATGATTAGACAAAGACGTGCTACACAACATATGACATTCCCATTAAAAACTGTCGTCATCTTCATGTATTCATATTTGACCAAACTTGCCATTTTATATAAATAATGTAAAATTGGAAACAACATCGGACATTATTAATTGTAGAATAAGGTTCCAGGTCTTGCTCATCATTGATCTTTGGCAGATGATTAGACAAAGACGTGCTACACAACATATGACATTCCCATTAAAAACTGTCGTCATCTTCATGTATTCATATTTGACCAAACTTGCCATTTTATATAAGTAATGTAAAATTGGAAACAACATCGGACATTATTAATTCTAGAATAAGGTTCCAGGTCTTGCTCATCATTGAACTTTGGCAGATGATTAGACAAAGACGTGCTACACAACATATGACATTCCCATTAAAAACTGTCGTCATCTTCATGTATTCATATTTGACCAAACTTGTCATTTTATATAAATAATTTAAAATTGGAAACAACACCGAACATTATTAATTCTAGAAAAAGGTTCCAGGTCTTGCTCATCATTCATCTTTGGCAGATGATTAGACAAAGACGTGCTACACAATATATGACATTGCCATTAAAAACTGTCGTCATCTTCATGTATTCATATTTGACCAAACTTACCATTTTATATAAGTAATGTAAAATTGGAAACAACACCGAACATTATTAATTCTAGAATAAGGTTTCAGGTCTTGCTCATCGTTCATCTTTGGCAGATGATTAGACAAATACATGCTACACAACATATGACATTCCCATTAAAAACTACCGTCATCTTCATGTATTCATATTTGACCAAACTTGCCATTTTATATAAATAATGTAAAATTGGAAACAACATCGGACATTATTAATTCTAGAATAAGGTTCCAGGTCTTGCTCATCATTGAACTTTGGCAGATGATTAGACAAAGACGTGCTACACAACATATGACATTCCCATTAAAAACTGTCGTCATCTTCATGTATTCATATTTGACCAAACTTGCCATTTTATATAAATAATGTAAAATTGGAAACAACATCGGACATTATTAATTGTAGAATAAGGTTCCAGGTCTTGCTCATCATTGATCTTTGGCAGATGATTAGACAAAGACGTGCTACACAACATATGACATTCCCATTAAAAACTGTCGTCATCTTCATGTATTCATATTTGACCAAACTTGCCATTTTATATAAGTAATGTAAAATTGGAAACAACATCGGACATTATTAATTCTAGAAAAATGTTCCAGGTCTTGCTCATCTTTCATCTTCGGCAGCTGATTAGACAAAGACATGCTACACAACATATTACATTCCCATTAAAAACTGTCGTCATCTTCATGTATTCATATTTGACCAAACTTGCCATTTTATATAAATAATGTAAAATTGGAAACAACATCGGACATTATTAATTCTAGAATAAGGTTCCAGGTCTTGCTCATCATTGAACTTTGGCAGATGATTAGACAAAGACGTGCTACACAACATATGACATTCCCATTAAAAACTGTCGTCATCTTCATGTATTCATATTTGACCAAACTTGTCATTTTATATAAATAATTTAAAATTGGAAACAACACCGAACATTATTAATTCTAGAAAAAGGTTCCAGGTCTTGCTCATCATTCATCTTTGGCAGATGATTAGACAAAGACGTGCTACACAATATATGACATTGCCATTAAAAACTGTCGTCATCTTCATGTATTCATATTTGACCAAACTTACCATTTTATATAAGTAATGTAAAATTGGAAACAACACCGAACATTATTAATTCTAGAATAAGGTTTCAGGTCTTGCTCATCGTTCATCTTTGGCAGATGATTAGACAAAGACATGCTACACAACATATGACATTCCCATTAAAAACTACCGTCATCTTCATGTATTCATATTTGACCAAACTTGCCATTTTATATAAATAATGTAAAATTGGAAACAACATCGGACATTATTAATTCTAGAATAAGGTTCCAGGTCTTGCTCATCATTGATCTTTGGCAGATGATTAGACAAAGACGTGCTACACAACATATGACATTCCCATTAAAAACTGTCGTCATCTTCATGTATTCATATTTGACCAAACTTGCCATTTTATATAAGTAATGTAAAATTGGAAACAACACCGAACATTATTAATTCTAGAATAAGGTTTCAGGTCTTGCTCATCGTTCATCTTTGGCAGATGATTAGACAAAGACATGCTACACAACATATTACATTCCCATTAAAAACTGTCGTCATCTTCATGTATTCATATTTGACCAAACTTGCCATTTTATATAAATAATGTAAAATTGGAAACAACATCGGACATTATTAATTCTAGAATAAGGTTCCAGGTCTTGCTCATCATTGAACTTTGGCAGATGATTAGACAAAGACGTGCTACACAACATATGACATTCCCATTAAAAACTGTCGTCATCTTCATGTATTCATATTTGACCAAACTTGTCATTTTATATAAATAATTTAAAATTGGAAACAACACCGAACATTATTAATTCTAGAAAAAGGTTCCAGGTCTTGCTCATCATTCATCTTTGGCAGATGATTAGACAAAGACGTGCTACACAATATATGACATTGCCATTAAAAACTGTCGTCATCTTCATGTATTCATATTTGACCAAACTTACCATTTTATATAAGTAATGTAAAATTGGAAACAACACCGAACATTATTAATTCTAGAATAAGGTTTCAGGTCTTGCTCATCGTTCATCTTTGGCAGATGATTAGACAAATACATGCTACACAACATATGACATTCCCATTAAAAACTACCGTCATCTTCATGTATTCATATTTGACCAAACTTGCCATTTTATATAAATAATGTAAAATTGGAAACAACATCGGACATTATTAATTCTAGAATAAGGTTCCAGGTCTTGCTCATCATTGAACTTTGGCAGATGATTAGACAAAGACGTGCTACACAACATATGACATTCCCATTAAAAACTGTCGTCATCTTCATGTATTCATATTTGACCAAACTTGCCATTTTATATAAATAATGTAAAATTGGAAACAACATCGGACATTATTAATTGTAGAATAAGGTTCCAGGTCTTGCTCATCATTGATCTTTGGCAGATGATTAGACAAAGACGTGCTACACAACATATGACATTCCCATTAAAAACTGTCGTCATCTTCATGTATTCATATTTGACCAAACTTGCCATTTTATATAAGTAATGTAAAATTGGAAACAACATCGGACATTATTAATTCTAGAAAAATGTTCCAGGTCTTGCTCATCTTTCATCTTCGGCAACTGATTAGACAAAGACATGCTACACAACATATTACATTCCCATTAAAAACTGTCGTCATCTTCATGTATTCATATTTGACCAAACTTGCCATCTTATATAAATAATGTAAAATTGGAAACAACATCGGACATTATTAATTCTAGAATAAGGTTCCAGGTCTTGCTCATCATTGAACTTTGGCAGATGATTAGACAAAGACGTGCTACACAACATATGACATTCCCATTAAAAACTGTCGTCATCTTCATGTATTCATATTTGACCAAACTTGTCATTTTATATAAATAATTTAAAATTGGAAACAACACCGAACATTATTAATTCTAGAATAAGGTTCCAGGTCTTGCTCATCATTCATCTTTGGCAGATGATTAGACAAAGACGTGCTACACAATATATGACATTGCCATTAAAAACTGTCGTCATCTTCATGTATTCATATTTGACCAAACTTACCATTTTATATAAGTAATGTAAAATTGGAAACAACACCGAACATTATTAATTCTAGAATAAGGTTTCAGGTCTTGCTCATCGTTCATCTTTGGCAGATGATTAGACAAAGACATGCTACACAAGATATGGCATTCCCATTAAAAACTACCGTCATCTTCATGTATTCATATTTGACCAAACTTGCCATTTTATATAAATAATGTGAAATTGGAAACAACATCGGACATTATTAATTCTAGAATAAGGTTCCAGGTCTTGCTCATCATTGATCTTTGGCAGATGATTAGACAAAGACGTGCTACACAACATATGACATTCCCATTAAAAACTGTCGTCATCTTCATGTATTCATATTTGACCAAACTTGCCATTTTATATAAGTAATGTAAAATTGGAAACAACATCGGACATTATTAATTCTAGAAAAATGTTCCAGGTCTTGCTCATCTTTCATCTTCGGCAGCTGATTAGACAAAGACATGCTACACAACATATTACATTCCCATTAAAAACTGTCGTCATCTTCATGTATTCATATTTGACCAAACTTGCCATTTTATATAAGTAATGTAAAATTGGAAACAACATCGGACCTTATTAATTCTAGAATAAGGTTCCAGGTCTTGCTCATCATTGATCTTTGCAGATGATTAGACAAAGACGTGCTACACAACATATGACATTCCCATTAAAAACTACCGTCATCTTCATGTATTCATATTTGACCAAACTTGCCATTTTATATAAGTAATGTAAAATTGGAAACAACATCGGACATTATTAATTCTAGAATAAGGTTTCAGGTCTTGCTCATCGTTCATCTTTGGCAGATGATTAGACAAAGACATGCTACACAACATATGACATTCCCATTAAAAACTGCCGTCATCTTTATGTACTCATATTTGACCAAACTTGCCATTACATATGAATAATGTAAAATTGGAAACAACACCGCACATTATTAATTCTAGAAAAAGGTTCCAGATCTTGTTCATCATTCATCTTTGGCAGCTGATTATACAAAGACATGCTGCACAACATAAATGACATTCCCATTAAAAACTGCCGTCATCTTCATGAATTCATGTTTGACCAAGCTTGCCATTTTATATAAATAATCTAAAATTGGTAACAATACGGTACTTGTTAGTTCGATAAAATGGATCCACGGCAAGCACATCGTTCAATGTTTCAGATGATTGGACAAAGACATGCTGTCATTCATAATAATACTACTGGCATCTTCATGTACCTTTAGGTCAAGCCTGCTGTTTTATTTAAATAACGTAAATCCGGAAACCATACCAGACAGTGTTACTTGTAGGATATAGATCCAGCACGTGCTCATCGTTTATCTTTGGCAAATGGTAAGAGAAAAACCTGCTACTTAATATATGACATACGCCATCAAAACTGATGTCTTGATGCATTTATTTTTACGCCAAAATGTTTCAATACGAAATATGCGATACACTAAGAATGTAGACAGTGTTATGTTGATGACCTTAGCGATTAGAGTAGAAGATTATACCAGTTAATAGTTTAAATATGCTGTATGAAGAAAATAATATAGAAGATGTGAAAGCGGTGACATATTTATTGACTATTTCGCCTGTTATAATAGCACCCAAAATTTCCCAAAATCTAATACCACCCTTTAAAAGATTTCTGTCTGAAAGAAGGGATCAAAAAATTAGCTGTACCGAGATTAGCTAGTGGTTTCGACAAGCTGAATTTTGAAAAGACACGCATTATGTTAAGATATCTATTTCGCGGAACTGATATTATAATTTCTATTTTTCATAACAATGTTTCGTCCGATTTAACTCGCGACGAGATTGAAACTATTTTAATTGAACATCATGTCACTCCCTTAGGAGGACATTTAGGAATTTCGAAGACTTTAGACAAAATTAAAGAAAAATATCGTTGGAATAAAATGAACAATGTAAAGCGATTTATTAAACGTTGCGAATCTTGCCAAAAGAATAAAGTTTCTAAACGTAATAAATTACCAATCGTAATAACAACTACTTCAAGATTCCCTTTTGAAAAAGTTAGTCTAGATATTGTCGGACCGTTACCAGTAACTTTTCACAACAATAAATATTTGTTGACTTTTCAAGATGATTTAACCAAATTTTCGGAAGCTATCCCTATTCATTTAACAGCCTTGGTAGTGTAATGTCTGGCGTGCCGGACTTTCACCCAAGCGGCCCGGGTTCGACTCCCGGCGCTGGCAGATCTGGTTAAGGTTTTCTGCAGTTTCCCTTAGCTGTAACACAAATGTGGGATTTGCGCTGTTCCATCTATAAGTCGGCTGCAGCCGCACATTGGGCCTACATAATAATAATAATCGCCCCCTCCCTCCCGCACAAGCTTATAGCTTCTGGGGCCTTAGTTAAGGTTATGGGTTGTAGTAATTATTAATATTATTATTAATATTCCAAATCAAGAAGCTTCCACTATTGCCGAATATTTTGTATTAAATATAATTTGTAAGTACGGTACACCTAAAATATTATTGACCGATCAAGGATCGAATTTTCTAAGTAACCTATTCAAAAACGTATGTAAACTTTTAAAGATCAAGAAAATTCAAACAGTAGCATTTCATCCTCAAAGCAATGGTGCTCTAGAAAGACATCATCGTGATTTAATACAATATTTACGTCATTTTATAGACAAAACCCAAACCACTTGGGATACTTGGATACCTTAGGCGGTATTTACTTACAATACTGCATCGCATGCAGCTACAAAATTTTCTCCTTTCGAATTATTATACGGTCATAAAGTGGAATTACCAACATGTTTAACTAAAAATCCCGAACCTCTTTATAATTATGATGACTATTATTACGAATTAAAGTCTAAATTACAAAATTCACATCAGATTGCTCGGGATAATTTAATAAAAAGTAAAGAGTTATCGAAAGATTATTATGATAAAAATGCTAATCATGTCAATTTTCACATCGGTGATAAAGTACTTCTACATGAGGAAGTTCATACTAAAGGGAAATGTAAGAAGTTGTTACCTCTATGGTCAGGACCGTATCCTATAATTTCAATTGACTCCGATGTTAATTCCACTATTTTAATTAAGAATAAACCGGTTAAAGTTCATAATAACCGATTAAAACTCTTTTATGAAAATTAGTTTATTTCATAATTTAAATATTTTAATTAAGATTATTTTAAGTTCAAATCCATTACTGAAATTGTTGTTCTTTTTCAGATGGCTACGCAGCATTCAGTTGTAATTGTTATTTTACTGATATACTTTACTGCAAATAGTTTAAGCTTACCTTATAATATTACGAGTATTGAATCAAGTCCTGGAATTTTTTACGAAAGAGTAGGAACATTAAATCTTTTTAACGATGAATGGAAATTAATCATCTATCTAAATAATAGTGCTTATATGTAACAATATGAAGTTTTAACTAGTTATTTTAATGTATTATCTGATCTTTGTAATCAGCATGAAGGCGTTTTCGGTAATTGTAAGAATTTTTTAATATTAACTAATGGCACGATTGAACGTATACAACCTACTTATAGGTTAATCAATAATCTGGTAGGAAATACACAGCTAGCTAGTAGGACCAAACGCGGCGCATTAAATATTGTAGGCGGTATTTCCAAAATTTTGTTTGGTACAATGGATGCAGATGACGAAAAATATTTTAACGATCAAATTCAGAAATTGCATAATAATGAAGTCAAACTGTCCGATTTGCTTAATCGACAAACTACTGTTCTAGAAAGTACTATTAACGAATTTAATACCACCGTCAAAAATCTTAATAGCAACCTCAAGAATTTTCGAAGTCAAATATCCGAAATTCAACAATATAGTAAAAATGTGGGAATGCTATTAAATGACATTCAAGATAAAGAAAAATTAATTTTAAAATTGGCAGAAGTTATGCCTACCTTAGTATTGTTAATTGAGCATTTTCGATTTAATTTAGAAGAATATTTAAGCATTATTTTGAGTGCACAACAGCACATTTTGCATCCTTTAGTAATTAGTCCTGCACGACTATTAAAAGAATTACAGATTATTCAAAATTCATTGCCAGAAAATTTAAAATTTCCTGTAAGTTTAAGTTTAACTAACATGCATGAATTATATAATGCTATTCATGTTAATTCCTACTTTTCAAATAATTTCTTTACTTTTGTTCTATTAATACCTTTAGTAGAAGTTAGATTATTTAATGTAATGAAACTTAGTAGATTACCTATGTTAATTAACAATTATACATATGCTTATATTGTACCTAGACATAGTTATGTAGTCGTAGATGATACTAAACAATATTATTTTTTCTTGAATGAAGTTCAGTTTTCAAAATGTCATAAAAGTTTTTTCGATCATTATATTTGTAAACAGTCAGATCCTGTATTTTTAACGCATTCTGATCATGACTGTGAATCAAAATTATTTATTCCAAGTTCTACCATTCCAGATAGTTGTGAAAAAAGAGTTCTAAATATGTATCATACCTTATGGATTCAGTTAGCCACTGAAAATTCATGGATATATGTAGCGCCTAAACCTGAAACTGTTAATTTAGTGTGTCAAAATACAAATATTCCTATATTGTTTACTTTAAATGCAACAAGCATTCTTAAGATTGATTCAGATTGTAAAATTTATTCAAAATTCGCTATACTTTCATCTCATAAGTTTTATACTTCAAAAATCATTTTGCA
This sequence comes from Agrypnus murinus, assembly GCA_929113105.1. Taxonomy (NCBI): domain Eukaryota; kingdom Metazoa; phylum Arthropoda; class Insecta; order Coleoptera; family Elateridae; genus Agrypnus; species Agrypnus murinus. The sequence continues at coordinate 63,217,570 of OV816023.1, read as the reverse complement.
ATTTTTTCCTGCTTTACATATAAAAGATTATATTAACAAAACTATAACAGGAATGTCCATACCTGAATTGCATTTAAATAATCAATTACTTTTATCTGAACCTAGTTTTTTAGATAAGATTAGTGCTAATATTAAAGATTTAAAACTTTATCAAGCAACTTCATACTTAGATTCAATTAATTTGCATGATGTTCATCATTATGTTGTCATTTATGTTTTATTTTTGCTTATACTTAGTATTGTACTAGTTAGGATAGTTTATAAGAAATTGGGTTGTATTAAATTAAAACCAAAACAAAATGTAATTCAAGATATTTATGCCGAAGTTACTAAACCTGTACCACAACCTAGAATAATTGACGAAAATTGCTCTGATCAAGTCAATTTTCAACTTTAAAATGGGGAAGTGTTGTAATATCCAATTGTAATAATTAAATTCAATATTTTATAAATTACGTTTTCTGTCTTTTTATCAACATGAATTGTAAAGTCACATAATCTATTTTCAGAATGTAAAATCATTACTTTGTATTTTTTATGCACTTGCATTCAAGACTCCACGTGTAACCTGTGAAATATGATATTAATGCGTTCCATGAGAACCGCAAGTTTGCATTTTACAATAGCAAGCAAGTCTTAAAAGAACAATGTAAAGTTCAGTTGGTAAATATCGATGTAACGAAAAGGAACAACTCCTTTAAACTTTTAGGTTAATAAATGTTTTGAGTTTCTAATTGGTTATCGTTTTATTTATTCAGTTCTGTAAGTAAAACCTCAATCAAGTGGTTCACAACAGTAGTTTGAACTTGAAATTTAAAGGTGTCTTAGTGCGAGTTCTAATAAATCCCCAGTATTTTTTCATAACTTTAAATCTTTCAACTACTGTTTGATCTGTAAAGTTTTTAGAAAAAATGGACGAACCTTGGTTAGTTGCTACACCATTCTTTCAAGTTGACCTATCTTAAGGTGCGCAGTTTTGTGGAGCATGTTTTTGTTGCCAGTTAGGATACTGCCGATGTTCCATAAGTGGTCGTTGTAGGTCTATGCTCTTAACTTAACCTTTGTTAAATCACCATACAATTCACCGATATTCCTGATCTTCTTTGGTACCCCCATACTTGTCCATAATTTCTTACTAAAGTCTTAGTGAAGTCTAGATGTTGTTGAACTGCTTGATGTTTAAGTCTTCCGATGCTAACTCTTGCAATGAAGTTGCTCTACCCATTTGAACGTTTGCCACAGCTTCCAATGCTTTCTTAACAAATCTATTATAACCCCAGTTTCATACACAACTAACTAATAACACCACCAGCAGTTAAAATCACTCTTTTAAACTGGTTGCTTATTAGTGAGAGTAAAACCTAGCAGGGAATTTCAGGGAAAGTTTATATATTGTTCAAAAACAAAGGCTTGGATTAAAAGTCGGGGTCAAGATTGAAGTAAGTTAAGTCAAGTTTCAAGTTTAGTCAAGGTGACTCAGCGGACCCTGTCTCTAACTATTGTTTCTTTTCTCGCGATCTTACGCGATTAACGTTGACCAATAACATTCTTCATGGTGTTAAAGTCTACCCCACTTCGCTACGCAACGTTTTCTTCATAGTCCATTAATCTGCTAACGATGTACAATCTACTTGGCAACCTCATGTCCCTATCGCGATACTACTTTTACTACCTATAAAATAGCTACAACAACTTCAACTCTCTTTTTAGCTATTTTTTCAGATGTAAATAATAAGTATGTCAACGCAGAGAGGCATTCCGATTCAAACTTCTTATAGAGTTTGCTCTATTTTATATCCTTAGTCGTCAGGCTTAATGTTCTTATGCTAAGTATTAACTAATGCAGTCTGACTTTTAACATTCTAAATATAATATCTAAATTAAGCACACCAAGATCAACATGATCTTTCCCTATCAATACTTTCCTTAACACTAATTACCGTAAAACGGGGTTACTTTGGCAGATTTTGAGAAATTTTTGTAAATAACTTTGAAACGATCGCGAATTCTATACAACTAAAAGTTCCATTGTAACAAAGGTCCTTTGGGCTATAAATGATCAAAAATTCATAAAAAAACCCCAAAGATAACCGAGAAAAAATTTTTTTTGGAGTGCTAAAGTAGGCAGAAAAATGGGGTTACTTTGGCAGGTTATGAATATCGCTTAAAACGTTAAAGAAGACCGCGCTTTATGTCTTCTTTGGCACCAAAAAATAAAAAAGGTCCAGTTTTTTTCCGATTTTTTTAGGCTTCTAGTCACTATATTTAATGAAAACAATCTTATTCTTTTTTAAACTTGTTTTTATTGAAAAATATAAAACTCAAACAGTGTGTATAACAACTTACAGATATAAAATTAACATAAAAGAAACTCTAAAATGAAAGGAACATAAAAGAAATATAAAATAAACATAAAAGGAACTCTAAACAAATGCAAAAATACATGCATTTGTATCCTGAAAACAAACTTATAACTAGTTTCTTTTCCTAAAGCACGAACTCTTTAGCTATGATACTATCGTCAATATCGAAATCCAATTCTTGGCACTACACAAAAGGACAGAGACCAGTTGCGCGGAAGCCGGAGACCAGATTGTTGGTAATGTTAGGACTTATGCCAGTCCATAGCCTTGACAAAAGGGTAGGGAATTGTTCTTTCGGGATAGATCCACTAGACCTGCTTTCTTTACGCCACTTGTCCAAAATCTCACGCCATTTTTTTTTCATTGGCGCAAAAACGCCCACATCAGCCCAATGGCTGCATCAGGTGAGTGCTGTTAGGCGGTAGTGGAGTAAGATAGATGTTATTCAGTTCACATTCTTGAATCACCCTAGGGGAGAAATGCGATGCCAAATTATTCCCAATAACGACTTTTTGGCGACTTTGTCTTTTTAAAGAACCATTCCTCAAAAAGTGCCATGTCCAACCACCCACTCTTGCTCTGGGCATAGACAGTTCCTTAGGGCCCCCCTTTTGTCCAATTTTCATATAGATTAATGGACTTGTGTACCACCATAGGAGGCAATCAAATGCCATCAGCACTTCCACATACCATGAGGCTTACAGCAGCTTTTGAATGCTGCTGCACTCTTTCAACTCTTCTGGTGCCTCTGGCGACAATCACTTGTTTGCGCCGGGATCGTCCTGAACGTTCGTCTCGTCATAATTGAAGATCAATGCAGGATCTGCATCTCTTAGCACATTTTCTATATTTACAAAGAACTCATTAATCTGTTCTGCCCCGACAGATGCACGCGCACGTTTTATATTAGAAGCTAAGCGGACACTTAAATTGTTTCGGGTTATAAAATGATCAACGAAATCACTTCCAGGTACATTATTGGTAAACTCTTTCACGTTACGACCCTGTTTTTCGACGTATTTATGAAGAAGCTCGCGTATATCCACCTGCGTTAACGGAAAACCCCAATTGCTGACGGTTGTCACAGTGTGTGTTAGTAATTCCTCTTCCTCTTTGGTAAAAACTGTCGGGTGACCAATTGCATTGATATTCTTACCAAATAGTTTATTTTGAATGGTTTCACGACAAATTTTAAACCGACAGCTCGCTTGGGCCTGGGACAACCACCTTCTAATCGCAGCTACCGTCTGCTCTAATTGGACCGGAGTGTAGTTGACATAGGTACGCCCTCCCAACTTTTTTTTGTAATTACGTTATAATTTTTTAGTCTCTTAAACCTGTAACAAAGAGAATTATCTAAATTATCCAAATCTTTAAATTCTCCAATGGCATCTTCTGTTAACCTCTGGTGTATTGATATTTCATCCCAGTCTAACACGTCTTTGAAAGCTCTTATGAAATCTGTTGAGAGTTTCTGACCAAAGGAGACGCAATACCTTACTTACGCAATACTTTATCTTTATATTGACGAAGAAATTGTTCAGATAAAGTTTGCCTATGGGAAATCTCATTCCATTGAATAGAATCTTGAAATTCTATTATAAAATCCTCTGGCAATCTTTGATAGTCAGAAATATACAACCAATTCACTTTGTCTTTAAATTCTCGAATAAAATTCGTTGATAATCTTTGATGTATAGAAATTTCTCTCCAATCGACTTGATCATTAAACTTTCTTATAAAGTTTCTTGATAGTTTTTGATGAATGCTAATAAAACACCAATCTTCATTATCTTTAAACTCCTCTATAAATTCCATGCTTAATTTTTGTTTTTGTGAAATATTCCTCCAATCCACTAAATGCTTATGCTCTCTAATGAATGCTTCTGAGAGCTTTGGAGGTGACGATATGTATTTCCAATCAAGCACATTTTTAAATTTTAAAAAACATAGCAAATAAGCCATCTGTACCAGTCAGGACTTATCGCGACTACTGTTCTTAGTCGCTAAAAGAAACTCAGGAGGGTATTCAGATTCAAACTTCTTATAGAGATTGCTTTTCCTCATGTCCTTAGTCGTTAGCCTGAATGTTTTTATGGTAAGTGTTAACTAATGCATTCTAACTTTTAACATTCTAAATATAGTATCTAAATTAATCACACCAAGACCAATATGATCTTTCCCTATCAATACTTCCTTTAACACTAATCAGCATTCAGCATAAGACGTACTGAAGTAAGTGATAAAAGTGGTGGAAGAATTCTATAGGGTATTTCTCAGATTCCACAGATTATTCTACTTCCATTGCTAGTTTCATATCTTCATCTTGACTAGCTGTTTTTTGTTTTTCAATCTTTACTTGTTTTCATCCTGTTCTCTTTTTGTCTGACCTCCCGACTGTAACACTTGTTTTCTGATCGCAGGATAATCAACTGATGACATCTGATCAGGCCCAAAACTGCAAATTTTCTCTCTTTGACCTATTACAAATGCCAATTCTACCACTAAATACTAAGCATGTCAACGCAGAGAGGCATTCCGATTCAAACTTCTTATAGAGTTTGCTCTTTTTTATGTTCTTAGTCGTAAGCCTTAATGTTTTATGCTAAGTATTAACTAATGCAATCTGACTTTTAACATTCTAAATATAATACCTAAATTAAGCACACCAAGATCAACATGATCTATCCCTATCAATACTTTCCTCAACACTAATTAGTATTCAGCATAAGACGTACTGAAGTAAGTGATAAAAATGGTAGAAGAATTCTATAGGGTATTTCTCAGATTCCACAGATTCTTCTACTTCCATTGCTAGTTTCATCTCTTCATCTAGACTAGCGCTTTTTGTTTTTCAATCTTTACTTGTTTTTATCCTGTTCTCCTTTTGTCTGACCTCCCGTCTGTAACACTTGTTTTCTGATCTCAGTATAATCAACCGATGACATCTGATGAGGCCCAAAACTGCAAATTTTCTCTCTTTGACCTTTTGCAAATGCTAATTCTATCACTAAATACTAAGCAAGTCAACGCAGAGAGGCATTCCGATTCAAACTTCTAATGGGGTTTGCAATTTTATATGTTCTTAGTCATCAGCCTTAATGTTTTTATGCTAAGTATTAAATAATGCATTCTGACATGCATTCTAAACCAACAAAACTGTATGTATTTATGCAATTTCTCAATGAGCAAAAGGCAAAGCTGGACTCTATGACAAGCAAATAAGCCATCTGTACCAGTCAGGACTTATCGCGACTACTGTTCTTAGTCGCTAAAAGAAACTCAGGAGGGTATTCAGATTCAAACTTCTTATAGAGTTTGCTCTTCCTTTTGTCCTTAGTCGTTAGCCTTAATGTTTTTATGGTAAGTGTTAAAACTAATGCATTCTAACTTTTAACATTCTAAATATAGTATCTAAATTAATCACACCAAGACCAATATGATCTTTCCCTACCAATACTTCCTTTAACACTAATCAGTATTCAGCATAAGACGTACTGAAGTAAGTGATAAAAGTGGTGGAAGAATTCTATAGGGTATTTCTCAGATTCCACAGATTCTTCTACTTCCATTGCTAGTATCATCTCTTCATCTAGACTAGCTCTTTTTTTGTTTTTCAATCTTTACTTGTTTTCATCCTGTTCTCGTTTTGTCTGACCTCCCGTCTGTAACACTTGTTTTCTGATCTCAGGATAATCAACTGATGACATCTGATGAGGCCCAAAATGACGCATTTTTGCTTAGCAACCAGTATATCTAAACCTACTGTTCTAAAACCAAGTATGATAAACAATCCGAAATAGCATGGTCGTACAAAAAATATCATTTCCTCAATATTACAAAATTCGACGTTATATCCTACTGTCTCAATATGTCACATGTGATAAAAAAATTTATAACATACGTTAATAATTTTATTTAAAGTCACAAGTTATAACAAGGCTATTTTTATACACTATGTATATCTATTTCAGTTCTACACTTACAACTTTAATTTTAAATTTATATAATGAACAATTAAACAAATCCACAAAGTTAATTTAAATATTTAAGTTCTTACAGAACTTTACTCATATAAACAAACACAACTTACAGCCAAATAATGCTTTTTATTATTTATCCCTCCATCAATTATTGAAAACTGAAACAATACAATAATTTCTGAAAATACACACTTAAAAATATCCTTCAATGAGATCAATTATCTCTAATGTAAGGTGTTTAATCATTTTTGAATTTTTCGTACAAACTTACTAGTAAAAATATTTATATTTTATTTTTTCAATTTATGAATAAATTCTTCAGAAAAATCTTTTGATAATTTTCGTTTTCTAATACTATCCCAATTTACACAATCTTGAAATTCTCTAATAAAACTTTCAGATAATTTCTGCCGACTAGTAATGCCTTTCCAACTAACTTTGGTTTTGAACTCCCTTGTAAAGTTTTCCGATAATCTTTGATTGAAATAAATGCAAGACCAGTTGACTCTATCTTTGAATTCTCTAATAAACTTCTCGGACAGCTTTTGGTTTATGCTGATTTCACACCAATACACCTGATCTTTAAATTCCTTAATGAAATCTTCCGATAATTTCAGATTAACACTAACTTGAGGCCAACTCACCAAATCTTTAAATTCTCCAATGGCATCTTCTGTTAACCTCTGGTGTATTGATATTTCATCCCAGTCTAACACGTCTTTGAAAGCTCTTATGAAATCTGTTGAGAGTTTCTGACCAAAGGAGACGCAATACCTTACTTACGCAATACTTTATCTTTATATTGACGAAGAAATTGTTCGGATAAAGTTTGCCTATGGGAAATCTCATTCCATTGAATAGAATCTTGAAATTCTATTATAAAATCCTCTGGCAATCTTTGATAGTCAGAAATATACAACCAATTCACTTTGTCTTTAAATTCTCGAATAAAATTCGTTGATAATCTTTGATGTATAGAAATTTCTCTCCAATCGACTTGATCATTAAACTTTCTTATAAAGTTTTTTGATAGTTTTTGATGAATGCTAATAAAACACCAATCTTCATTATCTTTAAACTCCTCTATAAATTCCATGCTTAATTTTTGTTTTTGTGAAATATTCCTCCAATCCACTAAATGCTTATGCTCTCTAATGAATGCTTCTGAGAGCTTTGGAGTTGACGATATGCATTTCCAATCAAGCACATTTTTAAATTTTAAAAAACATAGCAAATAAGCCATCTGTACCAGTCAGGACTTATCGCGACTACTGTTCTTAGTCGCTAAAAGAAACTCAGGAGGGTATTCAGATTCAAACTTCTTATAGAGATTGCTCTTCCTCATGTCCTTAGTCGTTAGCCTTAATGTTTTTATGGTAAGTGTTAACTAATGCATTCTAACTTTTAACATTCTAAATATAGCATCTAAATTAATCACACCAAGACCAATATGATCTTTCCCTATCAATACTTCCTTTAACACTAATCAGCATTCAGCATAAGACGTACTGAAGTAAGTGATAAAAGTGGTGGAAGAATTCTATAGGGTATTTCTCAGATTCCACAGATTCTTCTACTTCCATTGCTAGTATCATCTCTTCATCTAGACTAGCTCTTTTTTTCTTTTTCAATCTTTACTTGTTTTCATCCTGTTCTTTTTTGTCTGACCTCCCGTCTGTAACACTTGTTTTCTGATATCAGCATAATCAACCGATGACATCTGATGACACCCAAAACTGCAAATTTTCTCTCTTTGACCTTTTACAAATGTTAATTCTACCACTAAATACTAAGCATGTCAACGCAGAGAGGCATTCCGATTCAAACTTCTTATAGAGTTTGCTCTTTTTTATGTTCTTAGTCGTCAGCCTTAATGTTTTTATGCTAAGTATTAACTAATGCATTCTGACATGCATTCTAAACCAACAAAACTGTATGTATTTATGCAATTTCTCAAAGAAAAAAAGGCAAAGATGGACTCCATGACAAGCAAATAAGCCAGCTGTAGCAGTCAGGACTTATTGCGACTACTGTTCTTAGTCGCTAAAAGAAATTCAGGAGGGTATTCAGATTCAAACTTCTTATAGAGTTAGCTCTTCCTTATGTCCTTAATCGTTAGCCTCAATGTTTTTATGCTAAGAGTTAACTAATGCATTCTGACTTTTAACATTCTAAATATAATATCTAAATTAATCACACCAAGCCCAATGTGACCTTTCCCTATCAATACTTCCCTTAACAATAATTAGTATTCAGCATAAGACGTACTGAAGTAAGTGATAAAAGTGATGGAAGAATTCTATAGGGTATTTCTCAGATTCCACACATTCTTCTACTTCCATTGCTAGTTTCATCTCTTCATCTAGACTAGCGCTTTTCTGTTTTTCAATCTTTACTTGTTTTTATCCTGTTCTCTTTTTGTCTGACCTCCCGTCTGTAACACGTGTTTTCTGATCTCAGGATAATCAACTGATGACATCTGATGCGGCCCAAAACTGCAAATTTTCTCTCGTTGACCTTTTACAAATGTTACTTCTACCACGAAATACTAAGAATGTTAACGCAGAGAGGCATTCCGATTTAAACTTCTTTTAGAGTTTGCTCTTTTTTATGTTCTTAGTCGTCAGCCTTAATGTTTTTATGCTAAGTATTAACTAATGCATTCTGACATGCATTCTAAACCATCCAAACTGTATGTACTTATGCAATTTCTCAATGAGCAAAAGGCAAAGATGGACTCTATGAGAAGCAAATAAGCCATCTGTACCAGTCAGGACTTATCGCGACTACTGTTCTTAGTCGCTAAAAGAAACTCAGGAGGGTATTCAGATTCAAACTTCTTATAGAGATTGCTTTTCCTCATGTCCTTAGTCGTTAGCCTGAATGTTTTTATGGTAAGTGTTAACTAATGCATTCTAACTTTTAACATTCTAAATATAGTATCTAAATTAATCACACCAAGACCAATATGATCTTTCCCTATCAATACTTCCTTTAACACTAATCAGCATTCAGCATAAGACGTACTGAAGTAAGTGATAAAAGTGGTGGAAGAATTCTATAGGGTATTTCTCAGATTCCACAGATTCTTCTACTTCCATTGCTAGTATCATCTCTTCATCTAGACTAGCTCTTTTTTTCTTTTTCAATCTTTACTTGTTTTCATCCTGTTCTTTTTTGTCTGACCTCCCGTCTGTAACACTTGTTTTCTGATATCAGCATAATCAACCGATGACATCTGATGACACCCAAAACTGCAAATTTTCTCTCTTTGACCTTTTACAAATGTTAATTCTACCACTAAATACTAAGCATGTCAACGCAGAGAGGCATTCCGATTCAAACTTCTTATAGAGTTTGCTCTTTTTTATGTTCTTAGTCGTCAGCCTTAATGTTTTTATGCTAAGTATTAACTAATGCATTCTGACATGCATTCTAAACCAACAAAACTGTATGTATTTATGCAATTTCTCAAAGAGAAAAAGGCAAAGATGGACTCCATGACAAGCAAATAAGCCAGCTGTAGCAGTCAGGACTTATTGCGACTACTGTTCTTAGTCGCTAAAAGAAATTCAGGAGGGTATTCAGATTCAAACTTCTTATAGAGTTAGCTCTTCCTTATGTCCTTAATCGTTAGCCTCAATGTTTTTATGCTAAGAGTTAACTAATGCATTCTGACTTTTAACATTCTAAATATAATATCTAAATTAATCACACCAAGCCCAATGTGACCTTTCCCTATCAATACTTCCCTTAACAATAATTAGTATTCAGCATAAGACGTACTGAAGTAAGTGATAAAAGTGATGGAAGAATTCTATAGGGTATTTCTCAGATTCCACACATTCTTCTACTTCCATTGCTAGTTTCATCTCTTCATCTAGACTAGCGCTTTTCTGTTTTTCAATCTTTACTTGTTTTTATCCTGTTCTCTTTTTGTCTGACCTCCCGTCTGTAACACGTGTTTTCTGATCTCAGGATAATCAACTGATGACATCTGATGCGGCCCAAAACTGCAAATTTTCTCTCGTTGACCTTTTACAAATGTTACTTCTACCACGAAATACTAAGAATGTTAACGCAGAGAGGCATTCCGATTTAAACTTCTTTTAGAGTTTGCTCTTTTTTATGTTCTTAGTCGTCAGCCTTAATGTTTTTATGCTAAGTATTAACTAATGCATTCTGACATGCATTCTAAACCATCCAAACTGTATGTACTTATGCAATTTCTCAATGAGCAAAAGGCAAAGATGGACTCTATGAGAAGCAAATAAGCCATCTGTACCAGTCAGGACTTATCGCGACTACTGTTCTTAGTCGCTAAAAGAAACTCAGGAGGGTATTCAGATTCAAACTTCTTATAGAGATTGCTTTTCCTCATGTCCTTAGTCGTTAGCCTGAATGTTTTTATGGTAAGTGTTAACTAATGCATTCTAACTTTTAACATTCTAAATATAGTATCTAAATTAATCACACCAAGACCAATATGATCTTTCCCTACCAATACTTCCTTTAACACTAATCAGTATTCAGCATAAGACGAACTGAAGTAAGTGATAAAAGTGGTGGAAGAATTCTATAGGGTATTTCTCAGATTCCACAGATTATTCTACTTCCATTGCTAGTATCATCTCTTCATCTTGACTAGCTGTTTTTTGTTTTTCAATCTTTACTTGTTTTCATCCTGTTCTCTTTTTGTCTGACCTCCCGACTGTAACACTTGTTTTCTGATCGCAGGATAATCAACTGATGACATCTGATCAGGCCCAAAACTGCAAATTTTCTCTCTTTGACCTATTACAAATGCCAATTCTACCACTAAATACTAAGCATGTCAACGCAGAGAGGCATTCCGATTCAAACTTCTTATAGAGTTTGCTCTTTTTTATGTTCTTAGTCGTAAGCCTTAATGTTTTATGCTAAGTATTAACTAATGCAATCTGACTTTTAACATTCTAAATATAGTACCTAAATTAAGCACACCAAGATCAACATGATCTATCCCTATCAATACTTTCCTTAACACTAATTAGTATTCAGCATAAGACGTACTGAATTTAGTGATAAAAGTTGTGGAAGAATTTCATAGGGTATTTCTCAGATTCCACAAATTCTTCTACTTCCATTGCTAGTTTCATCTCTTCATCTAGACTAGCGCTTTTTGTTTTTCAATCTTTACTTGTTTTTATCCTGTTCTCTTTTTGTCTGACCTCCCGTCTGTAACACTTGTTTTTTGATCTCAGTATAATCAACTGATGACATCTGATGATGCCCAAAACTGCAAAGTTTCTCGCTTCGATCTTTTACAAATGCTAATTCTAACACTAAATACTAAGCATGTCAACGCAGAGAGGCATATCGATTCAAACTTCTTATAGAGTTTGCTCTTTTTTATGTTCTTAGTCGTTAGTCTTAATGTTTTTATGCTATGTATTAACTAATGCATTCTAGCTTTGTAAATATAATATCTAAATTAATCATACCAAGACCAACATGATGTTTCCCTATCAATACTTTCCTTAACACTAATTAGAATTCAGCATAAGACGTACTGAAGTAAATGATAAAAGTGGTGGAAGAATTCTATAGGGTATTTCTCAGATTCCACAGATTCTTCTACTTCCATTGCTAGTCTCATCTCTTCATCTAACCAGCTCTTTTTCTTTTTTTCAATCTTTACCTGTTTTCATCCTGTTCTCATTTTGTCTGACTTCCCGTCTATAACACTTCTTTTCTGATCTCAGGATAATCAACCGATGACATCTGATGAGGCCCAAAACTGCAAATTTTCTCTCTTTGACCTTTTACAAATGCTAATTCTATCACTAAATACTAAGCAAGTCAACGCAGAGAGGCATTCCGATTCAAACTTCTAATGGGGTTTGCAATTTTTTATGTTCTTAGTTATCAGCCTTAATGTTTTTATGCTAAGTATTAACTAATGCATTCTGACATGCATTCTAAACCAACAAAACTGTATGTATTTATGTAATTTCTCAATGAGCAAAAGGCAAAGATGGACTCTTATGACAAGCAAATAAGCCATCTGTACCAGTCAGGACTTATCGCGACTACTGTTCTTAGTCGCTAAAAGAAACTCAGGAGGGTATTCAGATTCAAACTTCTTATAGAGTTTGCTCTTCCTTTTGTCCTTAGTCGTTAGCCTTAATGTTTTTATGGTAAGTGTTAACTAATGCATTCTAACTTTTAACATTCTAAATATAAGTAGGTATTGGGCCACCTGGGCCAGACATTTTTGTGGGGATGCAATCGTCGTTAAGTACGGAATCTGCATTACCGACATTCTGTATTACCGGCATTTGGTTCGTCACTCGGCTAAATGGCAACGCTGTTGCTAGGGGAAAACAGATGGCGCCAGTGTCGTTTTTGTACCGACATTCTGTATTATCGGCATTTGGTTCGTCACTCAGCTAAATGGTGTTAGTGTTTCTAGGGGAAAACAAAGGGCGCCAGTGTCGTTTTACGTGATTTTTGTACCGACATTCTGTATTATCGGCATTTGGTTCGTCACTTGGCTAAATGGTGTTAGTGTTTCTAGGAGAAAACAGATGGAACCAGTGTCGTTTTTGTACCGACATTCTGTATTATCGGCATTTGGTTCGTCACATGGCTAAATGGTAGTGTCGTTGCTAGGGGAAAACAGAGGGCGTCGGCGTCGTCTGACGTCTTGATTCTCGAAGTACGGAATCTGTATTACAGGTATATGGTTCGGCGCTCGGCTAAATGGTGTTGCTGGGAAAAATCCCCAGAGGACACTGTTAATAGAGGGTGTCATGCAAAGGGGTCTGTATTACCGGTAGCCTGTGTACTACTACTAGGGGGCGCGACCTCATGAAGAAATCTGTATTATCCTACGTACTGATGCTATTAGAGGTCGTATTAAAGAATCTCCTCTCTCACTCTCTCCTATTAGAGGTCGCATTAAAGAGCCTTCACTCTCACTCTCTCCTATTAGAGGAAGCCTTAAAGAGCCTTCTCTCTCTCTCACTCTCTCGCTCTCACGCTCACTCTCTCTCTCTCCCTTCATCCTAATGCTAGTAAATGAAACAGTATTGGATAGAGGTGACCGTTACGTCTACTGGGATTGGTTCGGACGGCTTTGTTATTTTATACGTGAAAATAAAAATCGATAAATGTTTTACTGTTTTTATTATTATTTTTCGTAAAGTTACACAATATTACTAATATTCTATTGTAAATCAGCTTAAACTAGGTGCTTATAGTTTTACAGTGTTTAAATAGAATATTTATTTAGCTAGGATGATAATAATAATAATAATACACGTATAGAACGTTAATCTTTTTTATTCTACGACAATCTTTTTCAAAATTATTGAACAATTTAACAACTAACTAAGACGGTGTTGTACTTATTGAAGCTACATTACTACTACTATTACTTAAGAGTTAAAATTTGGTACTATACAAATATTTCACTTAAAGGTTTTCGTATATGTAACAACTGTATCTTATTTCTCATACATGTATACTCGTTACTTAAGTAGACAGCGTAACAATTTGATATAAAGAGGTACATAGAATGATACGTATAGAACATTAATCTTTTTTTTTGTTATTCTATGACACTCTTCTCAACAATTGAACAATTTAACAACTAACTATTACTCCTACATAAGTAATGGAACAATTATATACATTAATAATGATAATTATCTTTAAAATATTATCCTTCAGACGTTGTTGTACTTATTGAAGTTACATTACTACTACTACTATTACGTAAGAGTTAAAATATGGTACTATACAAATATTTTACTTAAAGGTTTTCGTATAGGTAACAACTGTATCCTACTTCTCATACATGTATGTATACTCATTACTTAAGTATACCGGGTAACAATTTGATATAATGAAGTACATAGAATAATACGTATAGAAATTATACATGCTCATTTCAAAAACTAGATTGCAGTAAAATTTGCCAGACAAAATCAGCAAAATGTAACAGTTGCTTACTTTGTTTCTTTTAACATGTGTTGTTATTGATCAGACTTCACTAAAAAATGGCTATGTATTAATTGTAAATGCTAATAAGGTGGTCTAAGGTGGCCTGATAGGTTTCAGACAGCCGCTGTTTCCTGAAGGTTTGTTAAATAGTTGTAACAAGTCAATTTTTCTACGTAAGCTCGGTTTTATAGTCAGCTCTTTCTACAGGAATAAACTTGTATGCGTGGAGACCCAAATACAGTTGTTCTTAACACCTGCTAAAAGAAAATGACAAATGCAAAAAAAAATGACAGACGTGTAATTGACAGTATAACTACATTGAGAACAATTACCTAAATTACACATTTGATACACTTTTAAACATGTTTATGTTTTTATCTCCATGGTCGTTTTTCAGATGGCCATTGTAGGCATCAAGGCTTGAAAAAGACTTTGGACATCTAGTACAGTATATTTTGCTTGCTGCATGAACGGTCTTCATATGTCTCTCATGGTTGTCAGGGCGTGTAAAAGACTTAGTGCATTTAGTGCATGGGTTTTTATATCCTTCATGACTTGATTTGAAATGGTTTTCATAGCAGTCAACACGTGAAAAAGACTTGGGGCATTTAGTACACTGAAATTTGGGTCCTTGGTGAATCTGCATGTGACGTGTGAAATTGGAGCGTCGAATGATCAGGCCACATATATCACACAAATGTTGTTTCATCGTGGTTGATGAACTGGAATAGGAACTCTGACCGATGCTTCACTGTAAATAGACACAAATTAGCAAACAAAAACCTTTAGAAATTTAGATGTATACCCAAATTTAAAATCACAATTCCCAGACGAATTAGACGAATCAAAATTCAAAAATTCTGACTAGGAAGGAGGTCTTCCCTTATAATTACATTAACGACTGGACGACGAAACTTAACGAGACATAATTACCGGTCAAATCCAAATTCTACGATAGTTTAACAGATGAATGCTATACACAAGCCGCCTCTTTCGGTTGTCAAAATTTAGGCGAGTACAACGATTTATATTTGAAAACAGATGTATTACTTCTAGCCGACGTTTTGAGCATTGGCTTAGACCCAGCGCGTTACTACACCCTACCCGGATACACTTGGGATTGAATTAGCTCATTCTTGCTTCTCTCTCATATTAGTTATAGCTATCACTTTTTCATACCATGGTACAGATGGGTGAGAATAGTAATAATACACACACATATAGAACATTAATCTTTTTATTCTATGACAATCTTTCTCAAAATTTGTATTGAACAACAACAAAACAACAATAATTAAATAACTAAACAACTATTTGTTCTCGGATAACCATGATAGAACATCTTTTATTCTATGAGAATCTTTCTCACTTTCTTACGTCGACAGTAGTACCTGATGTTTGGCTTGGTTTACGGTTCGATAAAACACGGCATATACTAGCTCAAGATGACCGTGAGATGTTATTATAAATTTAAAGAGAGCGACATATTTTTTTTTTCAAATTCTATTCTTTCTATAAAACAATCGGCTATTGGAGACATAAATCACTCTAAAATATTATTATTAAAAATTAAGAAATATATTGCTTGTTATAATTCGCGCTCTGAAGGGTATTCTACCCAAAACTCTGCAGAGTCACCTCTTCTAAAAATATTTAAATTAATCAATCGCTTCATGAAATCCATAGAGAATTATGCAATCTTATTAAATAAGTCTAGAAACAGATTTATACCAGAACGTTTACTGAGGCAGTGAGAGGTTGAGAAATAAGAAGATTTTATAGAATGTATTTCGTTTATTTTATCATCTTATCAAAAATATTACATATAAATACTATTACAATACGGCTATAGTACATAGTACAAATTAAATATTTACTTATTCTATGATTTTTCTCGCTTTAAGCTCTGTGATGACTGAAATTATTTCGTTGTCGTTTTCGAGACTGTTGCTATGAGCCTTCTTTGCGGCGTACAACAATTGTAGTCGATCCACTAGTTGATCAGGCGTACTCTGACGTATCCAATCCGGTTTCATCATCTTGTTTAACTTTTTGGGAAGACTAACCTCAAAGTCTATTATTCTGTATAAATTTGGTCTGATTACATTTTCGTATTTCCAATGTTTAACGCTTATTAGTCGACCGTTGCGTCTATAGTCTTTCTTATGAGCATTAGTAAGTGAGATTATTTTCATATAGTTGTCGATATCTTCCTCTGTTGGACTAGGAGGGCTTATTCGTTTAAGCGTTAGTAAAGTAAACAGACCGGGTGTTCCATTGAAAAGTTTGTTTTTAATTAAAATATCTTTTCCTTGAAACTGTACTCGTGAACAAGCAAACCGCCACTTATCGATGTCATTATATAGACCGTACCTAGTTTTATCTACGTTTTTGTTTTCTCCGCTAGCTAATAATGCTCTATAATAGTTAGAGAATTCCTGATAAATCCTTAAGTCGGAATCGCATTCTTCTTCTTCTTCCTCAGCATCATCATCATCATCATCTTCAACAGATGTAACTGAAGATGCCTGTTCAAGTTTCGGTGAGAGATAAACGGTCCCCGGTCGAGGTTCAGTTTTATCACTGTGAAAGTAGGCTAATTTATTTCGTATAGCATTACGAGCGTTTATTATTTCATCATCATCATCGAGCCTTATTTCTTTATTTGTGTCATGGGGTTCATTGGTATGCATACGTTTCAGACCCTCGTCTTTAATTATTACATCATTTCTAGGTTTCGTCTTATTATCATTATTATTATTCGCACCTATGGTGGTACAATGGATTGTTTTCAAGTGCCTTTTATAACTACTATTACGTGAAAAAGATTTGAAACATTTAGTACATGGGACTTTGTGTCCGCGGTGTATATTCATATGGCTTGCATACCCGGAGCGTCGAATGTTCAGACCGCATACATCACACAAGCGTCGTTCCATAACGTCTAATGAGTGATCAGGAACGAAGTTCCTGTTTATATAGTCTAGTTACATGTACATACACGCGCAATTTCAAACAGATACACGCACGGACGTACATAATAAAGCATAAACACACGCAATTTCAAACAGATACACGCATAGACGTACATAATAAAGCATAAACACACGCAATTTCAAACAGATACACGCATAGACGTACATAATAAAGCATAAACACGCGCAAATTCAAACAGATACACGCACGGACGTACATAATAAAGCATAAACACACGCAATTTCAAACAGATACACGCACAGACGCACATAATAAAGCATAAACACACGCAATTTCAAACAGATACACGTACAGACGTACATAATAAAGCATAAACACGCGCAATTTCAAACAGATACACGCACAGACGTACATAATAAAGCATGAACACGCGCAATTTCAAACAGATACACGTACAGACGTACATAGTAAAGCATAAACACGCGCAATTTCAAACGGATACACGTACAGACGTACATAATAAAGCATAAACACGCGCAATTTCAAACAGATACACGCACAGACGTACATAATAAAGCATAAACACGCGCAATTTCAAACAGATACACGCACGGACGTACATAATAAAGCATAAACACACGCAATTTCAAACAGATACACGCATAGACGTACATAATAAAGCATAAACACACGCAATTTCAAACAGATACACGCATAGACGTACATAATAAAGCATAAACACGCGCAAATTCAAACAGATACATGCACGGACGTACATAATAAAGCATAAACACACGCAATTTCAAACAGATACACGCACAGACGCACATAATAAAGCATAAACACACGCAATTTCAAACAGATACACGTACAGACGTACATAATAAAGCATAAACACGCGCAATTTCAAACAGATACACGCACAGACGTACATAATAAAGCATGAACACGCGCAATTTCAAACAGATACACGTACAGACGTACATAGTAAAGCATAAACACGCGCAATTTCAAACAGATACACGTACAGACGTACATAATAAAGCATAAACACGCGCAATTTCAAACAGATACACGTACAGACGTACATAATAAAACATAAACACGCGCAATTTCAAACAGATACACGTACAGACGTACATAATAAAGCATAAACACGCGCAATTTCAAACAGATACACGCACAGACGTACATAATAAAGCATAAACACGCGCAATTTCAAACAGATACACGTACAGACGTACATAATAAAGCATAAACACGCGCAATTTCAAACAGATACACGCACAGACGTACATAATAAAGCATAAACACGCGCAATTTCAAACAGGAGGTCAAGAAGAGAGAGAGAGATGTGATCATAGAGGAAATAAAGTACATGAATACGAGAAATGAGGCCATTTATCAGGATAACTATATACCCCAATGGTTCGTAACGCCGTTAGAGGAATGCCAAGAAAAATTTTTCGAATATAATAACAAAAGTATCATTTGCTACATCTATAATAAACTAACGCGCGCGCGTATACTTTTTACAGCAAAAATCAAAGCAGTTGGACGCTAAAAAACAATAATCAATCTCCAAGTAAACATCAACAAGTTTACCCAGTAGCACGGCTCTTCATATATCGATCTACCCAAGCAGAAAACATTCAAAATTCCGATCAAAACTGCTTCATGTGGATCATTCTAACGCTAACTACACCGGTCCTCTTCCGCATATCAAGTTCTACAGCAATGATACCGTGAAACCAAAAGCTCGTAAAGAATTCCTAAAGTGGTACGAGGTAAAACAGGTACACGATTTTCCCATGGCTCAGACAGGTAAAAAGTGAAATGGAGATTCAGCAGATTCTGGCAAATAAGCGAGCAGTTAAGAAGGCAAAGGGTGTTAAAAACACATAGTGAAAAACACTATCACATTCGACGACTATGCTAACTGATTAAATGAAGGCAAGGAAACATATATGCAACAAAAACTGTTCAGATCCAATAAACAGCAGGTTTCAAACATCTCTCAGATTAAAATCGCACTAAGCCATCACGACGATAAGCGCTATATCATCCCAAGTTCGTACGACACTCTACCGTAGGGTACTATCACTTACCTGCCAGTAGTTGTACAAAATAATACTTAAGATTAGATATAAGTTAATGTTAAGTTTTTCATATTACAAAAATAAGAGAAAAATCCTACCTTATGGTTGACTAAAGTTGATGATTTAGGCAGGTACTAACACAAACACATACACACAGAGTTTTTATTTTACAATCACTAAACGTAATGAAGCTCTTGAACTGTAGTCGAGCATCTATATAGCAGGTATTGCTATGAGTTTGGGTTTTTATAGCCAAACAGTGAACGAGACCCCTGGTGGACGCGTTACCAAACTACAAGATCTTGCGCAATATCCCATAGGGTTATCAAAGGTGTTGCGCAGCATACCTCTGATGGTTATCACCTGAGAGTTGGGTAAAATCAAGTTCCCACGAGAACATCTGCCTATTAATTTACTGATGTTTAAAAATGTAGATCTCAACATAGATAATTTTTATTCCCCTGCCCAGGGTCAACAGTTTATATTTATTAAGAGCTGTTCTTAGTTTATGAGGGAAAAATTGTCATGTCTATAAATTCTAATACAATAGAACACCTGATTACGTAAATAAGCTATATGTATAACTGACCTTTTTAAAAGCTGATTAGCAGATAACAACTGCGAAAACAAAATACCTTTCTGACAATTTTGTTACTCTTGTCTAACGATGGTCTGTAAGATAGAAATCTTTAAAACGATGCTCTCAAATGTTTATTGCATAGAAGGGGCGATAATTCTCAAACTCTTTGACAGAGCACATAAAAAGAGATACCACCCCCTGATAAAAAATGTTAAAAAAAAACTCAAAGTGTCGAAATTGACTGTAATGAAAATTAAACCTTTAAAATAATGGCTGGATTTTACCCAGATATTACTATGGTTATCACATAGTACCTATATAATAATAGGCTATATAAGATAAGAGTTAGGATATATGGATTCAATGTCAAGAACGACTTGATTTCTCATGGAGTATTTTCAATTATCAACTTTCAGTTGTTTGAATTTGACAAAAAAAAAATGAAGATCGACGTCGGTAAAAACTCAATGACGCACCATTATTATAATGCTCTTAATATTTATTTACTAATAAAAATACATATTATTATTAAGCTAATTTAATATTATCATAAAGGAACTCTAAGTTATTAATCAATCAAACGTCGTCTGGGTTCAATAATTATGACACTGTAAAGTTTACTTTATGCAATCGTGATACATATACGTGACAATAATTCCATTTGTATTAAATAAAGGTTACATTCGATATCGCCTCTTGCTAACATTCAAAAAGTATGTAGTAACTGTCGTCGAATAGCTTTAGTATATCTTAACGTGGTAGTGTCGTTAACATTTTCGCAATATTTATGAGTGTAACATATGTAAATAGCTTAAGACACCAGACCCATGCATGTCTGTAATTAATATTGCGTTCTTCAGGGGCTTGTAAAATTCTAATGTACACCTTTGCCTTTATTTATTATTATTATTTGTATCAAATTTCAGATCTATATATAATCCCCACACTGACAGTTTAATTTATTAAAAAACCAAATTTCATAATTACCAGCTTTCTAGTAAATAGTTTCAAATATGAAATGAAAAGAAGCTTTATTGAGAAGGTTTTTCACCACCTATTTTTCACTGTAAAAGAGAGAGAGAATGGATACTAATTAAAAAAAAAGACAGATAGCGATTTAATGTATTTATTATGATTTCAAATATCATTCAAAACTAATTGATATATATCCTGAAAAACAAAAAGTAAAGTTACATATATTTACACCGTCATATATAGATTGATAAACATACATAAACTACCCATCCCTCACGCTGGTCAAGTCTCACGTACAGTCTAGCCGCTATTGCGAAGTCCCCGACGTCTATATGACCCGAGGTCACCTCGGTCGCTACAGCCGTCGGGTATGAGGGCAGAGGGTCCCCGCAGGCCATACAATGCATCAAGAACTGAAAATATTACTGTTTTAGTATATTGTTTATAGATAAAAAAAAGTCTACTTACGACGCCCCTGTGCCTAGTGCTGCTGTACAGCCTCTGTAACTCGCTTCGGGCCCAAGCACGAACGTGAGCTGATACATTTGCTGTAAAAATTTACAGTTTTAAATATATAACTAGGTGCTTGTAATCAAAGAAAAACAGCTTACCCATTTTAAAATATTTATATCGTAGTTCAACAAAGATTTTATTTACTGCTCGTTAACAGGTAGTAACCTCGGTATTTATCTAAAAACGAAATATGTAGACCCACCCCTAAACAGGGTGTTTTAAGATAGCTTTGTTTAGTCCGGATTGGTTGTGACCTGTAACCACTAAGCTATTGCAAAAATAATTAAACATATCATAGTTTATTGCGTTTTCGAAATATATAGCCTAGTTTTACAAAAAAGCGTAATAGTGTAAAAACTGATACATCAGTTCTATTTGTGGGCTTATCTGATAGTCCTATCTGACCGAAGAAAGAATTTTAACCATTATAGATTATAAACTATATAGCAAACCTTGCGTTATTAACGAGGGTTGATAAATTCTTCTTCTGTCAAAAGATTTCCCCGAAATGCATACGGTGAACAAAATGGTGTTTGTATAGCCGATGTTATGTTTTATGACCCTAGTCAACTGTACAATAGGCTAGAGTACTCGTTTCAACTTTGAACAATCGACATAAAAATAAGGGTTCGGCAGATAGATAATAAATTTCTACGTATTGTGCTTTTCCCACGTCTATCGAACAGAGAATGCAGTGGTGATATTATATTATTTTTATTAGACCTTAAAATTAGGGTTGTCTTCCTAACAGTAGGTAATAAATTTCTGGAAAAGATTTACCTCAAGATGTCTTGACGGACTAGTTCCTATTGTGTTGTATTGGACTTGTTACGGTAAAGGTATACCTTTGAGAATTTTCGATGATGACCAATTTTAAGCAATCTGTACAACCAAATGAAAAAGAATTTAATAAAAAATATTGATTCTATAAATGTAGTCGAAAAGCCGGGTAGGAAGAACGAAAAATTTGATTCGCTCGCTTAAAAGAATTTAATTTTTCATTCGTTCATAAACTTTGTTTTAATTCTCTAGTAGTTTAAATTAGCTTTCCCGATCCTATCATACTTGAGCGTTAAATATTTTTCGTTCACAAATTTTTCGCCATTTAAATAACAACGTAGGTTTATTATAATAATATGCTAAGATACAGTTTTGTATTGCAAATTTGTATGACGCTGTCGAATTTTGCTTGATAATTTATTAATTGATAGTCTTGTTTTCGAATTATTTGTTTGCATGAAGAAGTTAATAGATTTCCTTTAAATTTATTTGCACACTCTAGACAGGCGGAAGGATTTGTTTCTTTATCATTATATTAGCATTAAAAATTTTCTGTCGATCCATATTGTATGAAATTGGTTGATTTCATAAATTATAAATAAACTGCAGGGTAGGGAGAACGAAAAACTTGATTCGCTCGCTATGAATAATTCTTCGAAGAATTGAATTTTTTATTCGTTCCGGAATTTTATTATTTAATTTTATTTTATAATTTAATTCTCTTATAGGTCAATTAAATATCGTTCGCTAACGAATCATATTTTTTGAGAATTAAAAATAACGCAAAGTGTAAAGAATTAAATATGTAGTTTTATTAATATACAGAGAACTACAATTCTTCATCTAACGTGATCTCTTTTAAAATATTGTTATTTAAATTTATTAACAATAGGTTATTTATCGTTTCTTTCGACAGTTTCGACCTGTGTTTGGTTAATATTAGTCGAAAAAAGTCAGTACAGTGTGTAATAAAATAAAACAAACATTTATCTATAGCATTAAATAAAAATGGTACAGAAACAAACAGTACATAATCAATTAAAATTTCTTGATGATGCAATCAAATAATTCGAAAACATGAGTATCAATTTATAAATTAGCAAACAAAATTCGTCAGCATCATGCCAATTTGCAATACAAAACTGCATCTTAGCGTAAATATTATAATAAACCTGCGTTGTTATTTAAATCGCGAATGATTTATACGGAAGGCTCTTTAATGCGACCTCTAATAGGAGAGAGTGAGAGAGGAGATTCTTTAATGCGACCTCTAATAGCATCAGTACGTAGGATAATACAGATTTCTTCATGAGGTCGCGTCCCCTAGTAGTAGTACACAGGCTACCGGTAATACAGACCCCTTTGCATGACACCCTCTATTAACAGTGTCCTTGGGATTTTTCCCAGCAACACCATTTAGCCGAGCGCCGAACCATATACCTGTAATACAGATTCCGTACTTCGAGAATCACGACGTCAGACGACACCGACACCCTCTGTTTTCCCCTAGCATCGACGCTACCATTTAGCCATGTGACGAACCAAATGCCGATAATACAGAATGTCGGTACAAAAACGACACTGGTTCCATCTGTTTTCTCCTAGAAACACTAACACCATTTAGCCAAGTGACGAACCAAATGCCGATAATACAGAATGTCGGTACAAAAATCACGTAAAACGACACTGGCGCCCTTTGTTTTCCCCTAGAAACACTAACACCATTTAGCCGAGTGACGAACCAAATGCCGATAATACAGAATGTCGGTACAAAAACGACACTGGCGCCATCTGTTTTCCCCTAGCAACAGCGTTGCCATTTAGCCGAGTGACGAACCAAATGCCGGTAATACAGAATGTCGGTAATGCAGATTCCGTACTTAACGACGACTGCATCCCCACAAAAATGTCTGGACCAGGTGGCCCAATACCTACTAATATAGTATCTAAATTAATCACACCAAGACCAATATGATCTTTCCCTATCAATACTTCCTTTAAGACTAATCAGTATTCAGCATAAGACGTACTGAAGTAAGTGATAAAAGTGGTGGAAGAATTCTATAGAGTATTTCTCAGATTCCACAGATTCTTCTACTTCCATTGCTAGTCTCATCTCTTCATCTAACCAGCTCTTTTTCTGTTTTTCAATCTTTACTTGTTTTCATCCTGTTCTCATTTTGTCTGACTTCCCGTCTATAACACTTCTTTTCTGATCTCAGGATAATCAACTGATGACATCTGATGAGTCCCAAAACCGCAAATTTTCTCTCTTTGACCGTTTACAAATGCTAATTCTCCACTTAATAATAAGCATTTCAACGCAGAGAGGCATTCCTGATTTTACGTGATCTACACGTAATAGGTTCCGATTGCTCCATGTGTTCCAATGCATTCCATGTGTTTATGTTTTATCACAAAGTGAAAATACACGCTCTGGAGCGGCATTAGATGTTGGTATAGATGCTACAAATTGAAAAATTTATTTATTTATTTATTTATTGTGACCAACAGAAATACATTTCCATTTACAGGTCACAAGACTAAATTACTTTAAAGAAACGCAGATATAACACAAAATAATAATAAAAATTAAGTACTAATATAAATAAATATTAAATAACTTAAGTATTAAGTAATAAAGAAAGAATATAATAATGTTAATAATAACAAAACTAAAGCAATTATCCTAGAAACATACTATGATATACAACATATCAATATTAATTAAGTAACATAGAAAGAATATAATAATAATAATAGTAATAATAACAAAAATAAAGCAGTTATCCTAGGAACATACTATAATAGCCAACAACGAAATGGTACAGTAAACTTAAACTCATAAAGTAAGTAAACTTAAAAACATGTTTAAAATGAGTGAGAAAAACAAGAGTGTTTGAGAATTAAGTCATTGAGGTGATTGAGGTAATTCCTCGTAACGAAACAATTGGCATCTAAGATATTTTTTAAATTTATTAATGCAGGTGGCAAAGATGTCACAATCGGTCATTTGGTTTATCAAACTACACATTCGATTTAACGGAGAATTTATCCTGTAGTTAGCTCTGTAGCGGCCTATGTAAAATACCTCAGAAGTTCTAGAATTATATTGGGGAACTTTGAAACTTAAGTTCTGTAGTATGTGTGGCGCATCTACCAGACCTTTAATCACTTTAAAGATAAATATTGCATCAGAGAACTTTCGTCTATTCTCTAATGAGACTACATTAAATTCTTGGCGCAATACAGAAGATGGTATATCATATGAGTATTGTCCATATCGTTTACAGTATAAAAATCGCAAGAATTTCTTTTGGACCATTTCTATTGAGTTCTTATGGACACAGTATAAAGGCGACCACACACCTGTAGCATATTCAAGATGACATCGTACAAAAGCGTTATAAAGTGATATAAATGAAGTAATGTTTGAAAATGATTTTGAATTTCTAAAAATAAATCCCAGCATTTGATTAGCTTTATTTATTCTCTGTGTTAGATGGTTGGTAAATGTTAGTCTAGAATCGAATATCACACCTAAGTCTTTGGCATGTTCCTGTCTTTTAAGAATAGAATTGTTTAAGCTATAATTATTAATTTGTACTGTAACCTTCCTATGAAATGTCACAACAAAACATTTGCTAATGTTAAAGGCAAGATTATTATTTATAGACCAATGGTGTACTTCGTTTAAATCGTTCTGGAGATCGCTACAATCTGACAATGATTTGATTGTTTTATATATTTTAAAATCATCTGCAAAAAGTTGCCAATTGGAAAACGAAATTTTTGTAGGAAGATCATTTATCATTATTAGAAATAGTAGCGGGCCTAGGTTGGAACCTTGAGGTACACCACATAAGGCTTCAAATTTGGGAGACGCTGTACTATTAAAAATGGACAACATATTTTTCAATTAGTGATTCTCTTTAAAAAGTACAGTCCACCTACCTATTTGCAGTACTATGGTTTTTTGTCGGTGCCAATTAACTTTTCTTGACATCGAAAGTTACAGAATAAATACAAAATTGGAGTACACACCCCCACATTTAGGGTTTGCATCGTGATCTGGAATTCGGTTTTTTATCGATTCCATTATCAATTTTATTTATAATGCTATGTTATCATAGAATAATTACAGTTTTTGCTTTCTTTTGTTTTATTTTGCACTTAATTCTGTTTTATAGAAAATATTCATATTTTTTAAATTTAGATAAAAAAAACTAGCACTAGGAGTCTCTTACCTAACATCGGAATTTTAAAGCTAGCGCCATTATTTTTCCAAAAGCTACTTAAGGATGAAGTTGGATGAATGAGCTCCGAATCTGAATGAGCTCAGATCCATTCCGTCCCTACCCGCGCTTCAGTGAAGTTTACAAAGTGCGCGCTATGATGAACAGCCGATCATCGGTGGTTTTATTATGAAAAGAAACAATAAATCCATTCAAAGAAGTTTTGCAAGAGAAAAAACAAAAAATCATAATAGCAAAATATATGCAATTAAAGAACAACAACCGGTCACCAAAAGTTTAATTGGAAAATGTCTTGTTGTTACTTGTAATCAACAATTTTATTTTATTGTCAAAAATTAGATCTGGAGAACACAGCGGTCTACTGGTTTGAAGACTAGCTTGTTATCATCCTCCTTGTAGGGCTAAAAAATTAATTATGAAAGACTTGATCGACTAAATTAAAAGCCTTATGACTTACCTTCGGTATAAGATTAACCAAATAGGTACAAATTAAAAATCCTAATTCGGGTAGCGCTTCAGAGCGAGTGATATTAGTTTATGTATATAGCGTAGCAGTATTGCCAAATGAGAAAATTTTATTTTATTACTCCAGCTTTTGTCAAAAGCTATCGCTCTCAGTTGCTGACGTCTGTAGTATATTGACCTGATAAAAATTAATTTTCGGAGACGAAGGCAGCGATAATGAACATTTCTTTTACGATTTTCTTAATTGTCTGAATCTTTGTACAGAAGAACCGAATGATTTTCAGGTTCTGAAGTCTATTACAGGAGCATGTGTTCGGCTTCAAAAGGAACACTGTCAGTAATTGTGCTCAACTGTTAATCTGGAATCTTTTTGTGGTCTTGCATCTGAAAGCCCCTGTCCCAGTATTTGTTAGTTTAGTCTAAGCCGGCAATGCTAGGAATCGCCATACGAATAAATATCGTAGTCTGTCTTTGCTGGCTATTACTTACGTCCGACGTAAAAAGAGATAGGTCAAGAACAATTCCTAACTTCTGATGCTTACATTAGAAATTGTCAAAGACAAATGTGTCAGTGCTTGATGGTTCTTGCAATATTTAACTTCTACATATGAGCATTGTTCGGTCGTTATCAGCAACAACAACAATTAGGATTTGGTGAAAGTGTATCAAAATTTGCCATAGAAAACTTTGTACGCTTTAGTTAAGCACCAGGTATTGACATGTTTCTGCTAAACACGATATCATTGTTTGTTATCAGTTCTTGGTGACTACTGCACAAATCATGTCATCTCCAAAGGAGTCAAAAGTCAAATTGGTCTTACTTTAGTTACAAATGCCGATGGAGGTTTGGGGTGTACAATCAAAGTTCACTGCAAAAATGTTAGCTAATTGAAGGACTTTCCTAGCTTCTGATGGCTATTGTATAGTTTTTGTTCTGACTTCAAAGGCCTCCAGGTCTTATGTAATCAAACTATATATTCTACTTTTAAACTCAATCTAAATAAATGTAGTAGTAATTTGTAATCTTTCCTCTTGTAAGCCGACATGTAAAAGATTGATAGCAAAAGACTTATATTTTTATTCTTACCTTTCCAAGGATGGTGTTGCACAATATCTATAAAATCTTAATGACAAGAAATATTTCTACTCTTACCATTTGGAAGTCTTCTTATTTTTTCTTGTAAGGCATTTTTATATCCAAAAGCAAGCCACATAATACTTCACTATGTTAACCAACAAAACTGTATGTATTTATGCGATTTCCCAATGAGCAAAAAGCAAAGATGGACTCTATGACAAGCAAATAACCCATCTGTACCAGTCAGGACTTATTGCGACTACTGTTCTTAGTCGCTAAAAGAAACTCAGGATGGTATTCAGATTCAAACTTCTTATAGAGTTTGATCTTCGTTAGTCGTTAGCCTTAATGCTTTTATGCTAAGTATTAACTAATTCATTATAACTGTTAACATTCTAAATATAATATCTAAAATAATCACACCAAGACCAACATGGTCTTTCCATATCAATACTTTCCTTAACACTAATTAGTATTCAGCATAAGACGTACTGAAGTAAGTGATAAAAGTGGTGAAAGAACAGTTGCCCCGCCAATTTATTCTATCGCTTTTAAAACCTAGCATTACATATTCCATAGCTAGCAAATGCTAGCACAACAATAAGGGCCGGTCAATAAACAACAACATTAGTTTTTAAAATTATATAAGTATTTAGTATATAATTATAACTAACATAAATTCTTATTTATTCTAAGTAGAGTTTGAACTAAAACCTTCTTTGGTAGTTAAATTTTACTAGGTCTTCCGTCCCTTGAGTCCACCCCCACTCCTTTTATGCAAATGACCCGCGATCTAATTAATATTCAAATGAGGCGTGGTCTAATTAATTGCGCGAATTAAATTAATTGATCTAATTAAATTAAATTAAATTAATTCACGGTATCATTTACATATCTCATCTCTCATTTACATATATCATTTCTCATATGCATGCGCGAATTAAATTAATTGATCTAATTAAATTACTTGATCTAATTAAATTAAATTAAATTAATTCACGGTATCATTTGCATATCTCATCTCTCATTTACATAACTCATCTCTCATTTGTACATCTCACCTCTCTCATTTCTCATATGCATGCTCGAATTAAATTAATGCACGGTATCGTTTGCATATCTCATCTCTCATTTACATTTATCATTTCTCATATGGATGCTCGAATTAAATTAATTCACGGTGTCATTAGCATATCTAATCTCTCATTTACATTTATCATTTCTCATATGGATGCTCGAATTAAATTAATTCACGGTATCATTAGCATATCTCACATCTCATTTACATTTATCATTTCTCATATGGATGCTCGAATTAAATTAATTCATTGTATCATTAGAATATCTCACCTCTCATTTACATTTATCATTTTTCATACGGATGCTCGACTTAACCTGGAGAAATAAAACAGATAAATATTTTACTTTTTATTGAAACTAGTTAACTTATATTCTAACATACATATTTGAAACTAGACAACTTATATTCTAACATAAAATATACAACAACAAAATAGAAAAGTATACTTGAGGGTAACAAAGAGGTCCTGGACGCGGTTATCTATAACATATGTCATATGTTTGTAATACGTCTTTATAACTTTGAAACTCTACATGATTTCCTCTTACAATATCTATAGTTATGAGAACCTTGAAGACAACCTGGAGAAATGAAACAGATAAATATTTTACTTTTTATTGAAACTAGTTAACTTATATTCTAACATACATATTTGAAACTAGACAACTTATATTCTAACATACAAATATACAACAACAAAATAGAAAAGTATTCTTGAGGGTAACATTTTGTATAACCATTATCTTTTATTCTATAATACCTTCTTCTTTAAGCTCAGAAATAATTGAAATAATCTCATCCTAGTTTTCTAAACTACTGCTCCCTTACGCTACATACGATTACGAGCCTGAGTATAAGCATAAACCCTATACTACAGATTTTTATCCTTATTTCATTATATCTACTACAGACGAGGTGAAAGAATAGGTACATTTAACATGCGTATGCTACAGTTATCTCTAATTTTCTAGTTTTCTATACGTAATGTAATTTTGAACAGATTCTAACCCTTTTCGTTATATCTACTACCCTTGTAAGCGATTTCTACATATACGTTCTTATTGTTTATACACCATATAGATATTCGTAGCATCTAAAGTAAACTCTTATTTAAACGTTATTTTACAATATATCATACATTTCAGCAACTCGTATGATTATCCCTCTCTATCGTAACCCAGTATGTAAGGACATTATGTTAAATACTATCTCATACATGTAAATAAACATTGCTTTAAAGAGTTTGTTAGGTCACCTAATCTGTTATAATATTACTATGATATTAGATCTCGTCAATTACAGTTTTACCATTAGGACATACTTAGTAGGGTATATGTGCTAAGTAAAATAATAAACAGATATTTCGAAAATTTTATGCATTCTTGAGAAAACGGGGTATAATATTTAAAAACGCACTGTAGAAAACATATCAGCAGAGAAAGGGAATACATAAATACAGTATGTTTTGTATGATGAGTTGTCGTCAGTTTAAAAGAAATAAGTTCGTCGCCATATTTAAACGCTATTTTACAATATATCATACATTTTCAATAGCTTCGTCATACGCAGATATGTAATAATATACTATATACTCTTGTAGGATATTCATCGTATCTATAGTAATGAGTTGTTACCGGTTCATTAACAAGCGTATGCTACAATTCTCTAATTTTCTAGTTTCTAGACATAACGTAGTTTTGAACAGATTTTAGCCTTTTTCGTTATATCTACTACCTTGTAAACTGTTTCTACATATGTGTTCTTATTGTTTTACACCATATAGACATGAAACGATAACTTTGCGTACTAATATATGAAAATAATATAATGTATATCGCCTGATATAAAATTGAAATTATTCTTATTGTTTTACAATGAAATTTGTTTTGAAAAAACACGATAAAGCGTTATGTATATTAATGCAGGAGTACTGTTAACACATTAGTTGTAGTTACGAAACAACTACTCAATCAATGCTCCGATCGCAGTTACTGATAGCTTAGATGCTGCTTCGGCAAACATAGTGCACTATCACTGAATCTCCTTGAAGGAGCGGGGTCAACTTTGAGCTGCAATAAAACCAATGTTTACGGGCAGAGTTGTCACAACAACTCCAGAAGAGTATTCTAGGAAGTATTTCTACTAATAAATAATTAAAGCATAATTTAAAGTAATTAGCATAAAGTATTGAAGGCTTCGGTTGCGAAGTTGTTCCAATACGATATCCGGCTCGAACATGGATCATATGATTAAGAGTATTCTTTTTCCAGAACTATCCTAACCTGGGATTGAGACGATGTATTTAATAAAACAAACTTTCAATTCAATGCACTACATTAATCAGTGGACTGTATTTCCAATATTTTACAATTACAATTTATATTACAATTTTTATTTTTTATTTAGCAGGGTTCCTGGGCAAAAATTTCTACTCTGCGCAAAGTTGTTAAGAATATTACTAAAAAATGAAACCTCCTGGTGGTTTTAAGAATTTTTTGATGGATTCAGAATGTTTCCCACCATATGCTGTATATCTTCAGAATCTACGATAAATTGCGCTTCCGATACATTTACAGTTATGCATTGGGTCCAAGTCGCCTGGGAGGTCTAGTCTAAAACGTATAGTACAGAACTACAACAAAATTTTCTTTCTTATCTATATCGACGAATATCGTTCCTAACTGGGCAGTGTTATATATGTCATTCAAAGCGCCCCAACGAGAGCTACGAGCTATGTATATGTGGTTTTTATTCTTTGACGTAATACTTATGACTAGTGGTGAGAATGTAGTTTTCGGTAAATGGCTGGTAGCTACCTTAATCCTAAGGATAAGCATAACATATTATACATTTTCAGAACCTACTAGACTAAGAGAATAACTTTCTAATACTTTCGCGCCACCTTAATCCGAGCAGTCCCTGAAAAGTTAGGTTAAGTTAATCTTCCTTTACAGTAGCAACTTTAGGTTAAAGTTGTTAGAAGATTATAAAGTAATTTATATAGATTATAGAACCGTGGCCTTACGGTTAGGTACCGGTGTACCCAGTAGAAAAGATATTTTCCAAAATGTGATAAGAAATGGCTAAGTTTTGGTTATTAGAATAGTGTAAGGCACCAAGACTGGATGAGGTATACATTCAGTGGACTAGAAAAAACAAACTCGAAGCGATCCATCAGTCATGTTTTTAATATGTTTGTTGATGCAATGTGCGAGTTTTCACTTTTACCCTTTCTGAGAATTGTTACGGACTCGAAAACGGATTGTTACAATTTTTCTTTAAAGGCTTTTCCCCAATTCAATTTCACTTAATGTTTAACCTAAATTTTTTCTTTCTTAAAAGGCTTTTCTCCAGTGTGTTTATCATATTTTTGTCATTCCAAATATGGTAGTGTTTATGGGCACACCGTTCTATTGGCTTTCCCTTATTTGGTAATATTTCTGTTCAGGCTACCTCACTGGTGAATTCAGCTTTATCTCGGTTTTCTTAAACTTTTTGATAAGATAATCACTTTTATCCTTTTAAAAGGTGAGTTGTAATTTGACTTGCAAAAAGAGTGTTTGCTTCATTCCAGTTTTAAGAAATCTTTGATGATTTCTCTGTGTATGAGTTTAATATGGAACTTAGTGCAATTCCTGGTGATCAGTGAACCCAACTTGTTGGTATTTTAAGCTCTACTGCAAGGAATACCTTTCAATAAAAATATAACAAGAGGTGGTAATCCACCCGTGTCTATTGTTTAAAGCCGATGAAAACATCTTTTCCGGCTTTTTTCCTTCTCCGGCTGCTTTTCTCCTCCGGTCTCTACCTTTACCTCCTTCTTCACGATCTGGTTATAGCAGAGTTCTACCTATAATCAAAGTATTTTTACCAGATACCTACAAGTGTAAAAAGAGGACAAACCAACACCAATACAGAACTTACCACCTAACAAGATATACAGCTTCTTCCTTCTTAACTTTTAGGTTATGTAACAACTTCATAAATTCATTCTTAACAATTATATTAAAAGCGCAGTGTGGTGTGAACCACACAATTTCTTTTTTTTTGTTTTAAAGTAAATAACCTTCCGTTTCTTTTGTATCTGTGTCTTTCATTTCTACAAACGCTTGTGCCGAGTTCAAACGGCGGCTGCTATCTTAGAGTAGACGTTTTCCGGACCCAGAGATTGAGTCAGATTATGGTTAATGTTTTGTGTAATAAATTTTAATACAGCTGGGACTTCTTTTCACACGTGGTCTAGCCGGTCAGGAAGTTCCCGTTATATATTTTTTTATACTTGTGTATGAATTTATTATAATAAATCATTTTCAACTAATACTTCAACATCAATTAGTAATAATTATCTTATGTACATATTGGCTAAAACAACACCGAAACAGTAACATAGGTTCTTTTTAATAATAAAATAAAAAGTAAATTACTAAATAAAAATAGTACAAGTACCTATAATGCTCTTTTTATATATAATATATTCAATATTCAAGGCAACAGTTGTATTACGGACGATCAAAAGGAAGGAAGGGATAAATACTTAACGGTAATTAATTAATAATTAATAATAAATTATGGAAAAATTTAGATTAATTAGAATGTTGGGTCATGACATAATACAACATCTACATATTCATTTGCTTTTATAATAATATGGTTGTTGGAAAATGCCTAACGACATTTAAACCTACATTTGTAGCAAAAAGGTTAGTAATAATAGTAATTTATCCCTGTGATATGTAAAAATACAAGAGTTTATATTATTATAATATATACTACATATACACTATGTAAACCTAATTCACAATTTAAAAGCCAAATCATAATTAAACTAACTGACTTAGAGAACATGCTCTCCTATTTTATTTCATAACAATACATTTTATTGTTTCTTCTTTAATGTTTATTATAAAAATAAAATCAATGAATGTTTTTATCAATAACAACATCGAAATCAGAAATCAAGATTATTTTTAATAAATATGGCACAAAATTTTATGAAAGAAAAAGTAAAAAAAACGAATATGTAAGGTTATGATTTTAAAAAGTCAAAGCAATGTCTAACTGTTGTATATCAACAAGGCGCTCCATCAGGTCTGGACACCTGTTAATAAATACCTAACCGTGTGTTTTTACAAAAAATATTTTTAATTTCTTATACTCATTATATACAATTAATCGGCTCTTAATTATTACAGAACTATTCTCACAAGTCTTTCTTTCCACATAATTACAATATACGAGGGTCGTTTTTTTTTCAACCTCCGATAGGCTATAAATAACAGACAAAGGTATATAAAAAAATCATTTTATTACTAAAAGTTCTGTATACTTATGGTTACTTTTCGAGATACTCATCAGAAAGATCGAGGCATTTCTCGTATCTGTGGACAAGCTTTCCAATACCGTCTTCATAAAATGTTGCCGCCAACGGATTTAAATGAGTCTTGACGTTGTCTTGAAGATCCTCGGTAGTTTATTGTGAAAGTTTACGACGAAACTTTGCGGAGAGACGTTCAAAACAAGAGCAGAGGAATGCTGACTTCTGGAATTTGTTCTGATCCATGACAAGCCCGTCCACATAGTGCTGTTACAACACAACGGATCCTTGAGCAATTTCAATGGGACATTTTTGATCACCCGACATACAGTCCCGACCAAACACCAAGTGACTCATCTTTTCCCTGAACTGAAGACGTGGCTAGGAGAACAGTGCTTCCAAACTACCGAGTTTCGTCGGAAAGTTTCACAATAAACTACCTAGGATCTTCAAGACAACGTCAAGACTCATTTAAATGCGTTGGCGGCAACATTTTATGAAGACGGTATTGGAATGCTTGTCCACAGGTACGAGAAATGCTTCAATCTTTATGGTGAGTATGTCGAAAAGTAACCATAAGTATACAGAACTTTTAGTAATAAAATGATTTTTCTATATACATTTGTCTATTATTTATAGCCTATCGGAGGTTGAAAAAAAACGACCCTCGTACAAATATAACAACTAACTATACATCATTTGAGCTTTACAGCTGATAATAAAAATAAATCTGCTTTCTTTTCTTTTAATAACACTTCGAGACAACACTCGACTATGAAAAAATATAAAATCTTAATAGTAAAAGAAAAGTTACAACCGTTCATTTTGCTTTTCTTTAAATTAAATTTGTACAAGGTTTTTTATATTAATATATTATTATCTTAAATCTGGGTTTCATTAAAGCAGTTCAGCTTAATATTTATAAAATATATAATAATAGGTACAATAATAATAATAATGTAGTAATAATTGCACAAGTACAAAACATCTTGCATCTTGATTGAAAACATTACCTCGTTTTTGTTTTTTGCATAAGTCTGATTGATATTATATTCTATTATGTTATCGTGATGGATGATCATCAATGCCTACCAACAACCACTAATTGTTTATTATTATTATAAATCTACATCTCCAAGATCCCAAAATTTGCAAAAAAGTGTCCAACACCGTTTCTAAAATAACACACCAACCTCAGTAGTTTTCTGTTGGCAATATTGTTAGTTCTTTTAGAGATTTCTGATTTCGAAATATAGAAATATTAAACTCGCAACATGCAGACATTGAGAGAACCCATAGTGCGTTCTGAATATATGTAAGGCCACTGTCTCTTGTCAGACCACCAGCAGTCTTGAGTGTACGGTATATTTTGGTAAAAACTGATATCAAATTTGGAATCAACGTGAAAAATCATGATAATCAGATTTATCACAAGCCTGGTTTATAACGGAAACATTTTGTGATCTATGTCAGGCGATCATTTTGGAAGTAGCTAAGAATCACAATGTTCCTGAGGTTTGATTTTGGATAGTATGTGTTTAAGTATCAGTGTTCTGAGTCAGTTCACGCTGAATTTGCATTTGTTACAATTTTTTCAGGGTCAAACCATAAATTTACTTGACTTTAATGATCATATTTGACAGGAGTTTATTTTTGGCAAAAGTCATAACTACATTTTTCTGGATTTAGATGCAGGTCATTTGATTTACACCAATCAGTTAACTTGTTAATATCTAGCAAGTGCGTACATTAGACAATTATTTACTAGCAGCATTGGAATATCATTTACAAACATAATACAAAATAATGGTGCAAGGATTCTTGTGGCACACCAGACTTAACATCTGTCAAGTAGTTTTCAGTGAAAGTTTATTGGTAACCGTACTTGCCATGGATTGTGATTTCTTCAGTAAACAGAAAATTTGGTACACTACTACTATTTAGTTATCGAAAACCATTTAGCACAGGTATTTATTAACTTTCATTAAACAAATGTATAAAAACATATAAATATTTATTAACTTTCAATACACAAAAAGATCAAAACATATAGCAAAAAATCAAACTATTAATTCAGAATGCAGAAAACAATTGCATTAGTTTGATTTCTGAAGAGGTAAGTAGCATTCGACGCACAATTCTACTTCACAGCAGCTACATACCGTTGTTGACCTTTTCTGATGTTTTGCGATACTAAAATTTGCACAACATCTAAAGGTTTTCCTTTTATTGGCAAATGCATTCCAGCATTAGTCAATTTGACTGAGTTGAGGACCGTTTTTGGCTATCAGGGTGATTTTGTTTTCTTTTTTTCCAGTTTCTGTGATAGGTTCTCTTTGAGTTCTGCGGTAGAATGTACCAACCAACTCATTTGCAAGAGTGAGCGAGACTGTAAATGAGTCATACGTTTTTACACGTATTTTTCAGTTTCAAAGTTTCTTTGTATAAAATGTGGCTGTTTACCACGGCTTCATTGATACAATAATAAAAAGTTTCCATCCACCACCGTCTTGATTTTCAGGCCATGGCCATTGGCTAACATACGTGTAGTTAATCAAAAATGAACTCCACCTATGTATTTATTGTAATCTGCGATTGCAGCTGGCCATATGACTCGTTGTCTACTTCCTGTTTTGTCAGTTCTAAATACAAATGTTGTGTCTGTAGCATTATGCATTGTGCTTATAAATTAAATTGACTTAGTACCCCTGTCTTTCCATTTCGAGATTCCTACTTCCCCACGCGTTACACTGCCACTTTCACTTTTCTTTAGGTTTTTAGCATTTCTAAGTTCGTCTTTGGGAATTTTTTTGGACTCTGCCTAATTGCACAACAAAATAATTTTTTATCTAAGAGTCTGTTCATCATTTTTTATACTTGGTTCTCGTAGAGTGACGGTAAATTAGATACAACCTTTTTTCCCAAAGAAACTTCCCTTTTGTCGCCATCTTTACCTTCATACACCGACATATTCAAACAATACCCTGTAGAAGCACATGCTATTACCCACATTTTGAAGTCTCTTTTTTTAGGCTTTTAAGGCGTATACTGCTTCAAAGTGCTCCTCCCTTTGTACTTCACCATTGATTCGTCAATACTGAGTTGGCGATATGGATGAAAGGCAGCAACATAGCTAGAGTTAAGATAGTCGATCATGGGACCTTCTTGTCATATCCTTCTTCTCCTCTTGCTTTCTGACGTGTACCAAGTGGATTTAGTGTCGATTTATATTAATTGAGGTTTATAAATAAAACAGATAATTATAGAGAAAGAAACTCGTAATGCATTTATTGTAGTGGAAATCATTTTAGTAACACAACTTGTAAAGTTGACATTTCATAGAGAATTAATTAATAACAAAAGAAAAGCGTATATAAAACATGTGCGGTGCACGATAAAATATTTTGTTATTGTCACTTTTGTTAAATAAACCAGTGACCACCAACAATTGCTTGTCCCAATACTACACTTTCATTTGATTAAATATAATTCATTGTAATCTTTATGAAAATCGAATCATAATACCAAGTGGTAATTATACCTACCAATAACCTATAAAGGGTTAATTAGTTTATTCAGAAATATTTCATGCACTAATCTATCAAATGCTTTCGAGTAGTCAGAGTACATAACATCTAGCTGAGCATTTTTTGATAGCCTTTTGCAATATAATTAGCAAGATAGCTGCTATTTCTTGTAGTGGATTTTTCTTTCATGAACCCATGTTCTACAATATTATAATGTACATGTGCAAAAATATTATTGTAAACAAGCCTTTCAAAAATTTTAGCTAGTAAGTTTTAAATAGATATTGGCCTATAGTTTCCAATTTTGGTTTTTGCTCCACTTTTAAAAATAGGGACAAACCTAGCTATTTGCAATTTATTTAGTAGAGAAGGCGTTGTGCTTATTGATTATTTATCTAAGGCTTCATTTGTGTTGGTATGCTTTTTTGCAGAAGCCCAGTAAGCATCCTTTATCAAATGTGTCCTTAACTGTAAATAAATAAATAAATGAATAACAAAATTGTAAAATATTAGATAATTTCCATTCTTAAAATTGTAATTCTATTGATTATTTCACAACTTTTGGTTTTTTTTGTATTGTTTGCATATACAATATCACAAATTATCGCTGGATGGTAAGCATCCTCTTTGATTACAGGTAGCAAATATTTATTAACATTACCATTTTCTCAAGTGGGTAGTACTAAATCAAGGGTCTTCCATATATTGATGACAATTGTGTTTACTGACTAGATTTTACAAATTTATAAATTCATTTACCAATTTATAATGATAAGAACTGCCGTTTACATTTCCTAAATTAAAGTCGCCAATAGAAAGCGAAGCATTTCCAATACTTCTTCATAAGTGTCAACATTTTCATAAAAATTTGAGTAAACTTCACATTTACTTTTAGGAGGAATATATTTTATCTCCAGGCGTGATTACTTATTATTTCATACAATTATTTTGTAATTTCCATCAAATATGCAATAAGGTCAGCTCTATCTTGAGCTTTTTTAAGTCCGGCGAATAGCATTTTCGTCCCAGTTATATATTTCTTCGGATCTGTAAGGTACTCATCCAGATTGGTCTTGTCCTAGACCAGTCGTTTTTTATATTCGCATCCGTGAATGAAAACCATTGGCTGTGCCTGACTTTCTTCCGATTAACCCGCCTAAATTTGGCCCTATTTTATGTTCGCCGACTTTCTTTCCGGTATGGCATTGCGAACAAGCTTTTTGAAACACAACTTTTGCTTTGCAAAACTACTATTATTATACTAAACGACCTTCTGATTATGAGATTTATGAATTACTGGTAGTTTTTTGGCAGGTAATTTAATACACAGATTAATAGCAGATTCATTGTACCACTGAGTTTCAGCATAACACTTACTTGTTCAGTAGTCTTATCGTTTGGGACACTTTATAAAAGTTAAGATCCTTTTTTAAAGCAATTAGTACACCTCCTCCACGCTCTTTTCCTGCGGTTTGTTGATTTATGTCACTTCAGATACCTTTGATCAAATAACTTACTGTCGCTTATACTTTCTGTTAACCACGTTTCACTGATCATCACTACGTCATAACTCTCCCCTATAAAATTCATATAAAAACCACAGGTCTTAGAGCAAAGTCCTCTTGCATTCTGATGCGTGTCCACTGCACAGCAAAACACTACTGTTGACAGCCTTTGGTTTTTTGTAAATTGTTGTCTTCGTTATTATTTATTACAGTAGTACGTTTTCTTTTTGAATCTATTCACGTCTCTTACTTCTTTATTGTGTATCTTACAATACTGATTGTTTTATTGGCTTTTCTATTTGATATTTTAGGAATTGAAATATTACTTGAAGATTGTATAAAGTATATCCTTCTGTAGGTATCTTGATGTTCCTGGGTAGGATATGCGTGCCTTTTGCGTTCTTGATATAATATGGTATAAAGTGTATTAGAGAATCAAAATTGTTATCTGATCTTTGTTGGTTTCTTGATAAGATACCCAGATTTACCCAGTCCGCATTTTTATTGTTCCATTTTTTACATGTATAGAATAAAATTTATTTGTTTCAATAATAGCGACGATTTTAATAGATTAAAAAATGATTAGTACCTAACATGTCAGGAATACATTGCCAATTCGAATAATAACATATCTGGTGTGGCTATAGATAAATCGATGGCATAATGATTTGTGCTGTTTTTAAAGCTTTGGGCAAGTAGTCTGCTCTTTATACGGCATTGTAAATGTACATTAGCTTTACTAGTTCTTTTCTTGGCAGTTCTTTCATCATTTTTGGACTGATGAGATCAAGTCCTGGTGCTTTCTAAGCTACACAATTGTGTTACTTTTAAAATGCTAAGTTTGCAAAACACTTTTAATTAAAATAATGCTCAAAACATATTACATAACCTACAAATTTCTAAATATTCCAAACAAGCGCTTCTTTTCCACGTTTGGTTGTTTCTTGTTGCACACTCTCATATGGTAAAGCAACTGGGAAACAAGCAGTAATATAATTGCATAAGTCTTGAGAACTCTAGGGGTGAGTTGAGAGTGGTGGATCAAAAAATAAGCAATAGAGTTTCATAGATTAGGAGATTCAAGTGTGTAAGTCGCCCAGATTCAATTTCAATTTCTAGGCTTCAAAGTCTTTACTTTCAAAATGTTTAAAAATTAGAGATCTTACATTTTAGAAGAATTTCACCCAGATCCAAATTGCTAGAGTTTCGGAAAAGAAATTAAATAAATATTTAAAAAGTTACACGTTATGAGTTTTAAAAATTCAAAATTTAATTAAACTTCAACATTTAGACTTTGAATACTATGACTGTTTAATACTTGATTCTCCCAATTTCTAAATGCCAAAAACTTCCAATATCTCGGTTTTAGAAATTAAAGATTATAACGATTTAGAGCTCTCAAGTTATAACAATACAAAATTTCAAATTTTGAAAGCTTCTCAAATTGAAATTTTCAAAGTGCCATAATCTTTAATCTCAAA
Organism: Agrypnus murinus; assembly: GCA_929113105.1. NCBI lineage: Eukaryota > Metazoa > Arthropoda > Insecta > Coleoptera > Elateridae > Agrypnus > Agrypnus murinus. The sequence continues at coordinate 63,176,644 of OV816023.1, read as the reverse complement.
CATACACAGTTTCATTGCTGTGGTTGTTTCAATGTTTGGTACTTCAAACTAATAAATCTCAAAATTTTCTGTTCCAGAATTTAAAAATTTCAACATTTTAAAATTTTAAAAGTTTGTCAAACTGGGATTTTTACAGTGACTTAATCTTTAAACTGTCTTAGGTTTTGACATTTCAAAAATCTCTGAAAAATTTAAAGATTTTCATGTATTGTATACACAGAGTTTCAATACTTTGATCGATTCAGCTTCAGAAATTAAAAATGTTAACGATTTAGTTTTAACAATTATTAGCTCCAAAAAGTGACAAAGATTCTCAAAATTTTTCAAATAGTGTTTTAAGTTTTAAATACACAGTTTTAAGTTCTAAGGCTTAGATCTTTATAAGTTTAACATTCTAAAATTTCAATCTGTTGATTGACAAGGTTTTGAAACTCTAGATTTCTGGGTTAGAAACTGCAATTTTAGCAATTCAAAATTCATGAGATCTAAGGCCTGGAAGACCAAAACGTTCAGATTTTTAGAAATTTAGAATTTCAAAGTTTCAAATCATTGAAGTTTCATATTTTAAAAAGTTATATAACATTGTAGCTACATTTTAAACACCAAACCCCTGCGATGATTGGCTGTTAGCTATGTTAGAGGTTATAGTAGAGATTGGAAGTTACTTATTAGAGGTTAGGTTTTATTTTTGTGACATTTTGTCGTATAGAATATTTTTGCCATGTTGTCTCTTGCAATATATGATATTCTTATATGTTTTAACCTTAACCTTTAGATTCTAAACTTCTTTAATAGAACAGCTTAAAAGGTTCAGAACTTTAAAGTTTCATGACATCAGCAGTTCTAGAATTTCATTGAATTTTGACTTTCAAATTTCTGAATTTTTCGAGTATTGAAGTACAACTTCAAAGTACTACAATTCAGCTTTGAGTTTCAAAGATCCATAGTTTCACAGTATATTGCATTTAGAACTTTAATTTGAATATTCCAAAGGTTTACTGTTAGAAAGTGAACTTATATAACCAACTCTCACAAATATTTATTATAAGTTAAATCAAGATTAAATTAAAGTGAGGTTATGAAATCTTAACAAAATTCTTGAAGTTTTGTAAAACTGCTACTTACATTCGGAATTAAAAGATAACTGAGCACTAAAATTACAGCATGCCCACTGTATATATAATCCCCGCAGTACGTGTGCTTTCCGTTAACAGACAGCCCTAGGCCCGAGAACAATGTGATTAAGCGCTTTACAACTAAATAAGGAGTCGTTTGATTGGTCTTTAATGAACAGTAATATGTTTTACTAGCAACAGGCATTACAGTTACGTACATTGTAATCTCTCGGTACATGTACAGTAATGACATAATTAAAAATAATCTCCTAAATACAATGAACCTGAAACAAAAAAAAGTAAGTTTAAGTACAATTAACAACTTTAAGATTTAATAATTATATGTGCATAATTTCTTTAGAGTACTGTTGATTGTAGGAATTATCACAATTTAACCATTAGAATGGATATAAAATCCAATTTGCAAGTGTTAGGTTAGTTTACCAAATTATACTATAAAAAAAATATGAACGGACAGTAGGTTATGTAACCTATGTACCTATGCTTATGTAACAATATTGATATTAAACAGGAATTAACTGAAATAATAATGTATTCCAATACATGTAAGGCCCAATCAAGGGCAGGTACACTGTCTAAAAATATATCTGGAAGTGGACCATATGTGTTCCGATCTGGCACTCTTTCATGAACCATCGCTAGTGATGCCAGTGTTAGGATGAAATTAAAAAACATTACTATTGCAGCTGTAACAAAGATTGAATTATTATTTAGAATTTTCATTAATGTTTGGTTTTGTACCTATAAGTGTTTTCCACCTCTCTTGTGGATACCGAGGTTCTTCCCTGACTGGTGCAGGTATATTAATTTTGACGACGACATTGGCTTCCGCGCTTTTTCGTAACAGTTCTTCCTCATCTTCTTCCACATCATACTCTTTAGCGGCTGTCGGATGACTTCCATGGCCCCATTTGTCACCTTTTCATCAAATCATAATGATTTGTGCTGTTTTTAAAGTTTTGGGCCAGTAGTCTGCTCTTAATTGTAAATGTACATTAGCTTTACTAGTCCTTTTCTTGGCAGTTCTTTCAGCATTTTTGGACTGATGAGATCAAGTCCTGGTACTTTCTTTATGTGCAATGATTTAATTTCATCCATTACCTCTTTTGGCGTAAAGGGTCTGATACGCTATTGGACGTGAATGGGAATAGTTAAATCTTGTTCCACTTCTTGATCGTGCAAAATACCGGGCTGCATTTGGTGTGGGGTGAAGACTTCCGAAAGATACTCTCCAAATAGATCTGTTTTTTCCTTAGAGCTCTTTGCCCAAGGGCTTGGTGGAGTTGAGTATCTGCGTATTGGAGGGACTGCTGTTTTTGGTTTTTTTGTTGTTTTTAATCGGTTTCCATATGGAGTTGTCTTAAGTTGGTGACGTACGTTTTGAAGGAGTCATTTCTAATTTTATGTAGTTTGGATTTTAATTTATTACTCAGACGATTGTATTGTCTTCTGCTATCTGGTGTGTGCGTCCTTTGCCATAGTGATCTAGCTCTTCTCTTCTCAACAATTAATCTTTTAAGTTCAAGTGAAATGTAGTTAGTCACTTTTTGAGGTTCTATTTTTGGAGTGGCTCTTTTAGCTGCTTGCTGGAACAGGTTGATGATATTATTTGTCTTGATTTCTATGTGTTCTGATGTCTGCAGCCTTACAGGTAAGTTAATATTGTCTTGGATTATCTGTCTATATGTGTCCCAGTTGGTTTTAAAGTTGTGTAATTTAGGAGGCTGGTTTTTGTTGATTACCTTTGTACTTATTGTAGGAACTGATACAGCAGTCGATTCAATTTTGAAAAAGACGGAAAGTTACTCCTGTAGTTCTACATGTATTTTATACTTGACTTGATTACTGGATAGCAGGGGCGAATTTACCACTTTCGAGGCTCTAAGCTAAATTTCTTGAGACCCTCTCACCCCTGGTATTGTCAATAATAACATTTTAATTACTACGAGAAACGGTTTCGGGGAATAATTAAATTTTCGACTAAAGATTTCATATTTTTATTCCAAATTTAACATTTTTAATAAAAAATAACTTGAGAGAAAAGAGTAAAATATTTATTATTAAAAATGTTAATAATTGGAATAACACGTTTTACTCATTACTAGAGGCGTGCATATTAGTAAATCATAAAACCACTATGTCAACGGAGCGAAGCAATTTAATCTGCAATAGTGCCATGTAACACAAGCGGGCGCTTCAAAATGGTGGGTTTGGAGTACCCTTGCCGCAAAAATATAAAGAGAAATGGGATCTATGTAAAATAAACAACGTGAATTAAGGAAATTGTCAATGGCGTGACAAGTTTTATATTACAGATTTTGTATTTGTATACAGTGGCGTGCGGTGAGAATTTAGGCAAGGGAAGCAATCATAATTTTAATTTTAATATACCTAAGTACAATAAAAAACAGTGTTATAATTATTAACCTTAAAAGTTTTCAAAGAACAACTTTTACACTTTATACCTATTGAATTTATTGACTACTATTCATTATTCAAAAAAAGTACAAAAGTAAAAGTTTCATTTAAAATACTACTTACTTTTTATTTATAATGCAACTGGATTCTCCGGTCTTTTTTAGCAAACACATCGATAACATCTTCGTAAAATCTTGGTTGCTCGGCCAACTGCTTAATAAATTCTTTTTCTATAGATAATACTGATAGATCTGACAGTCTTTCTTCACTTGTTGAGTTTCTTGCAAAATTCTTGATGCGCTTTAATGCTGAAAAACTACGTTCGACAGAAGCGCTAGTAGCAGGAATTGTTAATACCAACTGACACAGTTTTTTAGTTTCGGAGTACGCATTGTCCAGGCGGTACCGATGAATAAAATTTAACAATTCACAAGCACTGTTATTTTTGTTTACTTCTTCTGTAGTATAAACGACATTAAGTTCTGAACGTAACGCAACTATATCGAAATAATTTATGTAATTGTCTTTTAAGGCTTGAAAAGCTTTCTCCGGAAAAGATGTGTTTTTAAATTCATGAAAATTACATAATTCTAAAAATTTTAGATCATTAAAATTATTAAACCTTTGCCTTAATTGCTCCATAATGGTGTCGATAATTTCAGTAAAAAGTCGTCGGTATGAAGCTTTAATTTCTCCAACATTATCAATTCGCATTCGTCTTCTTTGCGGTTCTAAGCCATCACCCATATTCACTGTTTTTTTCCAGAATTTATTAAACTGATGTCTTTTATTGTTAATAACACCTTTAAATTCGTCAATTTTTTTCACACAAAAACCAATATCGTTCGATTTAGTTTGCAATATATCGAACAAATGATCCGAAAAAGGAAATATTTCCGAAAAAATATTTAACATAAAATTGAAGTTAAAATCTCGTTTTAATAAATCTAAATAACCTCTTGAACCATTCAAAGTCTCGGAGTCCCAATCAGCACCCGACTGCAAGATATTTTCGAACAAGTCAATTAGAGGCTGTCGATATTCTGAAATCATTTGTACTAGCCTCCCATTATAGTTCCACCTTGTAGGTGCAACTCTGGGTAACTTTTTCTGCACCTCTAAGTCTAAAGCTCGAGACCGTTTTGAAGATTTTGAGAAAAATGCAGCCATTCCACTTAAAGTTGAGAAAAATATCTTACATTCTTTAATGTGGGCTACCGATTGTGAAAGAACTAAATTGAGTCTATGTGCAAAACAATGTACAAATATTGCATTGGGAAAGGATTCTTTCACTTTGGCTTGCAAACCACCTAATTGTCCGGCCATTACCGCCGCTCCATCATAACTCTGAGCAATCAATTTAGAATTGCACTCATAATTTTTGACGGTATCACATACTATTTTATATAAGTCTTCTGCCGTTCTCCCGGTCGTTACATCTAAGAATCCTAAAAACCTTTCTTCTATTTTTCCGTCTTGTTTCACATACCGCAGCACCGTAGATAATTGACTTATGTTTGTGATATCAGTTGTCTCATCCAATATAATTGCAACAAACATAGTTTTTTTTACTTCCTCTTTAATTCTTTCTAAAACAACTGCTGCTACAGCAGAAATTAAATCATTTTGGATGCGATTAGATGTACCTCGAAAAACAACCGACGTTTCAAGATGATTTTTTAATGTATCATCATATCTCGATAATAAATTTACCAACTCCATAAAATTGCCTCTGTTCGTAGAACTAGCGGATTCGTCATGACCTCGGAATCCAAGTTCATATTCGCCAAGGTAACAAACAATGTCAATGAATCTTTTTAATACTTCTCGATTTTTTTTTACTAATTGATTATGTTGACTGTGACTTATTTTTAATTGATTATCTAGAGCGTGTTCAATTCGTGATTTTCCAAACATTCTTTCTTTAACGACCGCTTGTAGATGATTTGGAGATATCGAATGCCTTTTGCTAACTTTGTGAAAATTATTTAAATCAGAAAATCCAGACTTATTCCAAACGCCTTTTTCATTAGTGAAAAGAAGGCAGGGCCAACAGAATAATTTATTTAAACTACTACAGGCTGTAAGCCACTCATTCTTTTTGTAAGCGTTTATTTTAAAATACCTGGTGCAGGCTTTAATCTTTGTTGTTAAGTTTGGAAGTTCAGGTTCCGGTCTGCCTTTCTCAACAATTTGTAATTTTTCTCCAAAACTGTATGCTGAAAAATCTTTCCCTAATAATTCACAAACTAAACAACAAGATCGTAGCGATTCAGACGTATCGTAAGTGCTCGAACGTTCCACCGAAGTAACTGATTTGGCAGTCATGACGATACAGCACTTTTAAATTTGCATACAGAGCAAAATAATAAATAGAGTTATTTGTCTTTCAAAAATTCAACTTACATAAATTGCAATACTAAAATATTCCAAAAGCAGTTTCTCATTTACAGATTTTACATTGCTTAAACAATAAACTTTAACGAACACTAACTCGAATAAAATAATAACCAAATTATAATTAAACATCTGAGCACGGAGCACACTAATAAATACCTTGGACCTTACAGTGACAACTGAATTATCGCGACTGAATTATTCACACTTGCCCGCTAAGTAGCGAGGAGAAGGGCAAGAAGCATCCAGATATATGCTTATATGTAGCGTAACACATTTGAATTGGCATTGCCTTTCCGCGCGAAGTTTAATGAGCCTAATGTAATTTAAAATAGTACTCAGATTTATTTTTTGCTGTACGGAATTGATATTGAGCTTCAAGTTGATTAAATATTACTTAATAATTTTATAAAAATATTTTTGTTAGCATTGTTTTTCTTTTTAATAAATTCGTAAGGGAAGCATTGCTTCCAATGCTTCCATGGACCGCACGCCACTGGAATGTATACTGTATGTCCTATAACTTGTAGGGACGCCGCTTATGACACATGAGCTAATCAAGCGTTTCTTTCAAGCGAGGTCACCTAAAATGCACGTCTGCACTCATTATATAAACATAAAACATTTTTTCCATTGTTTCCAGGTCCAGGTTTCCTGTCCCAGATTTAGCAAATCTGTAATGTTATTTAGTAATATTTTATCCCCCCTGGAACCCAAGGTCCCAAGCTGTAGCTTATTTAGCTTAATGGTAAATTCGCCCGTGCTGGATAGATCCAATGTTTAATAAACACTTGGCTGAATTTTGCAAAAAAAATTTATTATCTTTTCGGCGATTTTGGTTAATTTTTAACTTACAGACTAGTAAAAAATAAATAAATAAAAGTATAACATTCTCCAATCTATCATCATTTCATTATCTCAATTCAACTGAAATTTGTTAAAGGGGCTCGAATTGAATTTTGCGGGGGGCCTAAATTTTGAAATTCCGCCACTGTACATCTCACTAACCTGATTGCTCGAGTAACGGAGTAACTAGAAAGAAAGGGAGACGATTGTCTGTAATAACGGTTGCTATAGTTACTCGAACAAGCAGATTAATTAGATGTAATATTGGAATTGGAACTCAGCTTATATTATAGACTTATAGAGTTTTAAAGTGTGGTTAGGAGACACCGTTTAGAATATATGTAATGTCAGTAAAGAATCCACATTAGCGTATAAAAACACAATACAAAATAAAATAATAATAGTTATAACTTACAAAGCGATCACGCTTATTCAATCCAAAAACTTGACAACTGTCGGATTACTCAATCACAGCAAACAATAAACGAACGCAAAAGATTTCTCAGTCACATTTCACAGCGATATTTGAAGTTATGTTAATAGTAGTAATAACTAAACTGCTGTATGCGTGGTGAAGTAAAAACGAATTTAAGAACCATTGCACAAGAATTGCATGCGTTTGTTAACAATAATAATATACAGTTCCAATTCATCCTATACTAAAGATACCTTCTAAATGCCATAGGCCTACGTACATATTTTGCAGAGGGTAAACTGACAAATTTAAATAGTACACTGTTAAATATTTTTAAAGATTATTTATTTACAATTTACGCATTTTCAATCTTTTATCTTCTTTGACAGATGTAAAATTTCTGAATAACTGATTGGTTTTCTCTGGTGCGTAAGAGTAATAATTCATTACTCACATAATGGTTACTCACCAGTGTGAACATACATGTGTGTTTTAAGATAATTTTTTCGAGAACATTTGTAGTTACGCAATCTACACTGAAATGGTTTCTTAAATCCTCCTTGGAATCTTAATCCATATTTCCGTAGATTTATACAGTGCAATAGGTGGCAACAACGAAGCACAACCTCCCATAAGAAATAAATTGGCTATCTTTCCTTCGCTCCCAAACTGAGACGACTAATAGATTAGTAAGAAAAAGTAATGTTTTGTAGTTTTATATGCTGATTTAAAATCTGTTTGATCAAAAAGATCAAAATGTCGAACTGTAGCTGTATACAATTTGAAGGAACGGTTGGTAATTTTACAACAGAAAAATGGAGGTCATATCGAGCAATTGCGGTAACCAGTGTTTGTCATCAGAAATCCCGTTATGTAAGCAACTAGATTCCATTTACTTTTTGTTATTAATTTGATTTGTTAAAAATATATAATAAGTTGAAATATATATCCCTTACACTATGATAACCTCGTACTTTACACTTTTCTATCTTGCTAGTTTTTACTTCAATTATTTTAGTGTAGTAATAAGAGAGTGAATTTTTGATATTTGATAAAGCAATATTTAAAAAAATTAGTGCCTTAAAAATAATTAAAAAGCTCTTTAAATGATAGTTTTGTAATTTTTCCATTGTTTCTGAGAAAGTATCATAGTTGCAGCCTGTACTTTTGCTGCGACCACTTTACTGAAGATTAATTGTTAGTAAAATTTAAAAAAATATAGTACACAAGTAAAAAGTAAATTTATCAAGGATGCCTATGGAATTTTGAAAAAACAAAAAGCAGGGTTTTTGATTAATTCATATAGTTATAATTAAAGCTATGATCTATAATCTTAAGGAATGCAATCAAAGTACCAGTTTATAGGTCCATAAACTGTGAAAAACTGAAACTACAGAATTAAGCACCCCTCATGAATTTAATTTTTGCTCAATCTACACTATACAGTGTGTCCCAGATCGAGTGGGATTGCATGGGTAACTTTCTTATTATTGAAGATGGTGATTTGATTAAATGGGCAATGTTTCGTAGCTTTATATGCTGATGTAAAATCTGTTTGAAAAAGATCAAAATGTCGAACCCGTCAGAAGTTATTTAAAAAAACTAAAAATTGTCATTTTCTTGTTTGTCAAATATCTTCGTAAGTATAGGAGATATAAAAAAAATTAAATGGCCACATATAAAGTATACTTTAAGTTGATCAAAGAGTTTAGTTACTTTTACTTTAGTTGCTTTTGAAGAATTACTTTTGAAAATCACTATGTACTATATTGATACATGCTAATACAAAATTGTTTTTGCTTCTCCTGTAAAATCACAAAAATGGCAGATAACATGTTTTGCCATAACACTACTGAACTAATGGCGTGTTGCATTTCGAAAACGGGAGAAAAGTCTGATTCGAATGAATCTGTTCTCATTAGTCCTCAGACCCAATTCCAAAACTTGGTTTTCATCGTTTTCATCTTCATCAGCTCGAAGAATAGTATCTTGTATGTGTAGGATGGCGAAAACTCTTACTTGATACGTTCCGTAGGTCAATTCGTTCAAATAATCGACAGTCACTTCTGAAAATAGTGGTAAATGTTCTCTGTTTAATGCGATCCAACGCCCTCTTTTTAGCATCAGGTTTTCGTATTCAACTTTTCCTGAACGGCGTTAACTTCGCTAGCCTGGCGAAGAATTTCTATTGCATATTAGTAGACATACCCGCGCTTGACATACCCCCTACTCCTACTACTTTTGGCCACGCCTACTGCTCTCTGATTGGCTATCCCTACTCCTGTAGCTCCTCCCCTTGCTTCTGATTGGTCGACGCCATCTTGGATGACACGCCTGCTGTTCTCTGATTGGCTGACGAGCGCCATTTTGGAACTTTGGGCGCCATTTTACCACACCCTATGAATCCATGACGGGAAACTGTATTACCGATAACCTGTGCATCGTCAATAGATGGCATCATGAAGGAATACCGACAAGCTATGTACTACTAGAGGGCGTCATGAAGAAATCTGTATTACCGATTACGGACGTTCTGCTAATTGTTAATATAGAGGGAGCCAAGGTTTATCATTTTATATTAATAAATTTACCGATTTCTTAAATAATTATCGTCATTAATGCTTTAATTACATATACTAATTTAAGATAATTAATTCAGCATTAAAATTTTAAATTCAGTTTTAAACGCAAATCACGGACCTGCGTGATATAAACGAACCGTCAGTTTTCTATCTTTATCTAACGTTATAAACTGTATATCTTTTAAAAATTTCTAATATTTACATCGAGAGATTGCTTGATCATATAGTTGATATATTAATTACCTACATATCATTCGCGGTATCGTTTGCATATCCACCATTTAGAAGGAATTTGAATCGGGTCCTATCACTAATATGCATTATCACCTGCTGAATTAACTATTAAAAAAAAGAGAAAAACTGGTTCTAATACAGAAAATATATAGACTTACCATTTACACATTGTATGACTTTAAATTAAAACGAGTAACAACATCTTAACCACATCACCACACCAAGAAGGAATATACACTAATCATCTTTTTAAAATTAAAAACGAAAACACAGCTATACTATGTAACGTACCGCGATAAACTGAACTTATTTTCAAATCTACCTCACCCTCGACAACAAAAAGGGAAACACCCTGAGGCAATATACATTCTTTTAAAAAGACACGATTTGACCTGTAAATCACTAGAAATTTGCGGTTTTATACCTGCTTCGAACCCTCCAAAACAGGTAATTTTTAATGGTTCTTTCTATAAAAATTCTCTCCCTTTTCAATCTTCTTTAAAGGATTTTACTGTAATCTATATCATCTTAAAACTCTTTCTCGATATTTGCCACTTGATTTACAAAACCACTTTAGGAGTGTATAAAATTTCACATTTAAATTATTATTATTTACATGTGTTTATTACATTTATAAATGAATCGTTGCTTTATGAGGAACTTCCCACGAGAGCTTATCAATCTTGATATATCCTTTCTGTTAATAACAATAATAGTTAATAATAATAAAATATTTTAGAATTTCATCGATGGAAAGACCAAATCCAGGAAAGCAATTTGTCCCTGTATGTTCTCCATACTTTATTTGAATTATTAACCAATGGCATTAAGAAAGATATTCACAAATGTCATCGCTCCTAATATGATTACATCACAAGGGGAAAGGTGTAAGACATCTTAAAAAACAAACGAACAAATAAAATTGGGAAAGCTTGTCCTTCAAGGATGGAGGTAACTAAAGACGGACGGACGGACGGTGTTATGCATTGAGCGTAATACAATTTAACTTAATCTCTATGTTTTGTCTTATTATTATTCCTGTGTAGGCAGTTTAATAAATATTCAAGTAAATATATAGATCGTGACAGATATATACATATAATTATATATATAATATTAAATGTTAACATATACTATGTCGCTATCTAATATTGATTCGTACCTTGTTGTGTTTGAACTGTAAATTCGTGCATTAAATTAAACTGTGGATTAAATGCATAATCTTTTAAATGTAGGTATATTATATTTCAAGAACGGTGTTATTTAAAATAAAATTGACGATGCAATTGAAACATTATAAATATATTTTATGACTAGTTCATGGGATGTATACGTGATTAGCAGAGACGAGAATTAAAAGCTGATAAAGAAATAAAATGTAAAATAATGCAACGGGGTGGTGTCCAAAGCAACGCTTCATTTATAAATGGAATAAACACATGTAAATAATAATTTAAAATGTGAAATCTTATACACTCCTAATGTTGTCTTGTAAATCAAATGGCAAATATCAAGAAATGTGAAGCATTTAGATAGTCGTCCAAACAGTTTTATATGTTGATATTCATTTAGTTTATAAAGAAACCGGATGACTTCCCAGGTGTTCCAATGCCGCACATATGCTCTGCAGGTCAACCTCAATTAATTAACCCTGGGGTTATACATCCTTAGGCTAGAAACAGTCTTGAAACAAAGAAAAATGGCAGAGTGCGTCCTGTTGGACAAGAAATCAGAGTATGGGCGTGCTAAAAATAAAACATATAAAGATATTTTACAAACATTTATTTAGTATACACAGCATAATACAAGTATATAGATCATAAGTTGTTTTCTATGACTATTGTAGTTCTACGGATCTCTGAGTCGTCGTTGTATGCCCTCGCAGAAATACTAATACGTATAAAGTCCGTGGAATGACTTGTTGACCCTGTAACCTTTCCTAATTCTTCGTTACTTTCATAGTTGGCACGATAATCATCCGGCTGCGTAGTTGCGGTCATATCTTCTGTCTCAACGACGGCAATGTTTGCTCCCATTCCTGTCTTCACAACAGATGCGCTATGGTGTACGTTTTTCACATGCCTTTTTAAGCTGTCTGTGCGTGAAAAACATTTGAAGCAGTTAGAACACCGGACTTTGATTGATTCGTGGACGCTTTTAATATGCTGATTCATTTCGACTAATGAAGGAACAGGAACACTACCCCGCCTATTTATACTGATCGACCTGCGCAATCGGTTGTTCTCGGCTATAATCGTAAGCGCCCTGAGCAATATGTATGCGCGAGAATTAATCTGAGGTTCTATCCTAAGTGTATGTAACCCGGAACCGATGTCTGTACAATTTAAATTATCAAACTTAGCATATAAACATGAATATTTACTACATTTGCTTTTCAAATTATCACTGATTCGCTTAGGTAGAAATGTAATGTGGTCTTCAGTAATAATAATAATTACACTTTGGCGACCTCTATAGGTAGTACATAGGTCGTCGATAATACAGATTTCTTCATGACTCCCTCTCTTAGCAATACACACTAATTGTAGCATGACGCCCTCTATTGGCAGCACTACATATGCATACAATCAACCTACCCCTAGAATAAGTAGATGTAGGTACAATTAAAATCAATAAGTTTAAAGATATTTATTTACGCCAACATAGATCAGCGGTCAGCGATAGCTGGAGAAATTATTATAGTAGGATTTCTAACGATGATAATTTAGAAAAATAGTTAAGTTTACATGTATATCTTGTGTGCGTGTGTCTGTGTGTTATATAAGTCTGTATATATGTAATTTCAAAGACAGTATATGACAATAAATTATCGTGAGAGATCTATACAAAACGCCATATATATAAAATTAGAGCTAAAAATTAATCCTATATGGTGAAAACGCAAATATTCATGAAAATACGGGGTACATGATCGTAATCGATTATAATTTATATTATACAAAGGAGTAGGTACAATCGGTTTATGTTATGCTCCCTTCGACAGAATAATTATACTATGCAGGACGCCAAGTATGATTCCATGCCTTCGGGTAATTACGCCGACTACAAATACTATGCAAACACGATCCAACAAGTTGAGACAAGTAGAAACCTGTTGAGCCGTTGTATTACGGACGTTTTAATGATGATTTCCTCCCTCCCTCTTCAGAAGGTAATAAATAGCAGAAGCAACAGGTCTACTTATTTAGTCACGATTCGACTGTGTTGCTGCTGCTGCCTATCCATGGCATTCTACAAAGCTGTTCAACATAATAATAATAATAATATATGGGAACCGTATAGTGTACAGTGTGATTCGTCTCAGCTGAACAAAAATACATATATATATATATATATATATATATATATATATATATATATATATATATATATATATATATATATATATATATATAATATATATATATATATATATATATATATATATATATATATATATATATATATCTATAGGGCACCACCAAGCGTCCCCCCATGTAAAATCTTAGGTTCAAGCAGCGTCCGAAGTCACTCGGCGTCCGGATATACGGACGCAGGGTGACTTGTGCCTCAAAATTGCACCACATGAAGCTTAAAGTGTCTAGATGACGAAAATGTAAAAATTAGCTGTGCGCAGTTTGACACCCATTCCTGATTCGTGTATAAAATCGTAGTTCGAGCGTTTGCCACACGCAGCGCTAATAGCGCGGGATTTGTATACATTTGTATACAAATTTATGGCATAGGTTTACCCTGCGTCCGCATATTTAACAAGAATTGTGTTGGTAACACTGATGGCTTCGTGTCTAGACAGTGACGTCATTTCAACGGGACTTCACTTTATGCATTGTATTTCTGAGTAAAGATTGCGTCATTTAAGGTGACAAAAATTTTCTTACATATTATATTTTGTTAAAGCTACTTAATATTATAATTATTATTATTATTATAATATATTTAATATTATTGATTTAAGTGAAACAAACGTTAACCATTATTATATTATCATTTAGTATTTAATCAATCACTGATGCTGTTAGCTAACAATAAATCTGGTTGTTTAAAATACTATCTTATCCCATATTATATTTTAAAATTCTTAAAACTCATATGTTTGTGAGACATACAGTGACATCATTTCAAACGGGACTTCTTATGCATTAAAATATTGAAATTAAATAACCTTTATAATTTCTAATTTGTTAGATGGCATAGAAACTTGAGATTTGGCACAATTATAGGAATTGGGATTCTTGTAAGGAGGAAAATAAAAATATATATTTATGTCAACCCTCGCACCTCCTTTTAGGGGTTGTAAAACTAGATGACTTAGAAATTTGAAATTTGGTGTAATTATAGGATTTAAGATTCTTATAAAGAAAAATATAAAAAAATATTAAGATGTCAACCCCTGCACCCCGTTCGGGGGTTGTAAAACTTCTAGATGACATACAAACCTGAGATTTGGCACAATTATAGGAATTGGGATTCTTGTACAGAGAAAAATAAAAAAATATTTTTATGTCAACCCTCGCACCCCCTTTTCAGGGTTGTAAAACTTCTAGATGACTTAGAAACTTGAAATTTGGTATAATTATAGGATTTAAGATTCTTATAAAGAAAAATATAAAAAAAATTATTAAATCAACCCCCGTATTCCATTTGGGGGTTGTAAAACTTCTAGATGACATACATACTTGAAATTTGGTATAGTGATAGGGTTTAAGACTCTTGTAATAAAAAATATAAAAAAAATTTATTAAGTCAACCCCCGCACTTTATTCGGGGGTTGTAAAATTCTAGATGACATAAAAACTTGAAATTTGGTATAGCGATAGAATTTAGGACTCTCCTAAAGAAAAATTAAAAAAAAATATTAAACCAACCCCCGTATTCCATTTGAGGGTTGTAAAACTTCTAGATGACACACAAACTTGAAATTTGGTATAGTGATAGGGTTTAAGACTCTCGTAAAGAAAAATATAAAATTTTTTATTAAGTCAACCCCCGCACTTTATTTGGGGGTTGTAGAAATTCTAGATGACATACAAACTTAAAATTTGGTATAGCGATAGAATTTAGGACTCTCCTAAAGAAAAATTAAAAAAAAATTAAACCAACCCCCGTATTCCATTTGGGGGTTGTAAAACTTCTAGATGACATACAAACTTGAAATTTGGTATAGCGATAGAATTTAGGACTCTCTTAAAGAAAAAATTAAAAAAAAATATTAAACCAACCCCCGTATTCCATTTGGGGGTTGTAAAACTTCTAGATGACATACAAACTTGAAATTTGGTATAGCGATAGAATTTAGGACTCTCCTAAAGAAAAATTTTAAAAAAATATTAAACCAACCCCCGTATTCCATTTGGGAGTTGTAAAACTTCTAGATGACACACAAACTTGAAATTTGGTATAGTGATAGGGTTTAAGACTCTCGTAAAGAAAAATATAAAAATTTTTTATTAAGTCAACCCCCGCACTTTATTTGGGAGTTGTAGAAATTCTAGATGACATACAAACTTGAAATTGGTATAGTGATAAGATTTAGGACTCTCGTACAGAAAAATTTAAAAAAATTATTAAGTCAACCCCCGCACCCGCTTTAGGGGTTGTAAAATTTCTAGATGATATACAAACTTGGAATTTGGTTTAGTTATAGGGTTTAGAGTTCTCGTAAAGAAAAATATAAAAAATTGTTATTATGTTAACCCTCCGCTACCCTTTTAGGGGTTGTAAAACGGGACTTCACTTTATGAATTTAAGTAATGAAATTAAATAATCTTTATAACTTCCGAATTTCTAGAGTACATACAAACTTGAAATTTGGTATATTTACAGAGTTTCGGATTCTCGTCTAGCGAAAAATTAAAAAACGTTACAAAAGCCCATATTTATATTTTCAAAATTTTGTTCTGTTTTGGGTAGCAGCCACCTCTTAGAATTTCTAAACACGGGAAAAATAGTAAACAATCTTTGTTGCGTTTCATTTTCTAACGGGTGCCGTGAAAGAACATAAAAAGTCACCTATTTTATAGATTTTGCGAAGTTCAGGGTCTAAGGGCAACCAACCCTTAGAATTTTGAAATACGGGAAAAATAGTAAATAATCTTTGTTGCGGTTCATATTTGAATGGGTGACGTGAAAGAACATAAAAAGTTACATACTTTACGGATTTTGCGACATTAAGAGTCTAAGGGGGTAGCCAGCCATCCCTTAGAATTTGCAAATGTGGAGAAAATAGTAAAGCAGTTTATTTGCGTTTCGTTGTTGAATGGGTTGCGTGAAAGAACATAAAAACGCACATGCTTCACCGATTTTGCGAAATTCAGGATATAAGGGGGTAGCAGCGAACCCTTAGAATTTCTAAATGTGAACAAATAGCACGATTTTTGTTGCGCTTCATTTTCATGGTTATCATGCACAAACATAAGAAGTTACATATTTTATGGTTAATAATGTAGAAGATACTTTTTAGATTTTGCAAAATTGAGAGTTCAAAGGTAGTACGAGTCACCACTTCAAATGTTTAAATGTGGGAAAAATAGTAAACACTTAGTCACTTAACGGGTTCTGGCCTATTTAACAGTCTACACTCAATCATTCGGACAAGCTTTTGGCTATAGCAATGGAATTAAAAGAGCTTTGTATATTTCGACCTCTAGTTCTACACTCAATCATTCGGACGAGCTTTTGGTTATAGTAATGGAATTAAAAGAACTTCGTAGATTTCGGCTTCTTGTTTACGAAAACAGTATTAGAATCCATTCACTTTATTATTTCATTATCATTCACTTTAAGCCTATAGTAGCTTAATACTTTTTTTATTCAGAATCCCACTTGCTATCGATTTCCATACTTCAAATCTAATCGTTCCATTTAAAAAAATCCTTAATTTTTTAATCCTTAAAAAAATGGTTAAGCAAATACCAGTATCTAAAGATAAGTACAGCATGCATTCAAACCTTTCCACTTCATTAAAGCATTCCAAACATGACATTTGTGTAGATTTTCTATCTTCAGTTTTGGTGTTGTGCAGAATATTAATAACTTGAATAAACTCCAATAGTCTTCATTGTTTGAAAACCTAGAAAATGTTTTACCACTTTAACAGAAACCAGCATAGCTTAGGTATTATTTCTGATAACCTAGCTTCAAAGTATGTGTTGGTACGATTCACACTATAACAATTTGCTATTAGTTCGTAGTACTATTACACCCAAAAGTCGCTAAATCTGGTTGCTTTTAGTTACCCTTGGTGTAACGGAATATATTATAATTATTTGCTCTTCAACATATTTTCAAACGCACTACATTAAGATAGTTCTTACTTTGAAAGTTCTCAAATTGACTGTTGTGACAGAAAAAATAGGAGTGTGTAACAAAATCCGTATAGTGCCTTTACTGTACTCAAAGACTCACCAGTGGCTTGTCGTACCTAGAACTTATCTACAAGTCCAGTAAAATAAACATTACTACAACTATTACATGTAATAAAGAATGAATTCTCTTCATATCTGAAATTATGGTACACTTTTATCTAATTGTTGTTGATTGGTACAATCAGTAAATTATGGTACAAGTACCATAATTATGGTACAGTTGGTAACACTGCCCTGGACGGACAAGAATGCTTCTTCCTCACACAATCGGTAATATCGTAATTCTGTAACAATATCCATTGTTTATAGAGTTTCTACATCTAGTCAGCCAGACCATACTGGCGGATCAGAGTAGCGCAAACAACCCCACTTTGTGGCGAGAAAAGCCCGAAATTGTTAATTATTATTATCCCCATTGAATTTAATTAAATCCATGTTTAGTTTAAAAGACTTTTCTACATAGTTTTCATTTTGACAGCCACAAATTGTAATATGCCAAATACGTAAGATGCGATTTTAATTAATGAATTACTATATTTTACACTTCTTTTATCTCAATATGGCGTCGATAGCGAAACTCTGATACGCCAAGTTGACCTGGCTGACTAGATGTAGTGACTCAATTGTTTAACGAGGTGACATATTTGATTTCATGATTTCAAAGCAATTCCAAATTAAAAATTAGTTTTATTATGTTCGGCGGTTTATTTCAAATTTAAGATTCTACACATAATTTATGACAATTTTTGTATTATAAAATCATTAAATTATGAAAATAGTATCTGCACAATACAGATACTCAGATACTACAGAAAATGTATCTAGATCCAAATACAGCTACAAAATTTTAAAAGTATCTAGATATGTATCTAGGTACCATAAACGTATCTAGATACTGTATCTAGATACTTGTATCTAGATACATTACAACACTGGATGAATCCCTCCAAGACCAAGCAATAGGTTGGGATTTTTTTTAGACACACTGAATTACTTTGAGCATATGATGTACTTCTTCATTGCATCACAATGAACCCTTTAGTTCAGTTACATTTGATTTTCTAAGAAATAGAGAAACCATACAAGATTCTTGGGAAGGTTTTTACTTTATTTTCTTCGTTAACGTCACTATTTCCTTTTGTTTTGATAGTACAGTAGCTTTTGAGCAGTACAGTAGTTTTTTTCTTTTCCTTTGCGTCATAATTTTTTGCAGTTTTCAATGGTCCAACACCATAGTGTCTTGTCGAATAATTTATATGAAGAAAAGAAGTTGTCTAGGAAAATATTATGATTATGGTTATTCTCTACAATAGATAGTAGATAAAAAACAAAGTCACCTCCCAACCCAAGTCTTGATTTTTTATTATTTGGAGGATAACTTGTATAAGTACCCTTCATCTGAACAGATATACCATAATTTGAAACCGAATCTCACCGGTTTTACTTTTAGAAGCATTTTGTTGCGAGTGCCGTCCAAAATATGGAACTATCTGTTCATCTAATAATATAAGTTGCACGAGAATACTCCATACTGCATGAGTTTTTCATTCATGATGTAAAAATCACCTACTAAGATTTACTAAAAAGAATGAAGTGAATATAATCATGGGTGACTTCAACGGAAAGATAGGTAAAGGAAGAGTTCAATATATTGTTGGAGACCATGGTATTTGCAAACGACACGATAGGGGGGATATCTGGTACAGTTCTGTAATGAAGAAAACTTAATGGTAGCAAACACCTGGTTCCAACTTCCAGAAAGGCGATTGTACACTTAGAAGTGTACTTAGGACCAGGAAACAATGAAGGAAATATCATAAAAAATCAAATAGATTACATACTGATTGATACACGATATAGAAACGGAATTAAAAGTGTAAGAACTCATCCTGGATCAGACGTAAGATCTGATCAGAACCCCGTAGCTGAAAAACGTGAGATTAAATTGAAGAAAATCCGGAAGAGAAATAAAACAAGACCTAACTTTGAGAAACTGGGGGAACCACAAATAAAAGAGGAAATAACACGAGTTTTGAATGGTAAGTTTAGGGAAACTGTATAATTGGAAACAGAAACAATGGAAAACTTTTGGCAGTCTATTAAAAATGTAAACATGAAGTACAAGGAAATGAATTGGAAAACCAAGAGCAGAGAGCAAAACAGAAATGGATGACGGAAGAAATCCTTTTATTGATGAACGAAACAAGGAAGTACAAACATAAAGACTATAATAAATATAAAGAAATCCATAAAAAGATTACAAGGCTTATAAGAGAGGCAAAGGAGACCTGGATGGAGAAACGTTGTCAAGTGCTCGAAGAGCTGCCAAGAAAGCATGATTTCTTTAACACACAAAAAAGAAGATAAAAGAAATAACTGGAAATAAAACCTATCAACACGATATCTTAGTCACATATAGTAACAAAAAAACAATAGACCCAGACGAGATAGAAGAGATTTTGACAAGCTATATACAAGAGCTTTTTGATGATATCAGAATGTAACCAGAATCAAGAGAAATAGATCATGAAGATTAGCCATTGAAAATTATTATAGCAGAAGTGAAACACGCAATAAAACTATCAAAACACGTAGAGTCCCAGGTGAAGATAACATCTATACTGAGATGCGTAAACGTATTAGACGATGAAAGCCTCAACATCTTAACATCTTTCTTAAATAGAATATACTATACAGGAATCGTACCACACGACTGGACCCAACCTATTTTTATTCCGATACCTAAAAAGAGCGGAGTAAAACAGTGCTTACAGTACCGATTGATTAGCCTGATGAGCCATGTACTGTAGATAATGCTAAGAACATGCATCAACTAGTACACACAAAATGCGAACAATATGTAGGAGAAGCACAATTTGGTTTTCGCTTAGGCATTGCAACTAGAGAAGCAGTTCAAGGTCTTAGGACTAGCAGAAATACATAAAACAAAATTAAATAGCTTATCGGTATCTCCAACGTAAGTGACTCCTGCGTACAATGTTGCTTCCTTACGACTTGCTCCAAAATTATAAGTCTGGATTTCTTCAGCTAGTTTGCAAGCATAA